>OZ016504.1:6291306-6626796 GCA_963966595.1 Physocephala rufipes | reverse complement strand
TTTAATTTCAAATTTGTTTGAAGTTTAGTTAAAATTCTACAAACTTCTAAAATTTCACTCTGTGTACAATATGATAAAACATTTACTTTTTTCTTTAATACCATTTAGTTCTTTCTTGATTTCTTGAAAGTTATTTATTTTTGCTCATCTTTGGCAAAAATTTCCGCTTACAGTAATATGGGCATATTTTTCAAAATCGTGGCTTCTTTTTTCAAAGTTGCAATTGAAATAATGTTAGCTCTAGCATAATCCCGGCAGATATATCACCGTTTATAAATTTACAGAGATATACAGATAAATTTCGAGATATTCAGACAAATTTACTGTCCGACCATTTCATGACTGCACAGTCGTCTCAAGTAGAAGTTTATCGACCAAAAATTGATAAACTCTGAGCGAGTTGAAATTTGTTAATGTATTTTATAGAGTAGAGTACAATTCTAGCCTCAAGTGATTATAATTTTCTCCCCAAATTGGAGACAATTTTCTTCATTGGTATGATTGTCCAGCTATGAAGAACTCATTTTATATTCTCTTTCAAATTAAAATCCAGTTATGAGAAATGTACTGTATCTACAATACATTAACTATGTAATTAGCGAAAGGGATATGTAAAGATCCTATGTAAATATATCCTATAATTTTATCTAATTTTCTTTTTATTTAAAAAAAATTTGGGTTTTTAATTTAAATCAGAGCTCGAAAATAACTCTTATTTTTAAAATTTTTATTCAAAAGTAAAGCTATAACTTTTACTTTTATTTTTAAAAGTAAAAGTTTACTTTTAACTTTTACTTTTATTTTTAAAAGTAAAAGTTTACTTTTAACATTTACTTTTATAAATAAAAGTTAAAAGTTGACTTTTACTTTTATTTTAAAAGTTTTTTAATAAGAGTTGTTTAAGACTTTTTCGTAATAAAAGTCTTTTGTTGATGAGGTAGATGGAGGTCAATACGAACTAACATTCAGCTACGATCTGATGAAAGGAATGGATATTAGTTGGTGGTTGGAAGATGCAAATATATGGAGAATATTGAGAAATAGATTTTCTACATAGTGGGAAGTGGGTGGGGGCCACTCAATACCGCCAAAGGGGCGTTTCTTACGAAAAAATGACTGCGTGAAGCAGTAGCAAATGTCGCGAAATGGATATAACACCAGGTGGGAGGGGGAGAAGCCGCCCCAAAAGGGCGTAGTGTGCGGTTTTTGACCAAAAGTACCTTGCGCTGATCGATAGCAAATATCATGAAACGGATTTGGGACATGGTGGTACGGGGCGTAGACATCCCAAAAGGGGCAGAAGGGACGTTTTTCAAAACCCAAGTATTAAGCATTTTTGATATGAATGTTCAAAAGATCATCCCTCGTTCTTTCTGACCTTCTTCTTCTCTTTCTTTCAATCTGTCTATCTTTTTTCTCTTATCTCTATGGATATGCGTATGTTCATTTATATGGCATGCAGTCTATTATGTATATGTGCCGATTTGTTTACTGAAGATTGGAAGTATGGTTTTCGGAAGGATGCTTACGGCAGTGCCAACGATCTTTAATTACCTTTGTTGTATGAAATTATTATATTCAGCATGAGGTTTTCTCTGCATGCAGTTTTTCCAACAATTATAAGATCCGACACATTTCAACAAGGACCTCATATTTACTTGCGTATGCGTTTGCCCGTCCTTTTATCAGAAGAAAAGGTTTAATTTTTACGATGAACACATCATATTCATAGGAGCTAAGTGCGGGCATTTATTACCCTCTGTATGTATTGGCACCGTTTGGAAGTGCGATAAAATTATTGAAATTGTTCATGATAAAATTGCTCGCTGCTGCAGACGGCAACGGCTTGACCCGTTGCAAAACTGTTTCAAATGAATAAAGTGAATAAAGTTTTCTTTATGTTTGTGTTAATAAAAATATATTTATTCATCGTTTTAATTAGCTATCCTAAATACAGTTTCAATTGCTATCCAATATATATTGAAAACCGAGATAGAAATTAATTTACGAATTAAGTTTAATTAGTATTAATTCTTTCAAATGTTTAGAATCTGTTGTTTAGAATTACTTTTAAAGCTAAAATTCTGTTGTTTAGAATTACTTTTAAATTAATGTATTGGCTTTCATTCCAAAAAGCCAGTACATTAAGATTAATATTAGCTGTTTTTGAATTGAAATTTTTTGCTTCATTATAGGACACCCGGGTATATTCCTCTTCTACCTCACCCTCCGCTGAAGATGGTTGCGGAAATTGTTGCAGGTATTCCTCGAGTTTTGTTCTTGACCTGGACGAAGCAGCTTCAGATGTGGAAGGTGTGAGATCCATGTCGCTAATGCCTTCCGATGTTTGTGAGGTTATGGTATTTTTAACCTACGAAATTATGTAGGAGTGATGTGAATGAATGAGTATGTAAAAAATCATTACGCAAAATTGAATATACCTCATGAAGTCCTTGTTGAAATGAAAAACTGCGCTGACGTGTTAGTAAAACCTGTTGAAATGTTATTTGGTTATTCGTTACGCTCTGACTATTTTCCGCGCTGTTGGAAGGCATCATTTATTATTCCTTCGCATAAGTCTGGAAGTAAGCATATGATAAATAACTATCGTGGCATCGCTAAGCTCAGTGCACTTCCTAAACTTTTTGAGAAGATAATTACGGATCAAATATCTTTTTCTGTGAATTCTTCAATATCACCTGTTCAGCATGGTTTTCGAGTTGGGAAATCACTACTACAAATCTACTTGAATTTGTGTCTCACACAATAAACAATTTTAAATATTCTATGTGGACGGATGTTATTTATATGGACTTCAGCAAGGAGTTTGATGTAGTTAATCCCAAGCTTCTAAATTTTAAACTTAAACTATTTGGTTTTCCTGAATCTTTGCTGCATTGGATCCAATCGTATCTCAGTGATCGTTCTCAAATGGTTGTGTTTAACAATGCCATATCTATAGAATTTTCGGTACCTTCTGGAGTTCCGCAGGGGAGTCATTTGGGTCCATTATTATTCCTCATTTTCATAAATGATCTTCCAACTTCTATCAGTAATGGGAATATTCTCATGTTTGCGGATGATGTTAAACTGTTCTTATCTTACAAAACAGAGTGTGATGCTTGGCTACTTCAAGCTGATTTGGACTCATTAACTGATTGGTGCAGCTTAAACTGTATGAATTTAAATTTGAAGTGTAAGCAAATTACTTTCGCTCGCGTCTTGAAACCTGCATTGCTGAATTACTCTATTGGATCTTATAAATTGGAAGTTGTTGATTCTATAAACGATCTTGGAGTTGTTTTGGATCGTAAACTGCGCTTTCATACTCATATTAATGGCATATCTATCAGAGCTAACAGTATTTTAGGCTGTATTAAAATATGGGCGAAGGAATTTGATGATCCCTATGTAACGAAATTATTGTACACCTCGCTGGTGAGGCCAATCTTGGAGTATGCATCGCCAGTTTGGAATCCTTATTACAGCTGTTATATTTCTCAAATTGAATCAATTCAGAAACAGTTTTTACTTTTCTGCCTTTGTCACCTCCGCTGGGATGAATCAGTTCATTTACCACCATATGAATCCCGGCTGAAATTAATTAACCTACCAACACTTTTTGATCGCAGGAAAATGTTTAATGCTATTTTCATCCTGAGCTGCTTATCTGGTGCAACTGATTCTCCTCATTTGCTATCAAACATTCATCTTACCGTTCCTCGCCTCTCATCTAGACGATATGAGCCGCTTCAGTTGACTTTCAGTAGATCATTATACCTACAATTCGAACCTCTTCGGAAGGCCTGTTTGGACTTTAATACGGTGTATTCTGTTATTAATTTTTGTGATTCTTTGGCTGTAACAAAACGGAATATTTTGAATTTTTTATCTAATATTTAATCTATTTTTGTCTTTTTATTGTGTTAATTTTCTCCAATTTTGTATTTAAACTATTTTGTATTTAAACTATTCATGAACTATAAAACATAATGTTTAGTTCTAATAAAGACAAACAAAAGATATATAAGTGTCTTAATATGTTTCAATGCAGCTATTTTTTCTTCAGGAGATAACAGCTTATTAAATCTGGGGTCTAAGTAAGCAGCTGCATTTACAATTGGGTTATTGATCAATATTTTTTCCCTTTCCTCAATCAGTTGTTTAGCCTTTTTGGCAATAGTGCTGTCTAAACTGCTAATCTCTATTTTTGTCTCTAGCCAAATTTGCAGTAATAATAAATAATGAAAATGACGTTTTAAATTTTATAACAAAAAATTTTAAATAATTTTTCAATTTATTACTGTAGAATATTTTCTAACTAGACTCCCAACAAGGCTTAAAACAATTGGTTGTTGTAAATATATATATTTGTAAGTTAAGAATTACCTTAAAAAAATCTCCAAAAGCCATTTGTTCGCTTTGAAATTTTAAGGTTGTATTATTGAACAACTTTAACGTTACTTGTAATTTGTGTAATATTTCCCATTCATCGTCAGAAATGCCAATATTTAACGTGTCTGGAATATTCCCAATAAATGGCCTTAATTTAATAATCCTTTTCAGCATATTGCATGTCGAAGTCCATCTCGTGGGCATATCTATTTTTGGGGCACAATTTGTAAAGGCTTTCAAAAGCTCTCTGTTAGTAGGAGTCCGCAACATTTTTGATAGGTTCCTCATCTAATGGTGATAAATATTTATAATTTCAGCAGAATTTTACTTCAAATGGGATCTTAATTGTTTGACTAGTAAGATTTTTAAATAATTTGAAACCTATTGATTTTAAGATGTGTAATAATAATTTTACCTTGTCAATAATTAATTTTATTTGGGAATCTTTCATTAGATCCCAAACAGCCAACTGCAAAGTATTGGCCGCACAGCGGATTGAATTTACACCTCCAAAGGTAAGCGTGCCTATATTTTCAAATAAATCCTCATCATCCGCTTCGTCTTCGCTAAGTTCTTCCTCATCTGTTGGTCGCAGTTGCGAGACAGCTTTTATCATATTGCGCCCATTATCGGTTGTAACTAAAAATTTTAAAATTGTGTTGAACGCATGAAATTCTTACATTTTAATTGAATAATTTTACCTGTGTATATTTGCGGCAATTGGATTTCATATTCTGCAAGAACATTTTTTATTGTTTTCGCCACATAGTCTGCAGTGTGGGACTTTTTCAGTTCGACCATGTCTAATGTTTTTATTAAAATTTCGCCATTTTTGACGAACTGTACATTAATCCCCAAAACCCCCCTGCCGTCACTGCTCGCTATATCAATTTTAAGACACAGTAATCCTTCCTTTAACTGTTATTATTATATCTTCTTCTATTTTTTATTGCCTGGCGCTAAGTATTTTAAAAATATTATGGGCATTAATTATATCCATTCCTAAGCCCTTGAATATCGGCTGGGTAAAATAACGAAAAGATTTTGAGTCTAAAAGGATAAACGGCAAATTTTCTTTTGTTACTAATTGCACAATATTCTCTATCACCTCTTTTTCACTAAATTCAACACACAATTTAACTTTTTTGTTGTTGTCTTCCTCATATTTGTCCCCGTTTTCTAACAATAGTCTGTTGTAAAAATATTCGTGCTTTAATTTCATGTCTCTCTAAATTTGTTATATATTTTCCACCAATCACCTTGGAGCATTTTTTGCAAACATATTTACGATCACCATTAAGGGAAAACAATTCGCGTACAAACTCTTACGATTTGCGACCCATAATTTCTGACGACAAAAGACACAATGAGAGAAAATAATAAAGGTACTTCCTCAAATACCTAATTTGGTGGTCAGGAAAGTATCAATGCGTTTCTTTTGTTTTCAAAAACTATGTTCGTTTGAAACAGTTTTGCAACGGGTCAAGCCGTTGTCTGTAGCAGCGAGCAATTTTATCATGGACAATTTCAATAATTTTATCGCTCTTCCAAACGGTGCCAATACATACAGAGGGTAATAAATGCCCGCACTTAGCTCCCATGAATATGATGTGTTCATCGTAAAAATTAAACCCTTTCATCTGATAAAAGGCGGGCAAACGCATACGCAGGTAAATATGAGGTCCTTGTTGAAATGTGTCGGATCTTATAATTGTTGGAAAAACTGCATGCAAAGAAAACCTCATGCTGAATATAATAATTTCATACAACAAAGGTAATTAAAGATCGTTGTCACTGTCGTAAGCATTCTTTCGAAAACCATACTTCCAATCTTCAGTAAACAAATCGGCACATATACATAATAGACTGCATGCCATATAAATGAACATACGCATATCCATAGAGATAACAGAAAAATGATTGACAGATTGAAAGAAAGAGAAGAAGAATGTCACAACGAACGAGGGATGATCTTTTGAACATTCATATCAAAAATGCTTAATACTTGGGTCTTGAAAAACGTCCCTTCTGCCCCTTTTGGGGAGTCCACTTCTCGTACCACCATGTCCCTAATCCGTTTCATGATATTTGCTATCGATCAGCGCAAAGTATTTTTTTGGTAAAAACGCCCCTTCCGCCCCTTTTGGGGAGTCCACGCCCCGTACCACCATGTCCCAAATCCATTTCATGATATTTGCTATCGATCAGCGCAAGATATTTTTTTAGTCAAAAACCGCCCACTACGCCCTATTGGGGCGGCCACTCCCTCTCCCACCTGATTTTATATCCGTTTCGCGACATTTGCTACCGATTGACGCAAAGTCATTTTTTCGTAAGAAACGCCCCTTTGGCGGTATTGAGTGGCCCCCGCCCACTTCCACTATGTAAAAAATCTATTTCTCAATATTTTCTATATATTTGCATCTTCCAACCACCAACTAATAGCGCGTTCACATTCAACGGATTTACTTGGGTCGGGATAGGTTTTGGATTTAGAGCGAAACCCAACATAAACCCAGGTTTTTTCCATATGAATTGTTGTTGCGAATTTTTCATAAATCCAAGAAAATTCTTGGGTTTATCAGTTCACAACCCTGATTCGAAGTTCGAACAAAAGCACCATTTATATTTTTCTCATTCTACAACTCGCGTGATAGAAGGAGATAAATATTGCCCACAATTATATGTCAAAAAATATCACTTGGTAATAGAAGGGAAACAAAGGAAGAATAAGAATTTTCCAAAAGCAAATAATACAATTTGAAAAGCTTCAAAAAATAACAAAATTTGTATTTTCAGATGAGTTCAGCTAGGAAAAATTCACATGTATTTAGGAAAATGGCAGTGGAGGTGGAGCGTCTCGTATTTCCTGGCGTTAATGCCGAGGAAATCATAAATAAGATAAAAAATCTTACGGCAAAATGCAAGTAAGTAATAAGCGGGCAAATCGCAGGCAAACTAAATAATGGAGGCAAACGATAAATTGCGTATTTTGACAGATGGAGCCTGGGTTAGTGAATGTGAACGCTGGATCAGCTGATCGATGTTCGAAAGCCCAAACCCAGGTTTATTTTTTAATGTGATCGCGCTAACGGTAAACGGAGGTTTACTTAAAAAATACGTCACATTTTCGTGTATATTTGAATAGGAATCGTCATCTTTCACCCGATTGACCAGCAAGTTTTCAAATTTTCTGACAGAACTCCATACTGCCGGACAGACGCTTTCTGTGAATAACCGATCATAATTTGTGAACAACCACTAACTCACTAATTCAATTATTCACACGCCAACCAACGTGCTTCAATAGAGGAAATTAAACCTGTTGTCAATATTCTGTCATTAGCCCTTGTGAGCAGCTTGTATACTTTACTTTACGTTGAGAACGAAAACAGACACTGAAGATGGCACATCGCCGAAACCGGTTTGTCTACAAACCAAATTTGACTAGGGATGACGGAAAATCGTTCCAAATTTTATTAATTTCATTTTCATTTGTGTTTTAAAAGTCTGTAGAATTGTTAATGCCGCTCAATGAATAGCTAAAACAGATTATTATCAAAATATGATTACAAATTTCCATTAATAAGACGCTTTTATTTTTCATCATATAAAACATTTTCTTGTCAGGCAAACATATTTATTAGATACTGAAAATGCATAGCAATCAAGAGGTTTGCGTCAGCACGTGTCTAGAGATAGGGTGATTGGACGCAGAAAAATTGGAGGGTATGAAAAATAGAAGTGTTCAACTCGCGATACTTGTTCAAAGATTAATAAAAATAAAAAGGATCAAAATACTAGTGAGAAGTATTGGATAGAGTGATGAACACGTGTGATTATGTGTGATGAAATTTGTCACATTGATAAAACTTTTACGGGGACATAAATATAGCGGTAATCTAGCAAGCATTGGGAACCCTCTGGTCGGTGAGTTAATTAAGTGAGTTGATGTGGTTAAAAATATATTCCTTTACCATTTATAACAAAAACTGTCTAATCAGTTCGAACTTCATAGAAATGAAAACAATGATTATTTAATATTTTAACTTCCAGTTAACTGCCATAATTTTGTTAAAGCATGCCCGTGAACTTCCCTAAAAGTTATTTCATTCTGACTTTTCAGAATATTCCAAAAAATGATTTACCAGCTAGTTAATTCCACAGATAAAAAGATAGGACACTCGTTGCTGTAAAAGTACGTTATAATGCCAATTTTTTATGATCTGTTAAATTCACTTACAGAGTGCGTGAGAACACGTCCGGTGCTGTTCTTGCTTATCGTGCGTTTCCTAACGAGTGGCGATGACATATTTGTCATCGAGCATGCTGAAAAATTTCGTTCACCTTTTGTTTCTATATAATTTTCACTAAACCTAAACAATTTGCTGTGTTCCATTTGCCAGGGCGATTTTGGGATGTTTGCCAGTATGCCGCACGGTCTCCACGGAGGCCATGCAGGTATTACTTGGTGTACCTCCACTTGATCTGGAAGTCATGCGTCAGGGTATGGCTTTCAAGGTCAAAAAAGGCTTGCAGGTAAATAGCGATTGGTTTTCTGATAGGGAAATTAGGAGTTTGTCCGTCGGTGAGCGTGGGTCTCTGCTCAGAAACTGCGTCATGTCTAGATGGCAATCTAGATGGGACGCATCTGATAAAGGCAGAGTCACCTACGAGTTTTTAAGTGATGTCGCATTCATGGGAATGAATCCTGAGCTGAGTTTCGGTCTTAGCCTAGGATTCATATTAACGGGGCATGGCTCAATGAATGCATTCCTGCACAAAAGGCATCTCAGCCAAGATGCAGGGTGCCATTGCGGGTCGCCATATGAGGATTGGAGGCATATCTTATGTGTATGCCCAATCTATTTAGACATTAGGGATTTAGAACGTATGGGGGTACTTCTTGCTGAAGACGGCTACGATGTTAGCGGAGTGTTTTCCTCCATCACTAACATCGATTGCCTGCGTAGTTTTTGCAATGGGGTTTTCCGGAGGTGTCGCGCCATAGTCGCGTAATAGTGGGATTTCCCCATTTTGTTGTTGCCTCATCTCCCTCCCCACTCCTATTCCTATTCCTGTCCCACCCACCCCCATATTTCCATAGGCCGCCAGTCCCGAGCCGTAAGGGGCTCAACTGGAAGTGACCTGCACGGTTGCGAAGCTCCACCGGAAGCTATAATCTGGTACCACGGGAGACAGGTTGCCCATTGGCTGGAATAGCTCTCATGCTATCCGGTCAACTCCTGTCTATTGAGGTAGGCCCCCTAGTGGGAGCATCGTGGTGGCTGTGGTTGTTCCCAAATTCGCGGGAGACGCAGGGTTGTATTTCAACCCAAGAGGTGTTAGATAGGCCTCGACCCCCAACCAAGGAGTAAGTTCATGCCCTTATGCATGGCTTTAAATCTGGTACTGGTGATGGTACTTCGTGTCATCCGAAGGGCGCTGGTCACGCTTGTATCGACCCCATGTGGGATGGCCCACCGTGAAATTAAGCCTACACGGCAGGGGTTCACGTAAAACAATATAGCGGAATCTGTGTTCCATTTGCCATTTGCCTTGGGTGCCAGGCCCGTCGTGGATGTAAGGCGACAAAATGGCAGTGACTAGTCGTGCTTGCACGTAGTTCACTTGCCATGAACTATGCAGACTAGTTCCGACATCTTACCAAAGATGTAAAAATGGTGCCACGGGTGGTGTGCGGCTCATTTTGGGTCTTATGACCCCGCTAATATAAATTCCCACGTACACAGCACACCAGTGGGTAGGCTTCTCATTGCGAGAGCTTCGTGGTGGCTGTGGTACTACCCAAAAACACGCGGGGAGAGACCATAGAGTCTCCACGTGGAGTTGCGTGAGGAGGCAGCCTCGGTGCTTGTTTGCTAGCATCAACGAGGTCCTGGTTTATTACCTGTGACATAATCTACTATACAACTTTATTAAGATATTGTTTAAAAATTACTCCTAAATTTACTTACAAGAACATTTAGAGACTCTGAATCTGTAAGCAATGTAGTCCAAAAATATTTTTTATTCCGAGTTCTAAAATATTCATCTCTTCTATTGCTGTACACGGTAATGAGAGCTTTGCCCTCTTCGTAGGTCCAGTTTTTCATAATCTTGAATTGCCCCGTTTCCTAAAGAGTTTTTCCTAAAGATTTTGTATTTTTGATTGAAGATTGTTTGGTTGCATTTATTGAAATATTTAATGAACTGATGCGCAGCATAAACTGCAAGATTTAATTTATAAAAACCCTGCGATTTGTTTGTTTTTGGCAGCTTGTTAAAAATATCAGCTTTTGTCAAAATAAAAGAAGTTTGCTTATGTTTTAGTGGGGAAGGAAAAAAGAGCGTTCCATTTGTCATCTACGCATTGGGTGCCAGGCCCGTCGTGGATGAAAGGCGACTAAATGGCAGTGACTAGCCGTGCTTGCACGTAGTTCACTTGCCAGGAACTATGCAGGCTAGTTCCGCCACCTTACCAAAGGTGTAAAAATGGTGCCACGGGTGGTGCGCATCTCATTTCGGGTCTTAATCCGACCCCGCTAATTCAAAGACCCACGTACACAGCGCATCGGTGGGTAGGCCCCCTTGTGGGAGCTTCGTGGTGGCTGTGGTACGACCCAAAAATACGCGGGTAGAGACCTAAGAGTCTCCGCGTGGAGTTGCGTGAGGAGGCAGCCTCCGACAACTCAAAGCCGGTGATGTCCCACACCGACAAGAGGTTTTAGATAGGCCTCGATCGCCAACCTGCGAGGAATGCCCTGCACGTCCCAGGCTTCCATAGGTACACAAATGGCGCAATAGGGCAAAGTTGATGCCGTGGCTGATGATTGTCAGTATATAAGGTATTCACAAAGTCTACCTAGTAATCCCGAATGTGGGTAGGCCCACCGTGAGTTTAAGCCAACACGGCAGGCACTCACGTTAAACACCGAGAGGCATCTGTCATCTACACACAAGTACTTGCAAGTACTTGCGAAGTGCAAATGGAACACAGCAATTATTTTAGGTTTTACTTTAAGCAAATCAGCAACGGAGCGGGTGGCAACGGAGATATAGAGTCGCCAAAAATATATCTGAAATATATAATTCCTAAAATCCTACAGGGAGGTATAGATATGTGTAATTCATTTTAGACAACAAGGCACCACAAAATTTGTTACATTGAAATACCTTCGTCTGAGCTTTGTTTTATACCATCACGGCGGCTCGAAATTTGGCTTCTCTATTGTTGTAATAAAATGAACGTCAACTGCATTATTTTTAGTTTTTATTTACTGCATCATTATTTTAAAGCTATTAAATTATTAAAAAATATGAAATAATAATTTTAATGGCTGAACAGCTGATTATTACAGCTGACTACAATGACCATATTTGTTTACATTATGAACATATTATGAATACATTAATTATGAAATTATGTAAACATTTTTAAAATAGACGAAGTGATTGCCAGGATTTAATATTTTACCATTCTAAATGAAGTGTTTAGAACTGCTCAAACTGCTTAACTGCTCTAACAAAAAATTCTAAATTGAAACTAATTTGATTAATAATAGATTTTATTCGATACAAATATAAAATGTATCAAATAGACTTTTTTATTATTTCAAGAACAATTATTTTCGAGCCATTTTCAAATTTTTCTTTCAATTTTTAAGCCTTCATAATAAAATCGTAACACCAATTTTGCATGCTTTGATGTTATGAATCCGAGTGAGAACAGAATCAAAGACGGCGTATAACACGATTTGTACGATTTGGTCAGGTATGCACGCACGGACACACATTTGCTTTGAGAATAAAGCAAAAAGGTGAAACGAGGAGTCAAAATTGATACAAAAAGTCTTTTTCGGGTTTGGGATTGCTTGCATGTATGCGGTGTTTGTATTTAATCTCATTTTACGACTGATTGAGAAAATAAATTTCGCATAAAACGCTTTCTACTTCATCATTCAAACAAAGTCATTTAGACAGTATTCAGTACGAAGGACTTAATGTCCTCAAATTTATGGAAGCTTTAGATTTTCTTACTTCTTGTCGTAAAATATTAAGGTATTATTAAGAATTATTTTGGGCGGAAGGTCTCCTACTACCTTTGCAAAGTTTTATATTACTGAAAATTTTATTAGATGAAAATAATAAAGGTAAAGGGGCAGAAAATCCTAAGTAGAACCGCCTTTGTTATCATGGTAATAAACGTAATAATAATCCGGGTTAATTAATATAGGTGTGTGAGTTTCGGCAAGGTCAAATTCAAGATTTGTTACTTGTCTTTAATACTCCATTACGTTTAATTAATTTCTGCAATTATAAAGAAATCTTGCAAACATCGCCACCTAAACTGAATTAGATTATAGTAAAATCTATTTGAAAAGGGTGTTAAGCTCTTTAAAAGCATTAAGTCTATTATTAGAAGAAATTAGTTTCTGCTTCCTCTTTCCTAAAACATGGAACCGTTTCCGCAGAAACTGTTTGAAATGGTAAATTGACGACGTTAATGAGCATAAATATTGAAATATTGAAATCCAATAATTATCAATATTCAGGTCAGATTATAATCAGACATGATTTCCTTTTCAAATTTGCTGCCTTTGCATAAGTTTTCCATTAAGAATAGCATACAAACATTGGAGATGCAAACAAGGCCTCAATGTCTAAGGCTGTATCTTAATTACGTTCTCTACAGTAATCTCCACCTTCACGTTCATCGTTGGCTCTGCAACTGTGATTGAGAATTCATTGATAATATAGTCAATCCTACATCAATAAGACAATTTGTTTGCGAAACGGTGACGCGAATTCATGAGCATTTAATTTTGTTCACCCGGGAAATATAAAAACACTAGTGTAAAAACTTCAAAAAATGGTAAACCTTGTCCAATATAAAATTATAGAAATAATGATAATATTTTCATCGATAAATCTTTGTATAACTCGAGGCATTATAGTCGTTTAATACGAATCGTCAGAGTGATAAATCGCATAGGAATAGCATCAAGAATACGCTCAAACACGCTTATTAAATGTCACGCTTTATACCTTTATGATGCGTTTAGAAACTAAAGTTTAAATGTAAGGCGCAAAAATTTAAATAGCCGCAAAAATGTACATGCTCCTTTTAAACAGCCGCAAAAATGAGATTGTGTAAAATTATGCATGATGCTTGATGGGTGAACCTTGGGATGTCTTGCCATAAAAAGCAATGCGTAGTGGAGGTATCAGTAAGCTTCTTTCGATTACGAAACCGCAACAACAATCAAGGTTAATAATAATTATATAAACAGAACCCTGAAAAGTACAGAACTATTACTCTAATAATTAAATTACAGCAGTTCAAGTTTGCCACTGTCTGTGTTTGTTCATTATAGTTTCATAGAGTTTACAGACAACGGTAATACAACAACAACAACAACAATTCAGATTCCAAGAAAATTTGCTATTAATTAAAAAAATATGACAAGATTTTCTGGATTCAATTTTTATAATTAATTTTACGCATATACGTACGATGTACATATATGTATATATCGTCCGCATTCTTATCTTAGTTTTTCGTTGAGCGAAGTTAATTTAACAAACACCAATTATATATCGATAATGACGTAGCAAAATAGGGGAAAAAATGATACGTTTTTCATTAATCGAACATCATTTCATTTGTGTAGACATGTGTTTATTGTACTATTTATCGATTTGGAGTTCTTTAAGGATATTAAAACACTCGAGAACAGTCAATATTATCATAAATTCAATCCGTTAACACTTCTGCGTGTTCGATGAGAAGTTCGAAGTATTCTCTGTTATCGATTATAGATTATCGAGGAATAGAAGCGGATGATATACAAATCATAGTTCTCGCTATTGTTGCTTTTCCATTTTATTGAGGAAAATATCGTAAGGTTAGAGAGATAGAGAAAGAAAGATATAGTCAAGGCGAAATATATTCGTTACCAGAATAACAAATGCTTCTAAATGAAAGTCCAATAATTTTTGATTGCCGTTTCAGTAAAGGGATATATTTTATATTAATTTTGGAAGTGGTCCATAGTGGAATCCGAAGGTAGAAAGGCCAAAGGATTTACCGAAAAAGAGAATGCAGAGAAGGGAGAGAGAGACTTTCTAAGCTCATAATATGAGTTGATCGTCCGCTTGATTTACATTATTCATAAGTTTATTCACAACTTTGACTGTTTGAAAAGTTTGACAGTGACAGACTGTTGGTATGTATCCAACAGATGGGACATCTTATTAGAAATTCTCCTTACTGAATATTGAATACAAGCAACCTTCGCACAATGTGGCGATCCGGCTTAATTCTGTGCCCCTAATTCATATGCATTTCTGTCCCCTTATTATGGCATTCACCATTATTGTTTGTCAGGTTTCCTAATTACCTACATCTATGAACACAAAACCTGACAAACTTAAAGAATGCCGACGAGTATTATGCTGAAATGCCTTATGGTCATTAATCTCTGTATATAAATGCGATATAAGCGGAAAGCGTATAAAGGATATAAGTGGTAGCGTGGTACCGACTGCCGAATCGTTTGTGAATTTGAATAAGCCAAAATTAAAATCTATTAACTCTCGCCTCGTATTAAATATTCTTTTTTATAATTGACCTCGACCAATGCTGTTCTATTGATGTTATTTACATATTTTTCTGATGTTAACATCGCTAAGTGTTCGCCTTTTATTCAACTTATTTGAAAGAAGGCAGACTCAACCGCTTTTTCTTGAGTAATTCTTTCAATTTAAATTGCAAATGCGCCGCGCGTTTTTAATGATACTCGACGAACGAGATGTATCCGAGAGATCTGGAAGAGATTTGCAAATTTTAACATAAAAACAATTTTTAAATAAATAAATTCCGTTTGTTTCGAATTTTTAACGTCCAACACTTTTAACATTTTACAAAAACAAGCAAGGCAGAAAAGCAATTGAACAGAAAGTAATCCATCAATTAACAGTAAATCATTCAAAATGGCGTACAAGTAAGCATCTACGAAATCAATAATAACAACAACAATAAATAAATATAAAATCAAAAGAGGCGGTTTAATCAGAGGCAATATTTCGGGATGACACTCGATTCGCTTTTTGCGTTACAGACGAGCATCTTCTCTTCTTGTTGAAAATATTTCTAAACGCCGGCGTTTAAAAACTGTTTAATCCTTGTCGTGGATCAATACGGGCTCCTTCGAGAGTTTAATAGCTGGACGAACACGAATGCAAATAAACTCAATCCCACGGCACTCCAGAATTTCGTATGAAATCATTGGCCTTGGACTGTTTTGATATTTCTGGTGTTTTTTATGAACATGAAGCTACGCAAATCATTAAATATACGCTCTTTTTTAGTAATCATATCAATTTTAAGGTCACACGCCAACTTTATTTTGCAATACTTGAACAGATGAATCGTCTTTTTTAATTTAACAGATTTTTTAGATAAACGCCTCCAATTTATATCGAGCTAAAGTTAAACCCATAACGTGACAAGCGATCCTTGTTCCAAACTGTCAATTTAGTAAGACTGTCATGGAATGAGAATAGCTCTTATATTTCCGTTCATTCCGGAAAAATGAACTATCCGTTAAAAAAGTCGACGTTAGACGTCCATAACTTCTGTTAAAAAACGTTTACCATATAAAAGAATAAACAACATTAATGCTGTCAACGACAAAATAAAATACTTGTGACTACTGTGTGTAACCACTGTCTAGACTGCGTTTGCCAACGAGAAATTAAAAAATAGCAGGCGAAGAAATGATTTATAATAGTCCTTCCTTTTATTGACTTTCCTTGGTATTTTCTGTCCTTTGTGTTTTATTTCCATTCACTTTAAAGAGGGTTTATGACAGCAAATTTCTTTTCAGGAGTTCAAGGTGAAAGCTGTTTCTATGAGAAGATTCCCTGAAGAGGAGTGTCAAAAGGTGTCCAATTATAAATGACAATGACAATTCTTTTGGAGAATGTGAAAAATATAATTCATAAAAACCCTATGAATGTATTATTGGCTCGAGTAGATTTTAAAAAATGTTTACGTGGCGATATTTATTTGTAAAATGTATTTAACTTCTTTAAATTCATAAACTACTTTCAAATTGAAACGTCTCATTACGAGGTTTTCTTATTTGTGACAGAAATAAAACTGTTTCCCAGCCGGTCTCAAAATTTTTATTGCCTACGTTCATTCGTGGCCATCTTTTATCAATTTCCATAATTTCACTTTAATTTGTTAACCTCAATAAATTATTTATATTTATATCCATGATTCCCAAATGGTTCGTTATCTCCCTCAGAGGTATAAATTTCGTCACTGATTATGTGGACATATCGATTTATAGGAAACAGTTCTAATTCTGTGAGAATTTATAAAGCCGCTATGTGGACGCTTAAGGTCTTTGGCGTAAGTGAGCCTTCTCAGCTCATTACTCCTGTGGAATTTAGTCATGAGCTTTAATTTGAATTACAATATTATACATTGAGTGCCACCCAAAACCAAATAAAACCTGAGTTACGCTCGTTGCATTTGTATTCAATCATAGAGTAAGAAACATTTATTATTTATTACTCTATTTCTTACTACAATGGAGATGAGTGTTTTCCGTTTTTCTGATTCGCCCACTCAAGTCTTTATTGTTTGCAGAAAAATATCTTGTGAGCAATTTCAGAAGTCTGTCGAGACAATTAGCAGACTGTTTTGTGAGGACGTCTTTGAATTAATCAAGCCCGACAACAAATTTAGCAAAATTTATTTGAAATAAATATAAGTTCAAGATGAATAATTACATTTAAATTTTCTAGAAAAGCAACTCAGCCACTTAAAATAATTAACAAAATATCTATCCAGACGGTAGGACACTTTTATCCAAATAAAATTTCCTAAAATTATTTGTAAATCTAGATGGATTCTTATTTACCGAAAGTGCTTTCAAGTTTCGTAAAATGAAATGGAACTAGTAAGAACGTTATCTTCGGCCTAGCCGAGGCTTATATACCCTATTCCCGGATCTCTTGATTACAACGATCAAATAAAATGTCGGCGTGTTATATAGATATATTATATATTTATATTTAAATTATTATATTTACATTTATAATCAGCCTGTGATGACAGATAACATTCGTACCAAATTTCATGCTTTATTTGTTCTTTTCAACGCTCATTTTTTGTGAAACAGGTCTAATTGAGGTGTGGGCGTGGCAGTTTTCCGATTTCACCCATTTACAACACCAGCCACCCTATGATGACAGGGAATATTTGTGCCAAATTTCATGTCAATATCTCAATTTTTTCGCCGGTACGAATTTTGTCTCTAGTGGGAGGACCACGCCCATTTTTTGGATTTTATTTTCAAATGCGGTAGTATAGTCGGATATACAATTTCACCTTAAAATTCATACTCGGAGCTGAGAAATTGAGCTCTAAACACGATTTAAATCACATCAAATACCAAAAGTAGGAATGGAATTTGTCCGATTTCGCCCATTTTCAATACCAGCCAATCATAACACGAAGTACTCATACCAAATTTCACGATCATAGCTTCATTCGTTCTCTTGTAATCCAGATTTCCACAGACAGACAGACAGACAGACAGACAGACAGACGGACGGACAGGGCCAAATCGACTTAGCGGATCATTCTGAACCAGAATATATATACTTTTCTGTATCTGTTGTAGCTCCTTTACTGCGTTACAAACTTAGTATCAACTATAATATATCCTTTTCCCCTTTTTTAAAGGGAATAGGATATAATTCCCTTTTTTAAAAGGAATAAGATATAAAAACTTACCCTGGAAAGTTTTTCATGAATTTTGTGTTTTTTAAGTATATTTTCTTAAAGGGTATGTAGGGTGAATTAAGGGAGGGGTAAAGGTATCAACTTTAATGAGGCTTTAAAAAAATAATGAAGAATAGAAGGCATCAACTTTCTCTTTGCTCATCAAACACAGTTTAATGATTTTCTTAAAAACTTCATTTTACTTCCTCCACCATATGTCTTCTTCATTCTCTTCGGTGCTCCGTCAATTAAGGATGAACTTAGAGTTATTGACCCAATATTGGCAACTTTCGCCAAGAAGGGCACAACTTTAAACACGTGCACTATAGGCAATACTATAAAAGCTAATCCGATCCACTAAAAGGCTAATTTACATAAGCCCGCCGGAGGGAAATCCTGATTTCCGAGCAAAGAAACCTCATGAACCTTCGCCATCATAAATTAACATCGTTATTCACAAGTTCACTTCTTAAGACGACGCCGTCCACCTTCGAGGTTCACCAAAGTGAAAATTTTATTATTCACAAGTTCACTTTTAAAGAGGTGAATCTCGAGACGTCGTCGTCTCTATTCTTATTTTGTTCCAGCGCATGCGCAATATATGTGTTTCATTTCATTTATCATATTGTCATATTCAGTGTGATTTACACGAGTTTTATTTTATGTTACAAATAAAGTTTTAAAATATTTGTAAATTTGTCTTTTTTTTCCAAAATCCTACTAATAAATACATCAATAACAAAAAATAAAGTGTGAAAATTATAGAAATAATCACTATTTCGTGTTTTATTTATTTTTGTGGTCATATTGATGCAAATAATTTTAAACAAAATTATTTACAAATTGGTTTTACAACTCTGAGTTTCGTACTCAAATCATTTCAATTGAATGGTTTTTAATTCAGTGATCTTACTTTGCGTTTTGTGAATTGCAATTTTTGACTGAAATTCAATGCTCTCGACGGTGGAATTTGCTATGGAAGATGAGGGCGATAACCAGCCTGAAGCTGGTATTAGCATTGCTGCTCGCAATCGCCACATAAGGGATGCGACCAATGTTTATGATTTGCCAGAAGCTGAGTAAGTTTTTTATAATATCATTTAGCACAAATTATAATTTGTTTGTACAAATAGGTTCAAAATGAACTTCCGGATGAATAAGGCCTGTTTCCGTGAGATCCTCAGAGACCTCAAACCAAAGATGAAAACGTCGCATTATGTGTCATCCATTTTGCCAGAGGTAAAATTCGCTGCATTCTTAAGATTCCTTGCTTGCGGCAGTTATCAGAAAAGCGTATCAAATTCGTGCATTTCTGTTGTGTCGCAAGCAACGTTTTCACGAATACTGACGGAATGCTTGCAAATTTTCGAAGATTACGCCTGCGCGAAATGAATTTCATTAGAAAGCACCGCTGGCAGATCAGCAGATCAAGAGGTGGCAACAAGGCGCATTTTTATTCCCGGTATAAAATCCCAGGTGTGATTGGGTGCGTGGATGGTATCCACGTCAAAATCCGCCTCCCGGAATCACGCGACAAGCACCTATTTTATAACCGGAAGGGATTTTATAGCATCAACGCTATGATAGTAAATTTAAATTAATTAAACTAATTTGTTGCTTTTCTACAAATTTACAATTCTTACAGATATGTGACCAGAATATGGTAATCAAATGCGTAGATTCCACGCACCCTGGGGCGAACCACGATTCGTACGTGTGGAACATAAGCGCGGCAAAGAATTATATCAATTCTTTACATATTTCTGGTAAAAGGAATACGTGGTTGATTGGTGAGTGTGCCAGAAATTTATACTGTAATATATTTTATATAGTTCTTATATTTTTATGGTGATTCTGGATGCCCACTACAGCCATATTTGTTGACCCCGTTCCGAAGCCCGACACAACGCCACGAAACATTGTTCAACGAAAACCATTGCAGTGCACGCAATGTGGTTGAGCGATGTTTTGGTGTTTTAAAAAACCGATTTCGGTGCATAATTGGGGAACGACGGGGCCTTCATTATTCGGCTGAGAAGAGCACAAAAATTATAAATTCTTGCTGTGCTCTTCACAACATTTGCATATTTTACAAAAATGAGTGGCCATATCAGCAGCTTGAAGCAGTAAGCTTCGAAGAAACCGCTGGTCATTTCGCTGCCAACCAGCCACCAGAGGCCGCCTTGAGTACGCGTGACCGAATCGCGCGCAGTATGCTCTAAAATAAAACAATCGGTCCTTTTTAGGACCACCAATAATAATAAAAAGAAATAAATATTTTAACTTTATATATATATATATTACAAATTACATTTACTTTATTATTTATACATATTGTTTATTTTATTTATTCATATTTTTTATTTCTTTTCTACATATTATATTTTATTTTTTCCTTATTTTAGTGCAGGAGATGGAGAACTCTCCTGAGCTGGCTAGAGGTGCACCTCAATTTAAAAATACGCCTTAAATGTGAGCAAGAGTGGGAGAGGACACAAGCAATCTTAAATTGCAATGGTCCTTCCAGTCCAATCACTGATTTCTCCGCAACATAAGCAAGGCTTCCGCCGCTGCGCTTCGCCTCTCTTCGTCTTCTCGTTGCTTCAACTTTAAAAGCTCCAGCGCAGTGGAGCTCAAGGAAACAACGGCAGACGTCAAAAGCTTAATAGGTCCGTTTAACTGCATTAAGCTTGAATCAATGCTCGTTAACGTTTTTTGCGTGTCTGCATAATTCGAAATCTGAAAAAAATTTTATATGTAGTTTTAATTATTAAAAAAAAATAAAACTTGAAATGAATTTGATTAAATTTATTACAATTATATGCGTTTTCAAATAGTTTATGATAGTATTATAATAGTAGTATATAACAAAAAGTTTAAATTAAAGGAATATATATAATTCTGCTCTTACACAGTGACTACTTCCAAACCGCAACCGAAAAATAGTGTAAAAGCAGAATTGTATGATGAATTTACAAAAATTGAAGTGAAAACAGTAATTTTACCTGTTGAGGAAGTAGGCTTAATTGCTCTTCTTGAAACGAATTCTGCGGCGCGTTCGTTGCGTTTTGCGGTGTTGCCTGTTCCACTGGCTGCTGCGTTGTGCTGTCGCAATCCTCTAGGAGGAAGGCCAACTGCTGATCTAAGATATGAATTTATATTATTTTTATTATTTCAATAATTAATACTTAATGATAATTATAATAAGAGCAATAATAAAAATAATGTGTTGACTATTACAATTTTATTATAATTTATAATTTGCATATTATTATTACAATTGCTATTTTATGTTTTATTAAAAATGCACCCAAACCCATCACTCACCTCCCTCAAATTGATTGCACAGAGTGCTGGTGGACGGTTCCTCGTCTAGAAGGGCACGTTTTGGTGGAGGAGAGAGTTGCTCCATTGCCCTTCTCTTCACTGCCACTTTGCCAGGTCCAAACGAGGTACCCGATGGTACGGCCGACCTATGGAGGCGCAACAGGAGCGCAATAGACTCCTCCATAGGCGTCAACGGGTGGTATGTGTTGGGCCCACCACCTGTTGTCACAAACCCAGTCGAATTGTCGCCAATTTTTTTTACGCGAGCCTTCATGTCACGCCAAATCTTCAATACTTAGCATTAATAAAACTTGCAAATATTTTCACGAAAAAATTAAATCTAACCTTTTTCCATTCGAAAGTGGAACGAGCTGGAGGACCATTGCAATTTAAAATCGCTCGTATTCTCTCCCACTCTTGCTCACATTTGAGGCTATTTTTTCTGAAATTGAGGTGCGCCTCTAGCCAGCTCAGGAGAGTTCTCCATCTCCTGCACCAAGAGCTCGAACTGTTTGGAATTCGTAAATTTTGCACTAAAAGAAATAATTTAAATAAAAATAAATAAAAACTGATAATGAAATAATTAATAATTACCTATTTTTTTCAACTCCATTTCTGCGCTTAACTGAATGATCACTATAACAGCCGTTTGAATTATTGATTCGTTACTTTTCACTCTTGTTGAAATTTTGAAAAAAAGTGATACCAACACAAATTCCACTATACTTACGCATTTTTCGTTTAGAAGAAAGCAATCTTGTTTTTCTTTCTCTTTTTATTAATTATACGAGTAAAATTGACAATATCATTAATTTGTATTATAAGTATTGAATTATTTTAATACTAACATTATAATATGTAATTAGTAATAAATAGATGTAAATAATAAATACATTTTGAAAATATGCAATATCATAAAATATTTTGCTTTGAAAATTTTATTTTTGTGAGAAGACGACACCTACCTAGGTGTCGTCCAATTTTTGGACGTCGTCGTCAATGATGTCGTACTTGTGATTCACAAGTTGTGAATAATCAATCTCACATCGTTCCTTAGAGCTCGACGGCGTCGTCTTTAGAAATGTAAACAAACAAATTTGTTTGGACGGCGTCGTCTGAAAAAGTGAACTTCTGAAAAAGGGTATAAGTCTAATTTTCATTTTCATCGCCATCATAAAAATGCGGTCATATACTCGCCATCATAGTGAATATGACCGCAATGACCACGTGATTAAACATCTCACTCCTCTATGAAAACGTACATAATAATAAGAAGGATAATTTTAGCTCTTCTATGACGAAGTTTTCCGTAAGATTGTGAGAAATTATATGCATGTGTGTACATAATTTCTTGTTTCTGTCATTGCGCACGAAGATGTCCATTTTAGTTACGTTTTGTTTTTCCTACTCATTTTCCTCAGCTACACGGCGTGTATCTCGAAGTTTAGAGAATATTATGCTTTCGTACGTGGCAACAAAGAAAGGAAAAGGAAAGCAGAAAGTAATAGAAGCAAGTATTACAGAGCATACTGTACTTTACTATTGCCGTCCGTCGCGTATGCTGTTGTTTTAGTAAAAGCTATTGTCCATTGACCCAGACAATAATTTACAAAGTAATACCGTTGGGACTTATGTTTCTCTATTTCAGATTTTTTCCAGTAAGGAAGAATAAATACAACATTATTCCAAATAGAGTGAGTGCAAATTGTTCCAGAAGAACAAGAGGGGAATATAAAATTGGAGTTAAAAGATATAAAATATAGATATAAACAATAGATATAAGGCAATAAATGAAAGAAATTAGATTTTAGGAAAATGTAGAGAGAATTATCACCAATTATTTTAAATATCTAGGAACGCTGTTGGGATGAAATGATATAAATATTAGTAATTAGATTTTCTGCAGGATATTAAAAACTTACAGGGTGTGAAATATTTGCATGAGAGAGAGAGAGGTCAAGTTCGAAATTTGACGAGTTATGCAAAACCAAACGAAAACAAATCGCAGCCAACTTCAGGTATTTTAAAAATCAATAGATTATAATTATCTCCTTGAATTTTGCTATTGAAGGAATATAATAATTCTAAATTTAAAATTAATATTGTCAACATTTTTGAATTTTCAATTTTTCTCGCTTTAAGAAGTTTGCAAATAATTTGAACAATTTTAACAACAATTTGAATCAAAATATATTTTGCAAAAGAGCATTTTATATGCAAAAAAAAATACAAAAACGTACACAAAAAATACGATAAATAAATAAAGCCGCTTAAGAATAAAGAAAGCACAGCAAAAGAATATCTAAAAAATAAACAGCACAGATTTTTTGCAACAACAATAACGAATTTTTTATTCAGGAAAATGTTATATCGATGTTATTATTATTTTTATTATTGTTATCGTAATTTATCCATATATTATATCTTGCGTAAACAAAAAGAATTGCGTCGTTAAGAAAAAATATGTTAATTGTTCCTGCGTAGTGTTGCCGGATCTGATGATGTTTAAAATCAAAACCAACATTAAATTACATAAATTTTTAAGGAACATAATCATCCATTAAATCCGAATTTCACGGATCATTACAGAGTTATTTGGTGGTTGATAATGGTATCGCATCCCGTGTCCAACGCAAATAAAATCCTTGAAGTTATTTATCCCCAGAAATTTCGTTTCTTTAAAATACTTTTCAACTTTCATTTTATTTTGTATATTGCAGCAAAAGATTTTCTTTAAATTTAATTCCTTTCTTTCTTAAAATATCCTTAAGAACGTCCTTAGAAATGTTGAAATTATTGCATTCAAAATTACGTTAAATATATTTGTGTTTGCTTATTCATTAAAACAAATTACATCATAAGTAAAAGTTATCTTTAAGCTTAAGGAAAACATGAATATAAACATCATAAGTATAAACGTCAAATATTTCGTTTTGAGAATTGTTAACCCTAAATGAAATTGTGCAATTATTTATTATTCCAATATGGAAATTGTCCACGAGATCCTGAAATATGAATAAATTAAAAATTTACTCGTGCTAAACTGAAATAAAACCAGATGACGCAGGCAGGGTAAAAGGTAAATAAAGTGTATCCAATTTAGTTTTAACATCCAAAAATTACCTTCTGTCGAGAGCTGCACAAAATATTCTGAAATGTCGCCAAAACACCCGAACATAATTCACAATGAGAAAATGTATTTTTTTATACATTTGTCTTTCGTTACCCTTCCTCCTTTGTTGATCTAAACCGAGTGGTTGTTAAGCCAATTTGAGTATAATCAAGTCCTGAAATCATTAAATCGTGTTTTCAGCATGACTGGATATGACATTCAGTCGAATTAGATTACAGTTATAGAGTTATTATAGTTTTGCTCATAATTATACTTTACTAAGCAGGAAAAAAAATTTGTAATAAACAACAATAATTCTGGCAGACTGTCTAGGAAGGAACGCTACATATATTTCTTGAGATGGAAAGCAATTATCACTACCTTCTCTTTTAAACTATGAATGAGCTAAATACATATGAGTTTGCAAATAAGTATAAAACGGAAGCAGGGAGACGTGAGAATACAGCAGTAGCGTGTATTAAAAATTTTTCCGCAATGACTCCTACATATTCGTGATATTTCGCCAGTTAATTGAGTCTCGGTATGCATGTACGTCTATATGACTGATACCAAAATCACAAGAAGAAAGAAAATGATCGTACTTAAGGGCAATACAAACTGCCCGGTGAGAAATCGGTAAAAAGTACAATAATAACTAATTGTTACTAAACTCAAATTGTTTTAAAAGGGATTGGGTTTTGCATTAAATTTTAAATAGTCATTAAAAGTTACCGACAGACAAATTACTACGAAGTACGAAAGTTTTTTTGGAAGCAGTTTTTGCCATGTTTTTTTGATGTTTACATCTTGAGATTTGCATAAATACACTTTCGATGACTATCCTAGATAATCCCAGAATGTGAAGACCAAATTATACCCAAAAGCAAATTCTTCGTGGCAAAAATCCACGACGTATTTTAATGAGGTTTCAAGTCGTTACAACCTGAAATTTTTTCAAAGAAGTACCTGTCATGCAAAGGAAAATTCATCTATTCCATGAGTAATCGCTTCTTCCTTCTGGGAAGGAAGAACTCCAAGAGTTTTTAACATCGGAGCATATGTTTTGGTTTCCATTGCCGCTTCATCTCTCCTGCATCGTCAAATAAAACAAATACCCGAAAGGAATCAAAAGCTGCCACAAACAATTTTTGTTGTCTTTTGGCAGTTCTTGTTATTCATGTTATTGCTGTTGTTATTGTGGTTGTGGGCGTTATGGGCATCACTGCCTAAATTGGGTCAGCAGATGTTTGCTTTAAAACAGATTGTGTTCGCCAAACTCAAGGTTTTGTGCTAGCTGGTACCGATGACATATAAGATTGGTCAAGAGCGAGGTGGTAACAACGTAAGCAGCAGAGCTCGCAGGTGGTCTCAAGGTGAACGCTTTTATGCAGTTCAACCGAGCTTAATTGCAATAAATATGAGAAACAATAGAGTCATGAATGATGACGGGCCGAAAGAATGAGCCACATGTGGGTTCCTTTTTTCTACCATTTCAAGAGAGAATGAGAAAAGGATGTCTAGATAGGAAATTGATGTGTAGATGCCGTTGAATGCAAGGAAGGTGTTATATTTCAGTTATTTGTAAGCACGTGTGCGTGTGCAAAAAATGGAACAAATACTGGGACCAAAACTACAAATGTTTCCCCTTTTTTATTGATGCGCTGCTCGGTAATCAGTCCTGGTGAGCAGAAGAATGAGTCTGATAAATATTTTTCAGGGATTTTTATGAAAATATCAGATTTACGAATACAATTAATTTCAGATTTACGAACACAATTTAATAAAAAATTTTTAATCCAAATAATTTTCAACAGAAGCGTGGTATCTAAAATACAAATGAAATGCAGTACAAGTGAAAAATAAATAGAGAGAGGCAGAGAGAAAGATCGAGGTGAGATTCGTTCTTTGACGGAGATAAATTTTACACTTACGCTTACGCTTTTGTTCATGCGTTTTTGCGGTTAATTGTTTGTAATTCTCAAGAATATTCTGTTTTCCATGGTTGAAAGATTTTTAAACAAAAAGTGGTCTAATTGGATCCAGAATATTCTTTTTTCAAAAGGCAAGTAATAGACAACAAAATTCGAACTTTGCAAGGATTGAGTTTGTATTCCTTGAAGTATTTTTGTAATGAATTCATTTAAATATCGTGAATTTTTTATACATTATTATCACAGGATATTCCTCAACAATTTTAGATGATTAAAATACCTTTTTGTGAAAGCTTATGTTCATTGACATTCCAGGGCGTGGCCGGACATCATATACCATACTGCTTGGAATAAAATAATTAATTCATCAACGATACGATCCTTCGGGGCATGTCATGTTATTTAATATTATCACTGACTAAATTAAGAGGATAAAGCCATACTAGTACAATTATAAACATATTAACAAATAAAGCCCACACGGCCAAATGGAGATACTAATACATTTAAATAAAAAACAAAGATGCGTGTGTGATAAATATTTGATAGGGCGGAGTACCACGCCATCACGTTAACAAAGAATGTAAGTGTTAGCTCCGATCAAATCCACTTTTGAGTATAAAATATTTATATGCGGAAGTTTTTATTTTAGTTATTAATTATTGAATGAGATTCATACGACATGAGGAATCCTCCTCAACCGTGTAGTGACCCTCCTAACGGCCATACTGACTGCTAAATTTATTCAAATGATTTGATTGATTTACTGTTAATAAATTTAGTAAAAAATAAATTAATCACCAAAAATTAATGTTGTCGAGGGTGTGTTTTTAATTATACAGTTGGCCTTCATTGGGCTCTATTTCTTTAATAGTTAAAATTACTAGCCGTTAAATTCCTTAAAGATCTTAATAAAATCTATGAAAAACAAAATTAATAAGCCTAAGTTAATAACTCGACTCTTAATATAATTCCTTGCTCTTAACTATAATTAACGACTCAATATAATTCCATTATAAAATCCTTTATCCTTTTATTGCTGGAAAATATGCTGCAACTCTATTTCAATTCTGTCTAAATAATACAGTATATTATTGGACATATTCATTTGTTCCCAGATAC
Source organism: Physocephala rufipes (assembly GCA_963966595.1). Classification (NCBI taxonomy): domain Eukaryota; kingdom Metazoa; phylum Arthropoda; class Insecta; order Diptera; family Conopidae; genus Physocephala; species Physocephala rufipes. Next base: position 6,599,105 of record OZ016504.1, on the reverse strand, counting down.
CAAGCAGGCAAGAAAACATCGTTTGAGCAGTCTCGATAGGTTTTTATGAGATCTTCTTTCCTTCTTTACTTTTTGTATACATTTCAAAATGAAAATAAAAAACCAACGAGCCAATTTATTTTCGTTGTTTTAGTTTGATAGAAGTACCCAAAATATAGAGTAATTTTTTGATATCAAAATCAAGTAAATTTCCATATTCGTTTTCTTTTAATTTCAGAATTTGCCGGAGTTAAATCAGTAAAAATTTGTTTTGAAAAGTGCTTTAAATTATTTAAAAAACTGTGTTTGATCTGGAATAGCCCTACGTATTAGAATTTCAAAAAATTCGGGGTACAGGAAGTGAATATTTTATATGTTATAGATCCTGTTTTCTGACAACCAAATCAAAGACTTTAAAACATTTCCCGAAAAAAATAAACTTGTTCGGTGTGGTAAGGTCTAGAATGCCATAAATTATTAGAATTACAAAAACTCAAGCCAGAGAAATTTTAAGTACGAAGTATATGAAGTACAATACACACTTATAAAAAATTCTTAAAACGGCCTTGACAGGGTGTAAATATAACCAGAATTATTGTAGTAGCAAAATTTTAACATCAACAGGACTAAAATTTAATCAGGAGGACAGAAGTAATAATAATTTCTACTCAGTAGATGATAACAAAAATATCATATAATTGTTGGTGATAATAAATATCACGGTAATAACTGTCAGTGATTTTGGTGAAGTGATGCTAGAAAATTGAATTGAGCGTAGAAGGGAGTAGTGATATTACAATAAATATTAGTAATTTCACATTGGCAAAAACGGAAGAATGAGGTTTTTCTTGCGGGGAGTATTTCTAGTATTAGATCAAATTCAGTGCTCATTACAGTGCTCAAATAAGTTTTTAAACATATTTTTAAATGTTAGTCATATAAGTACGTACACTAATTTTTGGTTTTTTTAAACACATGACCATGAAAGCGCGTCAAACAGCCGCAAATAAGTTATACCGCAATAGCGGCAGTAATGGGATTTATCAGATGGCAGTATCAGTAAATAAAAACATTTACGGGTATTATGTGTGGTTAAATTTATGATCATGTCAATTTACAAACTATATATTGTTATTTGAGAAGCCCGTATTACAAGCACGAAGCACGTCAACAAACCGCAAATGCGAAATATCGCAATTTGGGTTGATGGCGTATAAGAAAATCTTGTTTTTTCAAAATGGCGCAAATATGCATAACATTTTTTACAGTATTAAAGGACATTCTTGCTGATTGTTTGCAACAACGCCCGGCGAAGCGTAGATAATAGGTAAAACTGTAACTGAACTCTCGGGATTTCCTTCCAAAACGTGTTTGATATTTGTATAATCACCTGCATAAACCTGCGAAGTAACTGTATAAGCGGTGTATAGTTGCCTATATTTCAGTGAAATATTCGTCTATTTAATAAAGACGTATGAAAAGAAGCGTGTTTTAGTGTTGGAAAAACTTCCTTTTTGAAGTCTAATAAGAAAACCACTTAAGATATTAGAGAATGTTTAATTTCTTATAAGAGAAGAAGTCCAATTATTTAATTTCCATTTTGACTTTTTGTACTTTTGAGACACTTCTTGAAATCGAGTCCATATCGCAACGCTGTAAATGAATGCCGCCACGTGCAAGGACTTGATATTTCAAACACTGCTAGCAGCGAAACAGGCGTCCTAATTACTGAGGTTTAAGAGGATACACTTTTTTGGTTCTGGATTGTATGGTTTAGGATTTGTTCGTTCGGGATTTTGCTGCCAAGCCACAGATTTCCATCATTTCAAATGTGAGTTTCATACGTTCGATTTGAAGAAGAAGCTCTGACTCTATTTTAGTCTTAATGTCTCAAAGATCGTGCTATTTGTTGGAGGATAGTTTTGTCTTTGCGAAAATTATGTAAGAAGCAATTATACGTAAAAGGTACAATTATGAAAGGCGCAATTATGAATCAAGAGGAATGATTAAGTAGACAATCGATTTGGATGATAAAGAAGTTCAAGAAAATGTCTTTTTGACGGTTACTTAAGCCTTCATAATCCTTAAATTCGGAACCAGACCACAAAGCGCATAACCACGGTCTCAAAGTGATCTACACGAGACCGAGTAAATATTGAGGGGCACCAAGTTAGAGAACGAGAAGGACCAAGAAGGAGAATTTCCTAGTTTGAAACATTAATTTTTATAATAGTTTTATGCTTATCTATCGCAGTGCTCTGGATCGTATCCGGCCAGCGCAAAGGCAAAACAAATGTGTGTTTGTTCTTGTGAAATACGCAGAAGATATTTAACAGCGTAAGTTCCAAACAAATCTAAGTCCCGAGCCAAATAAACTTTTAAGTTTACTTATTCTTCAGACTCTCATCCTCTTTTTACAAAGGTCGCAAATAAATCCCACACTCACAAGCTTGCTAACCGTACTCTGTTGCCCGACTCTAAGCCGATGGCTCCCCATCTTTTGCCCTTTTGTTTTCTTCCTTCCTTTTGTTGCAATTTCTTTTCATTTTCTATCTCTTTAAGCGTTATCATCTTACCGTTTCTCTTTGGAACTATCTTACCGTTTCTCTTTGGAACTTTGGCTTCTGACGCAAAAGGTTTGTCCGACCTTGTTCCTTTTATACTAAATACTCTGGAACTCTGAAACTCTGTTGGAAAACGCTCATATAGTTCTACAATAGATGAATATGGGCCCTAACTCCGGAACTGCAAATTTCAATGCGTTAAAATATTTAATTGACCAAAATTAATGAAAAGTTTAATTAGTAAAAGTTTAATTAGTAAAGTAATTACAATTAATAAAAAGTTGGTTGGTTTTGTTGGTTTATGAAAAATCCGAGAAAACAGAAGTGTTCGGAGGAGAAGAAAGTGTTATAGCAATAAATGCTCAAGGATTTTCTCTTGATGTTGAATTCAAAATAAAAAAGAATATTTCTCAATACTTTTTAGTTGCGAAGCGTGGATAATTTCAAACCTCTCTTTACAATAAATTCTACAATATTAGTGAGGGAAATGGGTTCGAATGCTCAGTTCAATCTTTGCGACGAACTGAAAAGCAAAAATGAAAAAGGAATAAAAACAATAAAAGAGCAGAATAAATCCATAAATCGGTAAATGAGGGGAAAATGAGGAGAAAAATTAAAGGCAGTGCTAAAGTAAAATACAATGACGTGTCGGTCAAAGTATTAGTTGGGAAATAGGTATCAAAATTTTCGTTAAAGGATATAAATAAGTCCTGTAATGACCTAGGGTTGGATGGTTTTGTCCGTTTGGCCATTAAACTCAATTTGTCTGAGGACCACGAGGTCGAAAGGGAAAGTATAATTTTCACGTAAAGATATTAAAGCAGTTCAATAATTTTTGCAATAAAATTGAGGGAGTTTTAGGTATTTCTTTACAATTAAATCAAAACCGAAGAACTTATTGATATTTTGAAGCGTCATTATTTTTTTGAATTACGGTTTACCAAACAATCGCGCAAACCCTCATGTGATTCGAACTCGTCAATTTTTAACCATATAAATAAACACAACTGCCTCAAAGCGTCAGAAGGCTGATGCATACGCACACATCTCCACAAATTAAATAATGATAAATACGTTTTACAGAAAATACATTTTATAAATTATCACTAGGTGTGATCGTAAAGTTAGATGTGGATGAGGCGGGGTGGGGTGGTAGAAGTGATAGATTTACTTTATCATTCCTTCTCGTTTTTCCGGAAATCCGGAAATCCTAATCCGGAAATGAGAAATGAAATAGGTAGAAAAAAAAATAAATTTTTAAAAAAGATATTTTTTTAAGAAATTTTAAGAAATTAAAAAAAAAAGAAAAATCCTTTTCAGATTTGGCTGGGCGTACCATGAATATTTTCTTAAAAAAAGACTAAGGATCGGGAGTGGGTTCGAGGGTAACATTTTGTCACCCAGTTTCGCCTACTAACGTTGAAAGTTCTTCTATACATATAGATTTATTCATATTAGTTATTATAAATGGGCGTGATTCTCAGCCGATTTCGACAATTTTCAATCCAAAACAGCTTCTAATAATAAAGATTATTCAGCGAAAAAAAAGAAATTCGTTTACTTAAAGAAATTAGTGTATAAAAAATTATTAATTAATTCACGTCTTAAATCACGCGTTAAAGAATGCGTTAATCGCCGTAATAAATTTTCTAAATATGTAGCTTTATTTTAGATAAAAATATAAATACCTTTAAAATTCATTTTTACGCTTTTAATTTTTTCTTGTTATTTACATGGTTAAATTTTATTTTGCATTCGTTTATATTGGTTGGAGAATCATAAAATCAATTTTTGAGATACATCTATTCCTTACAACCAACCAAAAAATCCAAACCAACCAAAAATCTTTGGTAAATCAAAATTATTTAAACTTTTAGATTATTCCAAGATTCAGATAAACTAGGGGTTAGGTCTGGGTCAAAAGAATTTTATCGTTAAAGCTAACACCAATATTACTTATTATTCGAGATTTTTCATAAATCGCAATTATTTACATGAACAATGGTTAGAAGTCGAGATTGTTTTGGGCCAGTTTTAATTAAAAGTCAAGAAATAGTTAAAGACACGTGTAGTCTTCAGATAACTAAAAATATTATAAGTTCATATTGAAAGTCCAGAATATACATTTTTCATAATTAAACTTGAAGTCTGCCCTTTAAAATTCTGCCTTAAAATCAAAACATATTTCAATAAAATTCTCTTTTAATGATTTCCTCTACACGTTTGTAAAATTGCTGCCAATATTTTGAGGCTCCGTTGAAGGTGAGACTAGGATTTATGATACGACGAATATGTCGAAAGCGAATGTCAATTAATTGCTTCATATGAAAGCAATGCGATATTAATTAGAAAATTATTTTTGAGAGTGCTTAGGAAAATGAAATACAAAGTGTTCGTTGTATGGATTAAAGAAAGATAATTTTATCGTATGGATTTTGCAAGTAACTAAACTTCTAGAAGATAAAATATATTAATAAGGTAGAAGATATATATATAGAAGATTAAATATATAAATCTAGAAGTATGTGAGAGACTTATAATTTCTCTCTAAAAACGACAAAAAAAAACAGCAGCAACAATAACAACAACAGTAACAATTAAATCGCATTTAACTTTATTTATTTATTTTCGATTGAAATAAATGTTTAAAAGAAAGTTTACTATTATAAAACTTGTTTTTTTGGATTGAATGACTCGCAAAATTCCGCTGCATGCTTTTGGGGATTAAATTTTCATATAATAAACTAAATATTTCTTATTAAAAAAATATACATAAAAGAAAAAAATAAAAGAAAAAGACTTCAGTTAGAAGAAAATTATACTAAAAGCAGTTCTGTATACTTTTCATGTCTCAGATAATTGCTGCTTAGCCGTAGAAAGGATCTTTCCAAGGCATTATGGATCTTTCAAGGGCTCACAAAAACAAGAATTTTAACGGGATATATTTTAGGGAGAGAGAGACATGCGAATTAAGTAAAGTATTTTTTTTTTAAAGTACAATTTGTTAAAATCGACACGTTGGGAATTTTTTTACGAACATTTGAATATACGCAAAACAAATTTTAGTTTGTACAATTAGCCAATTGTAGTTTATTTAATTCACGGGACCATTAGCTCTTTCTTAAAGTATATCCCATTAAAACTTTTTGCGATTTGAAGCTTTTGTGAACACTTTAAGGATCCACAATGCTTCCCATTTCTTCGGCTGAGCAGCAATTACCCGAGACATGAAAAGTATACAGAACTGCTTTTATTATAATTTTCTTCTAATTGAGGTCTTTTGGTTTTATTTTATATACCTTTTTAATAAGTAACATGATTTTTTATATGAAAGTTTAATCCCCAAAAGCATGCAACGGAATTTTTCCATGGAAATAAGGGTTTTCGTGAACTCGTCCTATGCTGAATTTTATATTAACTTCACACCAGTATTGAATGAATGCTTTTGTGGATGATTTAATGACCGTTATAGTGCATTCTATTGAGTGAATTCAAATTATGAATATTTTATTTGAAATGAGAATAAGTGCGTTAATTATTCTTCTACGAATTAATATGAACAGTATGAATTGTAATCTTTCTGCAAACAGCAGCGCACTAATCATCAAACGTCTCGGACAATTTTTACATATATAAACATATGTAAACAAAATAAAAATAAGAAAATATTTAAAAAATTCGTGGAAAACAAGTTTGTATTCAATGCGGTCGGAAATTTAAAAAATTTTTTATGGCATGATGCAAAAAAAAAAACTCTTGAATGAGATTAACACCATTATTGCGGCGAATTTCTATATTGCAAACATTTGAAAATCACCAAGGCTTCGGAGCATTAGTTACAAGGTGGCTACAATTTTCAGTCGAAATTATTGCGCAACGAGGTGGAATGTACGACAAATTACACCCAAGGCAGCTACTAGTCTTAACTAGTCTAATTAATAACTAGTAGCTACTAGCCAAAGTAGTTGCATCGGAAATGTATTAAACTGCTCCGAAGTTAAAAAGATTTACTTAATAATGATTTATCTAATGATGTTTATTTAATGAAACCATGTCAATTTAGTATTCCTTACCTTAAGTTAATTTATCTTTCTCGAAAATTTCTTAGAAATTTCTCGAAATTCATAAAATTTTTATAAATAAATATAAGAAACTATAAATTATTTATTGTAAATTTTTAATTTATAAGCAATAACCAATTATTAACCACAAATATATCCAAAATAGCTCGAACAGAATCTTAAGAAACGGTCCTAAACATTTTTGCATTAATTATTTCTGGTAATGACCCGATCCTGATTTTAAAGAATGTCTTCCTAAACTGAGAACACGGGAAGTATTGGAATGAACGTTTAAATAAATATAAAAAGTAATGAAATAAAAATATAAAGTTATTCATTTAAAATTCGTGAGAATCAGGCAAACATTTAAAGAATCTTCTTTTGCTCAAATACAAACTTATATATATATATATATATATATATATATATATATATATATATATATATATATATATATATATATATATATATATATATATATATATATATATATATATATATATATATATATATATATATATATATATATATATATATATATATATATATATATATATATATATATATATATATATATATATATATATATATATATATATATATATATATATATATATATATATATATATATATATATATATATATATATATATATATATATATATATATATATATATATATATATATATATATATATATATATATATATATATATATATATATATATATATATATATATATATATATATATATATATATATATATATATATATATATATATATATATATATATATATATATATATATATATATATATATATATATATATATATATATATATATATATATATATATATATATATATATATATATATATATATATATATATATATATATATATATATATATATATATATATATATATATATATATATATATATATATATATATATATATATATATATATATATATATATATATATATATATATATATATATATATATATATATATATATATATATATATATATATATATATATATATATATATATATATATATATATATATATATATATATATATATATATATATATATATATATATATATATATATATATATATATATATATATATATATATATATATATATATATATATATATATATATATATATATATATATATATATATATATATATATATATATATATATATATATATATATATATATATATATATATATATATATATATATATATATATATATATATATATATATATATATATATATATATATATATATATATATATATATATATATATATATATATATATATATATATATATATATATATATATATATATATATATATATATATATATATATATATATATATATATATATATATATATATATATATATATATATATATATATATATATATATATATATATATATATATATATATATATATATATATATATATATATATATATATATATATATATATATATATATATATATATATATATATATATATATATATATATATATATATATATATATATATATATATATATATATATATATATATATATATATATATATATATATATATATATATATATATATATATATATATATATATATATATATATATATATATATATATATATATATATATATATATATATATATATATATATATATATATATATATATATATATATATATATATATATATATATATATATATATATATATATATATATATATATATATATATATATATATATATATATATATATATATATATATATATATATATATATATATATATATATATATATATATATATATATATATATATATATATATATATATATATATATATATATATATATATATATATATATATATATATATATATATATATATATATATATATATATATATATATATATATATATATATATATATATATATATATATATATATATATATATATATATATATATATATATATATATATATATATATATATATATATATATATATATATATATATATATATATATATATATATATATATATATATATATATATATATATATATATATATATATATATATATATATATATATATATATACGCCCAGTGTAGACAACGTTTCGGAACTTTAAAGGCTTTATAATTGTTTTATAATTTTAGCAATTAAACGTGATACCAATAAATTGCTGAAAAGCTGTTGTTTCTGTGTGGCCTTTTAGTATTTTGGAAAAGATAATGACAGACGAAAGCTCTCTTGTTATATTGATGATTGAGTGGAGAGAAAATTTTTTTTTAGGTCTTCTCCTATAGGGGTTGGAACAGCGTGGAAGAAGTGAATAAACAATATTTTCGTATTTTGATCAGAACTGAAATTACGAAGAAATATATATTTCTAGCTCATGAAATGAAATGAATCATCTTTCAATCTGATGGCTAACAAGCCACCTCCTGCTCTTTTTAGCCTTCTGCTTTTTCTTCTTTTTTAAATTCTTTTTGAAATATTCTTCGGAATTTGGGACTGTCACGTTCGACATTTTAAATTGTGTGTCATGTATTATGTTGTGGGTCACGTTCCAGTAATGAAAATTCCAAAAGTCTAACACGTTACTGGCGAGAAATAACGACAATAATGACAACAACAACTAGCGTATATTTTCAGTGTAATGCCTAAAGCACTTTTGATGCAACTGCTAAAGATCATCCGTCGATATTATAGAGAAGAGTTAATGGTGAAGAGCGAGTGACGTCTGACGAGACTACTAGTAAGTAATTCGAGAAAATTATCTGTTAAAATCAGATCACAAAGAGAAATTAACGGACAACACTAATAAAGTAATTTGTTATTAATCGAATTTAGTTTTGGAATCTTAGTGATGGATTTTGTTTCATTTACGCGACGAGAATTAAAAACGAACAATGTGCTCCTTCCAAATTGACAAATGCACAACTGAACTGACCTACTACAACCACTTGTTAACGGAATCATTAGTTAACGTAAATCATTAATTAAGTTTTTCAAGAAACAACATCAAACCAGCAAACAACAGCTAGACAATATCTATTACCGTTTATTTTCTGTCTACACCACGCCATTAGCTACCCTATACATCATATACTTATAAGTTTAATTGCCTGATTACAACGAAATCGCCCAATGCAGTAATGAGCGTATAGAGCTGTCAAATTCGCGAACAATTCGTAGCCTATAACACAATCGCGATTCCCGATTCAATTTATATGCGAGAAAGTTTTGTAAGTTAGCAGAAAAGACAAGAAAAGTGAGCAAGCAAGATTATATCTGTCAAATTGGAAATAGAACAGTGGTTGGACGGGATAGACGTGAACAGGAAGGCTTTAGTCTTTGGCTTTGTCACGAAACATTAGCGACGGTGGTCGCAAATAAATGATATCTATTAGTTTGGTTAGGTAGCTGCCAAAATCAGGTAATGTAATATTCGGGCAAATCTCTCCCTTTTTGCATAAAAAAGTAGAAACTTAGAAAATGTAGACAAACTGTCTTTAAAGAAAACAAGACAAGCGACGAAAGCCGCCAACGACGAGATAAATGGCATCAGCAGCTTGAGCCGTTGACGATTCTGGTAACTAAGAAAATTTTGTCTTGTTTGTGAGCGCTACAGAGCCGACGACGCCTTGGTTTTGTTTATATTATTTAGAATACATTTCAGTCATGACTTGACAAGACTGGCCTTAAAACCTTTTTTATTTCTTTTAATAATAGCTTTTCTGTAATACTTTTTCTAGTACTAATTTGGTTTTTGTGTTTTGCTGTAACATGTTCTCTATTTCGCCCTTCTTTCCGTCGCAGTATTTCTACTGTCAGTAATTTATTTCAATAAATGAATGACGTGAGCGATTTTCTAAAAGATATTTAGTATTTAATCATTATCTCCTTAAATATATCCTATGGGTAATAGGAATAAGAAAGACGGAAGGAACATCCTCTTACACGGTCGTGGGGGTTAATGTGAAAGGGGCTAACAGAACAGAAGTAGAAGTATGTATTGAAGCGGAAGCGGAAGTGAGCGATAGAATCACAGATCAAAGGCTCAAATGAGACGGAAGAGACGTAAAGAAGCTGATAATTACATTATCAATATTCTGTTGTTGTTTGAATGGAATTACATTCTTTATGTTCGTGTTTTAACTGAAGATATTGGAAAATATATAATTTTAAAATTCTTTTTTAAAAAGACTTTTTTTTAAAAAAGAATTTTTTTTAAAAAAAATTTTATTTCGTATTTTATTTTAGAAATCAGTAAATCGATCGTGATAAATTTTTCCAATTAACTCTTCTCTTAAGTTGATTCTTCAAAATTTACGTCATTTTTAATAAACTTCGTAAGAATCTTAGGATCTGCCACAAGTAATCAAAAGCTAAAAGACTGTAAGCAATGAAAAATGGCACATTTCATCACTAAAATGAAACGAACGCAAAACCAAACACTTCTGTCCTGAAAATTCGAGAAGAAAACCTCCCCTCTCCTTTAACCGGAAAATTTCTAAAAAATTTTATTATCCTCAGCTTACATTCTTCACCATTACTGGATGAATACAATAAACGTTATTTTCTTAATTACGTAAGGATATGTGCATCCTTTATTAAAATAGCTAATGACGTGTCAATCAGTTTAGGATATTCCAGCTTCATTAATTTTGTCCAGGAATAAACTTATTCCAAATTGACCGAAACTCATTAGGGTCAGGACACGTAATCTGTAACCGGATTCTAAAATTGTCTTAGCTAAAGCTAAAACACCATCGCTAAAATTCTAAAAATAAACTGACCGAAAAATATTAGCGATGTCGCTAAAATGCGATTCTGATTCTTCTGTGGCTTAGCTAAATATTTGTTTTGATTCCTTGTATGCAATTGTGTTTTTTTGTGATTTTGAAAGAAAGTAAAAAATTGTGTGAAAATAAAAAAGAAAGATCGAAATATATATAAAAAAACAATAAGTTATGAGTGGCCGAGCGTGATACATCTGCATAAAAAAACTGCAAAGTGGTGGAAGTTTTCGAAATAAACTCATAAAAAGAAGAAAATTTTTTCCACTGATGTATTTAACTTTTCCGACAATTGCAGAGATTGTTCCTTTCATGGACACGGGGAAAATAAGTGCCCAGCTTTCACCAACTCTTCCATTTTTGGTGGCATTGCGTTTTTTTTTGCACGAGGTAAGAAAATTTTACCGCCTAGAATATTATATATTTCTATTTTTTTCGTTAGGAAATTATCAGCGCTCGGTTGGGCAAGACTTCATCCCAAATGTATTCCAGAGCTGTGTCAGTCGATGCGTTTTCACCTCCGGAGGGCGCAATTTTTTGTTATTGGGTAAATGGCTCCTCCTATTATTATCCTCCTTTTACGTTCTTATTTCCTTGCTTCAGGAGACAGTGGTTACCCGCAACTTCCATTTTTAATGACACCAATATTACGCAGCCACGGTTCAGCAGCTGAAGAAAATTATACTCGTAAGAGAGCACACAGGAAGGCCCGAAACTGTGTTGAGCGCTGTTTTGAGGTCTTAAGATCCCGATTTCGCTGCTTATCGGGCGAACGAATTCTAATGTATCACCCAATCATCGCATGTAAAATTATAAATGCGTGCATAATACTGCAAAACATTTTAATTTCCAATGGATTGCCTTGCGATGACCTTGAGATGCTCATGGATGACACCAGCGACAATATTTCTGAGATCCACCTGAACCGATGGATGAAAGGAGTGTTGTCCCCGAAGGAATCAGGGCACGAGAAAAGTTATTAAATGATTATTTTAGCATTTAGTAAGTTTCAGTTTTTATTTATTCGATTTTTTAGATTTTGATTTAACATTTGAAGAAAGTATTTTTATTCCTTTTTTACAAAATTTTATTTCTTTTTTCTAATATTTTGTTTCTTCCAGCCTCTTGTCTTCCAGAAAGAGGAACCTGTGGTCGAAGTTATGTCTGGAGAATTTCAAAGAAGGTCATATTGGCTGGTTCTCGCCTCCGCAACAACTGGGTCTACGACCACTTTCTGCGCTGGTTCAATTTCTGGACTCTGTTCATCTAACTATAAAATAAAAAAAGTATAAAAGGATAAATAACTGCATATTAGTATTTGTACATGTATGTAATATTTGTGATTTGTAACATATTTTACCTGACCATAAAAGTCCTCAGAAGGTATGACCGTGACTCCCTGGACTATTATTGGCAGATTTCTGAAATCTCTGAAATGAAAATATGTTTCCTTTCATGGTTTTTTATATTACAAACGGAGTAACAGTGAGTATGCCGTATTTCTTTTCATTTACCAAACTTTCTCCAACCGCAAGCTTCCTTGGACATCACCGCGATGATCCTTTGGTCCAGTTCCGATAGGGTTCTAGACGCACGCTTTGAGTTTTGCTTCTATAAACGAAGAAGGATAACGTAGTTTTATTAAATTTATGTACATAACTTTACCTTCTTCATACTGACCCAGGCTCGTTTCCAACCTTCTCCATCTTTCATTGCGCCTCCAATTGAATTCAGTGAATATGCCAGACCATTCCACTTGTTCAGGCTCGTTCAGGCTTTTGGCTCCGGTTTCGTTCATAAATACATTATTGTATATTAGAAGGTTTAATGAATTTTATTTATATAGGTATGTGTTTTACCTATATAAATTTCGGTTTTTCTTTTCACTCAATTCCCACATCATCACCATCATCATCATCAACATGATTTAACTCTCAAACTATCGCCTACGAAGAACTGCTAAAAGAACTTATCAGTTCTGCTTAACTGCTTCTGCTTTTTAACAGCTATTAACTCAATTTTTTCGTCCTCAGCAAAGCCTTTAAATCGAAGTATAAATGTTGTTCCCTGTCTTTGAATGCTCACAAATGCTTACGGTTTTTATATTTATTGATAAATTCATGAACAAAAATCATAAATGTTTGCAACATTGACAAATATTTGCTTGAAAATTTTCAAATTTCTGCTCGAATGAGCACAATATTTTAAGATGGAACAAATTCAGATATAGAAATTTTTTTTGATCTGAAGAAAAAGTTGTAATTTTCTTCTATATTGAGAAGGTTTTGGATTCCTGCACGTATCCTTGTGAGCGTATTCCTGCACGCTTAAATTTCACTGATTTTAATTTAAAATGTAGACTGTGAGACTAAACGTAGTTATCGTTGACGTAGTTATTTCAATTTATTTCAAACAACTTATACCGATGAGTGTAAGTACGAAGGCTATTCAATATATTCGCGGTATTGTGTAATGATGTAAAGGGTTTGAATAATTGCTTCAACAAAATTGCTTCTACAGACAAAATTATGTACTCCAAATGCATTAATTAAACAAAAAATAGATTTGGCGTGCAAACATGGAATTACAATAAATTGTGTTTGTTAATTTGTGAGCCATCCCCTACGATAGTTAAAATGTCTGACTTTAAAAATACGAAGAGTGATCGAAAGTAGGTCAAAGGTCTTAGAGCATTGTGGTAGGTCTCATCAATTATTTTCATTCCAGAATTTACTAGACGTGGTCCCTGAAAGTAAACAAAAGTGCAAAAGAAGGGGACTGATTTCCCTCAGAAATTTAATTTAGAAATTGATATTGTAAATAAATTTATGGTATAAATAATGTCAACAAAATGCCTATAAAGTACAAAATCGTGATAACAAGTGGTAAGAATTTTTGTTAAGGATATTTTTCATGTGATTTAGATTTGGTAAATATCTCGATAGTACAAATTGTTGGCTAAATTTTGGCTTCTCGATAGTACAAATATAAAATCGCTAAGTAACCCAAGAATAAGGTAAAACCCTTGGGAAAAGTCACAATTTAATAATTTTATGACAGCCTCTAAAAATATGACTACTTGAATCAATGATCCTTAAATTAGCCACGACTAAAACAATTTTATTGGCTGTCCCCCAATTTTATGACTGTTTCAATGATTGGTTTCAAGTCTGCAAATATTTTATGACTAGTTTTAGTACTTTGGCTGTTTTTCATGACTGTCCTTAAATTCGACAGAATTTATATAATTACTCTCGATACATATGATGCAATAAATTTTTATGAGAAATTTATGGTTGGTTTCTGAAAGGTTTTAATCTGATGGAAATAATAAATTGATGTGTCCTTATAATTACGTTTATATTTCTGTATGTTCCATAAAATTGTTGTATATAAATGCGTTCTTTTTGGAAGTGAGATGTCAATTTGATTGAAAAACGTATGTAAAATTTTTCAAATGCAATCATAATTCAATTTATATCAAACATATTTTTAAACTACTTTGCATTTTTCCAATCTTCCATATCGTCATACAAAATCTTAGAAACCCCCAAATGCAAAAGTTACTGGAAAACCTTTCCCTGGAAAGTAGAGTATTTTTAAGCATAATCTTTAATTAGCCCACTTGTTTTCAAAATTTTGTCGTTCAAATCAGCAAACATAACTTTGAAAGAAAAAAAGAAAAAGAAAAAATCAAATAAAGTCATGTACGATAAATTATATAAGCACCACTAATAAATTATATAAATAAATATGGGTATAAAATTCGGTATCAAATTCGCAGATTTTGAATATTAATGAATGTGTCCTTCTAGCCTTGAACGGTGCTGTGATATGAAGCTGAATGCTGCTGTAACAGAAACTCAAAAGCTTGAAAAGTTCGTTACTCTAAGTTAATCAGGAGAGTCAAGTATCCGACACATTAAAGAACACACCAGTAGTTTTTAAGGTGCTATATTTCTTCTTCATTGGCAATGTCCTTGTAGGTGCTTTCCACTAAACCGTCCACCACTCCCAATGACGATGAAATTCATTGATCTCCACAAAGTTGTTATTTTACTCAAAACGCTCGAATGTTTTGAGTATCACTTCTTCAACCCGAGTGTCTGTCCAAGTTCGCTCATCTAAAGCACGGCCAACCACTAGGTTCGAGTAACCCTTAAGACGCTTTGTTTGCATCCATCTTACAATCGTTGTATGCGAAGGATCAGTCATCCCTACATATAATATTAAAATGAAAACATTGGCTATTGAGGAGGTTTCAGTAATTACGTCGAGGGTATTTGTGATTACTCTACTTTGTACCCTCATTAAAAATTTGCAAGGCTGGTGTGGTAATATTAATAATAGTTCATCAGTGAAGGCTAAGACTCAACTAAAGTTGGTTTAGTTAGCTTAAGTGGCTTCACAGGTCGCTTTTGTAAAATGTAGGAGAAATAAATAAATTAAACCTGGTCATTATTCTTTAATTAAATAATGCTAATTCTTGCCATTTAATTAAGGAAATATTTGAAATATCGCTCGTATTTTATATAAAAGATAATCTTTTCCTCAAGGATAACGTAATTCTAGCGGAATTAAATTGAAGAAATATAGGTGCTCCAAAAGCGGTGAGTGGATTGCAATTCATCGACTATATCACATACATTCTTTCTACTGACGCGATTATTACCACTGAAAACTGGCATAAAATTGTATAATTGCTGTCCTCACATGCTAGCGTTGATGATGCTTGAGTACGTTAAAATTAAAACATAAATTTGTTAAGTGATTACTGGAAAATTCAGTACATGTATATTTTTCTTCCACATAAAAATAAGCGTCCGATGCCACTAAGCAACATGCTGTGCCACAAAGGACTTGCGAATCTCGGTTTGGTCACACGTAAGTTATCTGTGTTTCCGACAGCGTTGTCATCTCGTTCGTAATTGGTATCAGTCAACCCTTATCCGCCAAATTCCGCCCTAACAAATGATGTTTTACTTCCGCTGGAATTGAGTTCATTAATTCTGGAAAATGAAATTGTATTGTGCCATGCATACCACCACATGACGGTGATGATGGTGATGATGGGGACGTTTCATTTTAGTACAGGAGAAAGCTTAATTACGATATTAGATTGTTTAAATTTGTTATAGCCTTGAAGTGATATTCTCATGTTAAGCAGTAGCACAGATAGCTTGTGAACCATAAAGGAGTTAAAGAGATAATGTTATCTCCGCATGTTGATTGCAATTCAATTCTGGGTGGGCTGTCGACTGTTTTCTACCGCCCTCTCCGATACGTTACTACCTTCCCTTCAAGAAGTTATCATAAAGTCCATTCTCGTGCTTCTTGATGTTCGCTCGAAGTTTGCCCGCTGGCTTGTTTGATTATTGATAATATTTGATTTTATATGACTTAGCTCTAAACGAAAACTAATCAAGATTTTTTGTAGCATTTTCGTGTATTTTTGAACAGAAATGTTTAATATGTACGCGATTTACATGATCTTTCAATGCTGCACACTAGTTGCACATCCTTCCTCTTCCCTTCATACAGCTGGGCAAGTGTACGTGAATAAACGACCAGATATTCAATAAATCGATTGTTCAGACTCCAACCAAGGTGCTCCAATATCGGAATTTAATCCTATTCTCAACATTCCGTCATTAACTCTTGTGACTTGCGAGTATACTTTTAATTAAATATTAGTGCTTATGCCGAGTAGTATTCATCGTCACACGAACTAAGGACCTCGAACCTCAGGACCTTATGACCTGAGAGTGTAAGAAAGATAAAGTAATGAAGCGGAAGGGTGTCGAAGGCAACTATTAAATTAAATTAAGTCGTGCCTTTCTATTCGTTTTATTCATTTCATAAAAATTTAAATTTTCGAACCGAACATGATGGAAACCGCAGGATTGTCTTTCTTTAATGAGTTTACAATTTTGTTTTATTTGAAAAACACGAGAAGAGGAAGAGAGGAAACAAATGTGTAGAAATACAACTGAATTTGTTTTAAATCTCAAATGAAATTAAAATGAGAACAACTTTTATATATTTTTAAGTGATTTCGAAGTAATTAGTAAATTTTTGTTTCCACAAAAAGCTTATCAAAAAAAATTCCTAACTTGATTGTAAACTAAATGCCGTACAAGGGGCCATTCAGTTGTATAAGATTGTCCTAGGAGCCTTTTCCAAGTCGAAACTCTGTTGGGAATCTTAATTTTGTCTCTCATAATTGAAAGCCTGAAACAACATTAAAATATTTTTTAATTATAAATTAAAAATTAATTTTTTTCTTATAAAATAAATTTATGGTTTTCACGGAAGTCCTGTGAAAATAGAAAAAAAATTAAAATTTTAAATTTTATCCTAAATGTTTGGATCCATATGTCTCCCTCGTTCTATCCTGTGGTTTTGGCTTCACGTTAGGTTTGTTTATCTTTTTTGTTTTGTTGAATACTTTCAGTGGTGGAAAAATTGTGTCCTGTGTTTGTTTGTTCATCAAATCCATCCATGAAATTTTATTGTTCGTAAATTTTGATGTTTTCTAGAACGTTCAAATACGTTTTTGTTGATTTGCGTGTGCACTAGTTTACTATCTTGTTGATGCAAAAAACGGATATTAATTGTCGTAAATATGATTTACAAAAGTAGATTCAGGTTTTACATTAGCTACGTACATCCTTTTGTTTTAGTCACGTATTTGTTCCAGAACTGCAGTAAGGATAAAACGGAAAGAAATTTTTAGATATAAGTATTAAAAGATTAAATAATTTTATATAATAAAAAAGCAATGAAAAAGAAATAAATAAATTTTTCAATTCAAATATTGAACATGATGAATCTTTTGCAAAGTTCACAAATTTATCATAAAACATAGAGGTAATTGATTAAGTAAATGAATATTGCGAACGTGTAAATTTAGTAAAATTATAACAAAATTATATGGCAATTAAGGTACTGGAAGGTTTAAGGAGAAGATTACAGTCGCAGTCATGAAAACGGAGAGAAAATTAAATCCATAGAAGCAACTTTATTCTGGTTTTACTTTCCTCTTTAAGCTGTAGAATTATTCATGTGCTCTCAAATTACTCAAAAGGCAAAGCTTGATCAATCTTTTCTCATTTACAACTTTTGGCCAATATTACTATATGGTTACGGAATGTGGTGGGCGATGGGAGAGTGTAATATCATATGATGTGGCAATACGTTTCAAAAGATTGAGCTAGGGACGCATCGGTGAATGAGCACGAAGTATTTAGTATGCAAGAAAATTAATTATAAATATATAGAGAAGTATAAAAGTTTCCTTAGCCCAAAGGCTCAAAACCCTAGCCATAACCTCAAAAATTATAAAAATAAGGCAATCAAACAAAATTATGCTCTTGCTCCTAGTGGTTATCATTAATTTGTAATTACATTTAGAATAAATTCTCAAGAATCAAGGTTTCATTCCCACTTCCTTTGCCCTCTTCATCTTTCTCTCACTCTCTCTTACTCTCTTTCTATCTTTCTTACTCTTTGGCGCAACGGGAAGCAAATGAAAGGAAGTAGATGGATATGAATGCGTTTGCTACGACCAAAATAAGTAAACTCTCCCAGCAAATTAATGTCTTGTGGATGTAGGACTTTTTCATTTAGGGAAAACCCCAAAGTCAACACATAATACACATAATATGGAGAAAAATATTAGCGTGTGAAACAATAATTGTATGCGATTTTATGTGACCTGAAATAAATTAGTGTTCTAGCATGCTGACATGCTTATACTAGACAAGCTCTACCCAGAAAAAATTCCGAGTTTTTCTTACCGCCTTTTTCGATTGCAGAGGCGTGGTGCATCAGGAGTTATGCCAGAAGCGCCGGGTTTTGTGGAAGCACAAAAATTGGCGTTTGCCACCCGCCTTTGCTCACACAGATCTGGCCCCTTGTGATTATTTCTTGTTGCCGAAATTGAAGTGATACAGATTCTTTGATCCATTTTGTGTAAAATGCAAAATATCAGAGACCAGCCAAAAGACACCCAAGCTAAATAGTTGTCAATAATTAACTGAAAATCTAAAGCGGCTGAACATGCTAGTATAAGTGAAGGACATGATTACCCACATAATTCTAAAGAAAATTGAAAATCGAATACAGATAACTTGCGGGAATTCAAAATTCGCGACAAGATTTGAACACTTCGTATTGAAATGAGTGGCATAGTATTTGAAACACGCTGAACGAAATGGGCCCTATTGTTTCTATTGGGTCACTTAGATAATTTTCGCTCTACCATTGGTTTTGATCATCGGTAACACCTAATTATATTACTTTTGTGGATTTTTTGTCCATTCCATTTCTCGTTACCACAAATACTTATTAAAATGCAGTTCACAACCTCGGCATGTGCCAGAAAGTTTTAATTAAGTTTACGCAACTTCATCATTTCTAACAAAAATTTTCTGATACATTCGAATTTTACCGAATGATACCAAAAAAATATTTTTATTTTTAACTTTTAATTCATAATTTTAATTCTGTTAAAACTCTCCTGTGGAATTTTCAGGTGCTTGAGGGCGTCGACTTTTTAAAATTTCTAGCAAATAAATAAAAACCGTCAGGAGAGGGCGCGTAGATTTCTCAAAATCTTTTCAATTTTCTTCATTTAACGGAAGAACATTTCAATTTAGAGGGAGCATTTGTTTACAACAAATTATGCAAACTTTTTCAAAATAGATGAAATGAAAGTCAAATCTTAATATTTTGCTTTTCCGAATGAAGTAATCCCTAAATATTTAATAGTTCGTTACCCGGTGACGCTAATTTTAATTTAATTTTTATTTAAATATCTTTCATTAATTTAAAGAGTAAAAATGCGATAAAATTTGTTCATAGAATTTTTTACTCGATTTCGGGAGTGAATTTCTGAATAATAAGAAAAATAAGATCGTGGCTTGTAGCCTGTGGTTTATAGTCTGCACTAACATTTAAGTATTGAAATGATTTATGTGAAAATTTCATTTAGAAATTAGTTTCTATACATAGCGTAGGTGTGAATTTCAAAATATTATTCGTAATGACACCAAAAGAGTCTTATATTACTTTCACAATTTATTGGAATAAGAAAATTTTTGTTAAACAAAAATATTCATTATTTGTTCAGCAGGAAAACATCAGATATTTCTGAGCGAAATCACTTTTCTACTTTATTTACTTTTCGCTTACTTTTTACAGTTGGTAAATATAGGGTACTAGTTTTAATGCACGGAGATGGCACATGCATTAAATCCAGAAATCTGTATTTACTAACTATAAAAAGTAAGCAAAAGGTAGATAAAAACAGAAAAGTAACTTCGATCAGAAATATCTGGCTGTATTCCTGCGGAAAAATTACGAATATTTTTGTCTAATAAAAATTTGTTCAATCAAATAAAATGTGAAAGCAATATAAAACTATTTTCGCAAAGGTTGTATTTAAGGCACTTATCTGTCTTTAATCCTCCATGAAATCTAATTAGGTTCTACAATCCTCTTGAAATCTGGCAAACCTCGGCTTCTGGGGCGAATGTGGTAACATCGATTTCAAGAGAGTTAAAGAACATTAAGAGCATTAATTAGCGATTATTAGAAGACTAATTCATGTTTCTGTTAGTCCTCTCTCCTAAAATACTAAATAATTTCCATAGAAACTGTTCGCAATGATAATTTGGCGTCGTCTGCATTCATGAGCAATATTGAGATATTGATATCCAATAATTGTAGTATTCACGTAGTATTCAGATTATAATCAGAATTATATAATTGGATTAGTTTTACATTCAAAACAGTATGCAATCACTGGAAAGATTGCCTCAATATCTGCTCTGACTTCATTATGTTCTCCATTATATTCTCTAAATACGCAATCAGAACTCATTGGGGAATTCATAATTAGCTCATTGTATCAAACATTAGTTCAGGACAAATTATTTATTTAATTATTTACTATTTTAATTAATGTGTACTTCATTTTACTTCCACAGAAGGAAAATAATATTGCCTTTTCTTTTAGTTTGAAAATTTTAAAAATGGATGCGAAATTTATTCAATATGAAATCACAAGAATTATATAATTGATGTCTTTTGTGATATCAAAGATATTCTTTTGTGATATCCAGGACAATTTTTCCATTTATTAGAAATCGTGAGCCATTTCTAGGGAGCGTTAATTTTTTTATATAAATCGTTGAAACACGCATCGGAAATATCATGCCTGGTTTGTGTGTCTTTCTGAAGCCAAACTATAAATCTCAGGTTTTCGTTCTTAGGACAGTATTTGTGTGCGCTTAATCAAGATTCCATCTCTTATGGACTAATAATTAAATTATTCAAGGATTTCTAAAGGACGAGTATCATGGTGGCTGTAGGAAGATGCTAGTTTGGCGATGTCGTCGGTGAGATTGCGGTTGAGAAAAAAGTGAAATTGAGGAAAATGGACGCACTTTCAATTGATTTATTAACTTTTGCCTGACATTTATACCCACGCAACAAACAAGATGGATGACTGACATTTTATATTTAACCAAACTATCCATGAGCCGAACTAAATGAAAACCTTTTAAACAACGCTCAATATTTAGTGTGTGTCGAAGAACAATGAAGTTTTGGTGTAGGAGGCTCGTAGAAGCGGGGCGTTAGGGGGGGCGTCAACAGACATGTTTCCACCACAAAACCGCAACAACAAACAAAATTAGTAATTATTGTAAAGATTCCATGGAGACAAGAAGTATTACAACAACGACAGTAAACAACAAATACTGCATCAATAATAACGACAATTGCGGTAACCCATAATAATTTGATTACGATGGTTACATGCTCCCATCGTATACGTTCGTTCCTTTCTTGTGGTTACGCATGAAACTGTCTATTCGGGGGGAAAATGGGCAACAACAACAAATTCAGAGATGTTCTGATGGAAACTACAATAACTTTTGTTAACTACAATAACAACAATATACATGGTGAGGACAAGTGTTTACTGATTGAATTCTCGTAATTGGTTTTATCTATATAGGGATTATATTATATTTAAGTGCGTATATGATCACATATTAATCGGAGTAGCTAAGTTTTCGCCAAACAAAGTTAATTTTACGAAATCAATTAAATATTGCTAACGAAATGACAGAATAAAGCCATTGTACTTATGTTGGATTTCATTTTAAAACAAAGTATTTGTATATTGTCTTTATTATCCTTTTGGTCTTTGAATTAAATCTTTAGATATTTTTAAATTATTTGAGGAGACTCAATATTATCCTAAATTAAACTCTGTCGTACTTTTAATTTCTTTATCTTTTATTTCGTGATTCAACTCAATGAGAAAATGGAACTATTTTCTATTGTTTTCTATTTATATATAATAAACTATCTATTTTTTGCGAAGTATACAGGCAGATTAATCCCTAGACTCTGATAGCTTTTTCAGGAAGTTTTTTGTTTTATTTGACAAAATGTTAAAAGAATTAGAGAGAAAGGAAAACCAGAAGGGAAGGGAATGTGAGGATGAAATATATTCTTAATCGTAAAACCGAATACTTTTGGACGAACATCCAAGGATTTATTAATGTCGCTTTATTGAAAGCACATCATTAATGTCACTTGTGGAAGTGTTTCGTAGAGAAAGAGACGGAAAAAACGGCTTAGTAAAAGGACCAAGATACGAAAGGGGAACGGGAATATCTGGGCTCACACTGTGGGTAAATTTCTGACGACTTAAATTATTCATAAGTTTATCCACAACTTGACATTATTTACGAGGGGTTTGGCAGCAAGAGGCAACTGTCCATCCGTGCCCAAAAGTAAGACCAACGAAGTAGGAATTCTCTAAGCTAATATTTCACTATAGGCATCCTCTGTATCATATGGCAGGTTGGTATATTGTATTGGACACTTAAACAATTACGCCTTTCTGCACAATATGGCACCCCTGTATAAATGACAGCCGTTATTTCGATCTGTTAAGTTTTGTAATTACCACTATTTATGTAATGTAACCGGCAAGTGGAAAATGGCATAATTGTGCCGACGGTCACATCGTTTGCGAATTGAAATACATCGAAATTATTAACATAGTTCATGTTTTCAAAAAAAATTTGAAGGAATTCTAAAGAAAACAGAATGGAGTACTTTCGCCCCTTCATTTAAATTACGTAAAACGTGAGTACGCACGTGTTTTACGGAACTTATTTGAAAATAGGAAAGTGCTCCATTCCGTTTACTTCCTATCATTTCTACGAATTGTTCTTTAAAATTAATTTTCAAATGTGTCGTACGTTTTTGCTAACATTTTCTGTTAATCCCGCTTCAAAATTTAATGTAAACCACCGGTACATTAGTATCATATATCGATGGTACTCGATGGGTCGGTTGCATGCTGATGGAGAGATCTGGGTAATATCATAGATACCATTTCCATAAATACATAAAATTTAAAACCAAGCAAATCCTGAAATGAATTCAATTAAATTATTTCAATTTGTTTCATTTTTTTGAAGATCTCGAGATTTTCACCATTTTGAAAATACAACCACGAGGAGCAAATTGATCAATCGATAATCCGGCAAGTAACAATAAATTAAACAAAACGACGTACATATGACGTCGCCGAAATCAATGACAACAACAACAAGAATAATAAAAAAGGCGGGAGGGCATTTATTAAGAAGCAATATTTCGGAATGGCGCTCGCGACTTTGATTGGTTTTTTCAATATATGCTTTGTGATTGTACTGCTTTACCTCTCGTTTGAAATGTTTTTGATATCTGGAATATAAAATTAAAAAAATTGCTCCATTCCCACATAAGTCAACGCGCCCTCACTCGACGACGCACATCCAGACAAACACGCTCCTAAGGAAACTCGTACCCACAGGACTTCTAAATATTCCCATAAAATCATTTAGCCTTGTGCTGTTTTGACATTGCGGGTGATTTCTCATGAACGTGAAACTGCTTAAATCATTCCTTTTACTTCCTTTTGTTTATTTTGTATTTAATCATGTCGATTTAGAGGTAACACGATATAGTTTTATTTCGTCATTTTAGGGACGATAAAGTTAATCAAATTAAATTATTTTTATTACATACGCCTCCGTTTTGAAATGAGTTCAAAGAAAATGCGAGCAAGAGATCATCGTTCCAAGCTGTCAACCCAAGGCGTCCTCCGTAGAACCGAAACAGGTATTCCATACCCTAATACAGCTCATTCCTTGAAAAGCCATCGCCATATACTTAACGTTTTCCTTGAGACATATTTGTTCTATAAAAGAACAAGCAATGTTACAAATGATAGCATCAAAATAAAAATCACGTGGCAGTACCGGAGTTTGTCGTTAACTCGCGTACATGTGTTTCATCCAAAGATATTCTCGCGAAAAGAAGCCCATTGTCTATACTGCGTCTGTCATCGAGAAATTCAATGAAAACATAAAAGGGACAATAATGGTAAGAGTACCTCCTTAGTTTTGTTTTCCGTCTGTCTATTTGTCCATTTGTCTGCGGAAATCGCGATTACAAGAAAACGAATGGGGCAACCGTCACACACTTTGGTGTGAACATTCTCTGTCAGCACAAACTAAGTGGTTTTAAAATCAGGGCCAAATCAGACTGGTGCCCCGCCTATATTTTATATCATAAGTAGTTTGAAGCCGAATATTTTGGGAACGTCTCAAGATAATAAGACGAAATTTTATTGAAAAATGTAAAATATCGTTATAAAAATGTTTGCAAAAATTAGCCTGGCCCACGCACTAATAGAAAAATTAGCGATATCTCGTAAACTATTGGAAACACTTAAATGAAGTTTTATACGAGTTGGAATAACGTCATTCTAGATATTTTGAAAGCTGGACGTCGTTCGCCGCCTGGTCATTGGATTTAGGGAATAAATATATGTTATGGGCGTATGATCTCCGCCCAAGTCGAAGTTACTGTTCCTACTTATTTTTATACTTTACACCCGGAGGATTTAGGGTATATTAAGTTAATTCCTCCATTTGTAACGCATTAAAGAATGTGTGGCAGGGATGGAAAAGTATATTTACCCTGGCTCAGAACAATCTCCTAAGTCGAATTAGCCCTGTCTGTCTGCCTGTCTGCCTGTGTGTTGAAATCACAAATATGAGAGAACGAAAAGAAATATGGTCATCAAATTTGGCGACCATATTTTCTGTTATTGTGAGCAGGTTGGTATTGAAAACGTATATAAACCTATTGAATGGTACCTATATACCTGAAAGGTATATAAACCCACTTTTTATAGCTTATATAAATGTATGCACGTACGAAGATCAGTTTCTACATTTTTAGAGCGAATTTGAACATAAAATTTTATACTGGAACTGATTCACGAATACTAAATTATTTTGCAAAAAGTGGGGGTTATCCGCATCTCTACGACTATTCGTCGTAGATATATCCTGTGGGAGTGGGGCTACTTGTTTTCATTCATTTTAAATGCGATTTATGGGGCGAATTTCGTAATATGATTTACCCAAGAGTTGAAAGTAAAAACTGTTTCAGTGCGGACGTGCTGAAAGGGGGCCCGATGAAGGCAACTGGAGATCACAGTGACAGTTTAAAGAAGAAATATACAAGAAAATATAAAAACTTGAGATGATCCTCACAATCCTGTTATCATGTATTTTTAATATTCAATTTAATTTAACTTAAATGTATTTAAAGGGATTTTTATACTAATAAAATACTATCCAAGCATTCATTTTATTGACCGGTGTGCCTTTTATTTAGAACTATAATTCAGAGCATAGAAGAATACATTACTGGTAAGAGACCAAATACCAACCTAGCCCATTAATCCAAAGAAATTAGCTGCATCGGCGTGGTCGTCTAAAATGCGGCCACTTGGATACGAAGCATTGCTAACCTAAGTATCAAAGTGAGCTCTTCCTACGGAGGAACATATACAAGAGATTGTGAGAGAGTGAGAAGGAACAATTAACTGATAATAAAAAATAATTATACAAATAAATAATAATAATAAATTTTTTTAATAATAATAAATAATGATAATAATATAAATATAAATATAAAATATATAAAAGGATGATATAGAAGATAATAAGGATAATAACTGAAAATTCATTTGTCCGCGCAAACTCTTTCAATGAGCGCCACTCAATATGCACTCACTCAATGCCAGCAAGTATTTTTCCTTTCTCTCATTCGTCCACTCAAGCTTTTATCTGTACAGTAAAATTTTATGAAAAACTTCAGTCGGATTTTGCGCGCATATCAAGCCAGTTTTATCGTGAGGTAGCGAGACCACAGATGAAACAGTAGGCATAAGAATGAAATATGTATTAAACAGAAAGTATGAGAATTCAATTATTTTTAAAGGCTTCAGAAGACGAAATCGCGTTAAAAAGGATTTAATAGTTTGAGATAATTAAAAAATTAATGAAGCCGCATTAAACGCACAGTCTTATCAAAATTGAATAAATACAACACAATGCTTGATGAACCAAATTAATGATAATTAGAAATAAAAAAAGTAGGCCGAGATAAAAGTAAGTACAAGAAAAACTTGTGAATAAACGCAAAATGTAAAGAAACCAAAATACAAATTTGTGAGAAAAAACTTTTAAAAATTCCCGAACTAAATTTATTAAAAGATTTAAAAATGCAAGAAATCTGAATGGATTCATATTTATCAAAATTACATTCAACGTTTTAGAGAAAAAGGCGCGTCAAAAAATGTACCCCAGAAATTCGAAATATAATTTTAAGTTTTTTTTACATATATTTTTCTTTTTCTCGAGAACGAAACAAAACGAATTAGGGAGACGCATTAATTTCATTGAAACTTTTAATAAAATGAACCCAAAGGACCTGCTAGTAAAAGGACACGTCCATTTGTGGCCTCAAAAATTCGTATTATTGTATTTCTTCTATTTACCATCCTTCTTGAGTAATTAGAATTTTTAGAGGAGTGAGTTCATCCGGAACGATTTCTTGGGTTCTCTCAGGTCAAAGATGTCTTGATGGATACCAACATGGTGATTGATGGATATCGAACGAACTAAATTATTTTCATAATTTACATCGAGTCTGGAGGTAAAATTAAGAAACTAAGAAATCGCGTCTACTCAATCGAGTCCGCACTTGTTGAATGCCAGGAGGTCACTCGATAGAAGCTGCGGTTTTGGTGTCATTGCCAGTTAAGGATGAATTTAGACTTCAAAACTCACTTCCAATTTCTGGACCCACTTCTAGACCCACCTCCAATAATTATTTTATAACGTATTTGATAAACGATGCATTAAAATAGGTCGTCAATGGCAATCCGCCTTGGAAAACCATAATTAAAGAGGACCGTTATTCTTCGCCCTCTCAGATTAAATCAAAATAATATCGACTCGAAATAATAAACAGGATTGATTACCTCACTCCTCTATAGGAATGTACATTGTAATAAGAAAGATCATATTAGCTGTATCGTAAATCGGTTTGATATCTATTTTGTCAAAAAAGGAAAAGTCAATTCCAGTAGGAGTATTAGAGATTATGTTACATGTGTGTGTAGTAAACTTATGTTTTTTCCTCGCACATGTAGATGATTTTTTAAATTTCGTAATGTTTTTTCCACTAATTTTTCTGAACGACACGGAAATGTCGATCGATGCTTTCAAGATGTTATGCGTGTGGTCGTGGCAATGAAGACGGAAGGAAGGAACGGAATTAAGCCACTCAAAGCACACTATTACTCAGTCTTATCGCCTGTCGTGTATGCTCCGTGTTGTTGCCTTTTAGTGAAAGCTGTTATCCTTAGAGTTAAGCAACAGTTTACACACACTAAGTTATACGGTTATGATTTATGTTTCTCCATTAGGACTCTTCCATCAAGGAAAGAGCTTTTACAATGTTATTGTAAAGGGAGTAAATGGAAATTATTGCAGAACATAGAGAGGGAGAGAGAGGGAAAATTAAAGAAGTAGTCGTCCCTAAATTGGAGCGAGGAGACAGAATGAGTAAAATTCAAAAAAAATTGTATATAAATTTGTATGTTGGTTTGTATATTTTTATGTAAAATTTATTTGTAATATTTTTATGTAATATGTAAAGTTATTAAGGAAAAGAACGAAATAAAATTTATTGTCTGCAGGAGCCCTGTCATTTGGTATTTTTGAGAAAATTTGAAACATATTTTATTTATCACCAAATGCATTTAATATCTGAAAATTCGCCTGAAAAGAAAAGATGTAAATATAGTTTTATAATTTTCTGCAAACCACAGGATATTAAGTTTATTTAATATTATAAAATAGCTGTGTGAACAATTTCAATTCTTAAAATAGCCGATAAATTATTACTATCTCTTTAAAACTTATATTTGAAAGACTAAAATTAATTTAAATTTGTAAATAAATATTAAGGACTTTGTAAATAGCTTGGAGGAAGTGATAAGAGCATAATTTTGATAGCGACGTTTCATATACGAATGAATACAAAAACATTAATATAAAATATGCACTAAAAACCAAAACAAATTTTTAAAATGCTGAAAAACAAACTGAAGGAATAAATCCTGAAAAAGCAAATTACACCGATATATATACAACAAAATTAAATACAACAAATTGTTATTCCCAAAAAATCCATACTTATTATTTTTATTACTATTATTATTATTATTATTATTATTATTATTAACTTCTTCTGGAAAATTATGATAATTCATTCATATTTTATCTCTTGCGTAAACAAAAACAAATGCGTAATTTTAAAGCCGTAGATTATTGCTTTTAATGGCGGTTTTTGGTGGTGTTGGGGGCTCTCAACGATTACGCAAAAGATTTAAGTTTAAGCCAATGTAAACGACTGTAAAAGACGATGTTCATGTTTCGAAACACGATTCTCAGGACGAAGAAATTTGTATTTAGTTTTGTCTTAACTAAAGGTAAACAAAACGAGCGCTTCTAAAGTTACTTTTGTTTCATCTTTGAAATCCCTCTTCATTAAAATTACTCCTTCAATTCATTCTAACGCGCTAATTTTTTTTTTCTTGTTAGTATACAAATTTTAGCCTTGATAATAAATTAAGTGCACTTCTTATTGTTCCAGATTAAATAATATTAACTGATTAAAACGAATTGCTTTTATAACTGTCAATTTAAAAAAAATACCACAAACAATATTTTACATCGAAAATATTTAACGATAATGTAAATAATAGAAGTATACCGGATGTGTCCATGAGATCCTGGAAAATAAATGAATGAAAGGTGCTTTTGAATGGAATCTGTGCAAAACCAGAGGATAGAAACTAACTGAGGTAGGGTATATTGGAACGAACTTCCGTCATCCCTCGTCAAATTTGGTTTGGAGACAGATTCCACTATAAGTTTTACCTGAGCACCTGCCGTGTTGGCTTAATCTCAGGGCGGGCCATCCCGCACGGGGTTGCAAGTGCGAACTTTGTGAACGCACCTTTTTTCACTATATGGCGACAACCAACGCCCACTGCCTCCGGGTTACCAAGCCGTGGCATATTGTACCTTTGGAGGCCATATGCATGGTATGGACACTCCACTTAAGGTATCGTCGAGGCCGATCTAAAACCTCTACCGGATTATTTGGTCCGGCACCTGGTAATGTTTCGTGCATTACCTCACCCGAGCATAAGCTCGTACCCGCGTAATTTTGGGTACAACCACAGCCACCACGAAGCTCCCGAAGGGCCTACCCAATGACAAGCATGTGAGGCTTGGAATATAAAGCCAGATGGTGTAGCTGTTAGCATACGCTATCAGTACACATACTGGCTGTTTAACCCAGATGTGTAACTATCAGCCTAAGCTGTTAGCACACATCTGGGAAATGAATCTCGTTTTGCTTGTCTCCCGTGGTACCAATTTAAAGCCATATGGTAGGCTCCGGAACCCGGGAGTACCACAATCGTGGTAAGTGACCGTCTCATACACCCAGGTCACTGCCATTTTGGGCCCAAGCACCCGGGACTGGCACCCTTGGTTTGGAGACAAACCGGTTTCGGCGTTGTGCCATCTTCAGTGTCTAGTTACGTTCTCGTAACGTAGAACGTAACTAGACACTGAAGATGGCACAACGCCGAAACCGGTTTGTCTCCAAACCTCGGGTGCCAGTCCCGTTGCGGTGTGAGCAACAAAATGGCAGTGACCAGAGTGCAAGCTGGTTCACTAGCCACGAACATATTGCACCCTGGTTCCGAGGCCTCACCGAAGGCTTAAAAGCGGTACCACGGGTGATGCGCGATGTATAGGGTCTTCTAATGACCCCGCTAATACAAAGCCCACGCAGATAGCGCATCGTGGGTAGGCCCCCTAGTGGGAGCTTCGTGGTGGCTGTGGTTGCCACCCAAAGAAACGCGGGTAGAGACCTTGAGTCTCCGCGAGGGTTGCGCGAGGAGGCCGCCTCCGTCAACTCAAGTGCCGGTGAGGGTCCCCACCGGCACAAGGCCTTAGATAGTGCCGAAATAGCTACCTGCGAGGAATGTCCTGCCACACACAGGCTTCCACAGGTACATGATAAAGCTACGGTTGGCTACCGTAAGCGAAATGGGCGTCGGTTGTCGCTATATGCAAAAAAAGGTACGTTCACAGAGTTCGTACTCGCAACCCCGTGCGGGATGGCCCGCCTTGGACTTAAGCCTATCATGGCAGGTGTCCAAGTAAAACACCAGACAGCAATCTGTCTCCAAACCAAATTTGACGAGGGATGACGGAAGTTCGTTCCAATATACCTTAACATCCAACCCTGTCGGAAACTTCAACATATATCAAGAATTAACTGAGGTAGCTTTAAGAGTGAACAAATCCATAAATCCATATTGACACTCGAAAATACTGTACAGTCGAGGCCTGCACAATATATTTGAAATCGCTACACAACACTGCAAAGGCCACGGGACAGCAAAACTATGTAATGACACGTAGTCCACACTTCCCGCGTATGTTCAGTTCCCTTGAATTTGCGCTCTCAAAATTTGTATTACATAATAGAAAATTTTTGTTTATTCGCATTTACAGAGCATTAAACTTAACATATATTTAAACATAGAAATTATGAGATTTTAGTTAGTTTTAGTTTTAAAAGACTTAAAAATTAACATAATTTTCGTTCTGGAAAGGTGGTATCATGTCTTGAATCTATACATTAAAACATTAAAAAATAAATCCACATTTTTTCGCATAGTTGACGAAATGCATGTACGTGATGATAAAAGTGAAACTCATCGTAAATTCCCCTTCGTGAATAATCCAGCGTGTGTCGAATTAGCGTGACAATGCCATTGCAAGGAATTTCATCTGTCATCTGTGATTGTGTTGACGCACGCCTTTTTTCATATTTTAGCCAAACGGTATTTTGTTTAATACCTCTTGTTTGTTTTAAGAACAGGATGGCATCAAAGAAGCGATAACAAATTGTATGACTGTTTTTATGTTTCTTTGTAAAATTATCATGTATACTTTATTGACTGACAGATTTCGAAGTCGAAAAACGTATTGGTTTCTTCAGTGCAAATTCAGTATGAGGGATAAGTGAGCTAACTGAAAATTGACATTCAGTGTAAGATATAAAGGAAGGTATAGTCGGTCAGACGCTGTTTGGAAGAACGTTCAGCTAAGTTCTTTGATATGTTCATTCCAGAATTGAAATAATTAGACGTCACAGAGCTTCTCCATTTTAATATAAATTGAGGGTAAATCCAAGATTAAAATCATAAGCGACGAAAATTTATAGATGAATCATTAACGATGCCACCATCAATTATTTCAGGTTTATCGCGAAGCTGCGACTTCGCCCAGTTATTTCCGGTTAGTATTTCCTACCTTTATGCGGTATTTTATGTAATTCTTGAGATGTTATTTTTGCTTAATTTATTTTTAAAAATAAACGAATCTGATAATATTTTGATAATATTTTTCTTTAAAAAATAATGCTATTTAAATTATTCAAACCTTTTAAGAACTGAAGTTAACTTCCGTCAAATATTTTTCCCAATT
This sequence comes from Physocephala rufipes, assembly GCA_963966595.1. NCBI lineage: Eukaryota > Metazoa > Arthropoda > Insecta > Diptera > Conopidae > Physocephala > Physocephala rufipes. The sequence continues at coordinate 6,566,626 of OZ016504.1, read as the reverse complement.
AATTAATTTTAATTTTTTGGATTATTCCTTTTATGTAACATTACCGAAGGATACTCTTCAAATTTTAAATAATTAAAATATCTTTCAAATTAAAAGGATTTACCAAACATAATGTTTAAGCGTATGCGTAAACACGTAAAACCCACGCGCCCAAATGTAATAGTACTGAAGGAATAATGTGGCAAGATTAGTATGACAAATGCAGGATAGAGTTGGGTGCCGCTCCCTCACGTTAACCAAGCAAAGTAAGTGCTAGTTTCGAATCGATAAATCATCGATTACAAAGTTTTTATTCAAGAATTTTTTCGTATTAGCTGATATAGTTAACGATATCATAAAAGTAGAAGCCGTCTTGACTACTAAATTCCTTAAAATGAATTAATTGGTTTATAGGAAATAGCTTCAGGAATTTAATCATAACCCGCAGTTACAAAGGCAAAACCAAAAAATTAGGAGTCGAATTTACAGACCGTGCGTAAAGAACGTGTTCCTCATTACTTATGCGATTCGTTTCTGTTTTGTTCTACTTTTTAAAAAGCATTTAAAGCAATCTAATTTAACGAATAATTTCTTATAGACCTTTCTCAATTTTTATAAAAAAGAAATTTCAATGTAAATAATTTCTCATTAAATGTGGTTCCGAAAAGAATTTATTCTTATCCTTCTTCTTTCCAATTTTAGTCTACTATTGCATTCCTTTTTCGCAAAAGTGGTTTAAATTCATTTTAAACCTTTTTAAACAATACTGGAAATTGTTGGACGTATTCACTCGCTTCCTAACGGCAGTAGCCAAAGAAACAGCGTTTGGGTATGTCTAATAAGTTTTTATGATCCTTTCTTTCCTTTCGTCCTTTCTCTTATACATTTCAAATCAGTGAGAGTTCGATTACCACGAAAACCCCAACCATCCAAATAGATATAAAATTTTATGCATTTCCTTTGAAAAAAATAAAAAAAATAAGCTGCGATGCCTTAAAATAACTTAGTTTTAATTGTTTAGTTCAGTTAGAAAGTTTTGGAGCAGTTAAGTAAAATTTGAATCGAAAAATAAAAACGCTATATTCTATTTATTACTCCCACGAGTTGATACAAAAATATTAACATCTTCAGCGCGGTAGGGTCAGAAGACTGACATTTTTCGAGAGGACTTATCCTAGTATTAAACTGAATTTAATATCCCTCAAATTACTCGCACTGTAAAATAATATTTTCAACAAAGTCTGGAAGAATGAAAAATATGTATATTGCTTAATTCTTGCCAATCACTAACAATTTTTGGCAACCCACGTACAAATTTTTCGTTTGCATCGTTTTAAAATTGTATTAAACTTCTTCAAAAGAATATTTCAAAGAAAAAATCACCAATTCTTCTCCCTTAAGCTTGTAATATTGAACTTTTAATGCACAACTTTTTGTAGAATTTCACTACCTTTACAAAACCTTTCAATAAAGTGTTTTCCTCCAGCTATTTTGTGGTCGGTCTCACCATCAATCCTTGAGGTACTTGCCGTCATCATACAAAATACGCCCAGGTATATTTCATTCCCGTCAGTTTTACTAGAGATGATCTATGAATTCTCTTAACCTTCTCTTAACGCTTAACCCTGAAATACATAATTTACAGCGCAAAATGAACTTCAACAAAAATTAAAAAAAACACTATGCAATGTTTGTTTTGTAAAGTGTATTCGAAGCCCTTGCAGGGAAAGAAATCGATAGCAAGATTTTAATGATGTGGGCAATGCTTCTCAGTGTCCAACCGAAGAGCAATAATTTGTGATGACGAAATCGTTCTTAAATTTTTTATAATTTTTAACACTAATTTAAGATTCTGCGATAAAGCATTGGGTGTTTGGTATTTTAAAACGCTTTGTAGATGAAAAAAGGCAACTAATACGTAATTATAATTAACAGAAACACCATTCAAAAAATGTTTGGTTATTCGTGTTCTATGCATAGGAGCACTAAAGCTAATACATCCAAAGGCAACGGATCTATTTCACGAGTATAAAATATATTGAATATTTCGTTAAGTTTTTGTATCGCTATAAAAAATCCAACCAATAAACATTTGTTTTTATATAAAACATTTTTAAAATGGTACACATTTATAAAAGTTAAATTTCTAAAAGCCTTTTTGTCCTGAAAACTGTCGAACGAAAATGTGTGCAAAATTTTAAAAAACTACTATTTAAAAAACTACTCTTTTCAATATTTTTAATAATTTTTTTAGACAAATATATTTCTTACGTTGAGAATATTTTTCAAAATCAAATTCTTATAATTCTTTCAATCTTCTTATTTCATATTGGACGTAGTTGTTTAGTTTATGCTTTAAATTGCATTTTGCAGTTCGAAACCATAGTTCGAACCTCGAGACTCTGATTATCGGGAATCAGTTTTAAAATATATTACTAATACTTTAAGAGGTACTAAATTTCTGTTTCTAATTTATATTCTGTTGTGATCTAGTTCTGAACTATTCAAAGTTCAAACCTCCAGACCACGGTGAAGCTATCTTAAAAGCAATTTCAAAGTTTGTAGAAAATGGAAGAAGGAAACAAAATTTTCTGTTCCAAAGTAGGCGTGACTGTTTAGTTAATTCTTATTGTTTCATTCTCGTTCAGATCTAAGCTATGATTAAAATCATGAGCCACTGTCTCATCGGAAGTCAGTATAAAAGCAATCACCCGTCTGCTTTATAACAAATAAAATCGAGTGAGAGAGATAGGGTAACAAAATTTTACCCCCTTCTTTTGAAATAAATTGCTTTTAAAATAAGCTTTTTGTTTTTACAATCCTCCTAATTATTTATCGCATTTCATGTCGTTTGTGATTGGGATGAAAATGTTTTCAAAAGTAGTTTGATCTTGCGTGGCAACCGAAATTATCACAATAAACGGGATGGTTACAAAAAGAACCATATATGTCAACGAAAGCCAAAGTGCAATTTAATTTCATTTTTGTTACCCTCCTTCTCATCCATTCTGCCTAACCCTAACCTGCGTTTACCACGAATTTGGCCCAAGAGGATTTGTCAAAGTTTAATTTTACCAAAGGTCTTGAAACATCTTTTCGTGGCCCAATTAAGTATAATTTACGTATGCGAAGGATTATTCTCAAAATAAAGAATTGATTTAAAAAGAAATGAGGATGGAGCAAGTGGAGGAGATAACACAAGCAACGTAATTGAAGTCAAAGTATACAAATTTTTTAAGGCAGAATTTTTGCCTCAAAATTTTTGAGGCAAAGTATACAAATGTGTGGCAGAATTTTTCTTATACTTTTATTTGCGACCCTGTTGGTACCATCATTTCTCTGCTTTATATATTCCTTATAATATTTTTGCCATTTTCAATAAAACGAATAAAAAAACGTGAATAATCTTTTTCAATTGAAAGGAAGATATAATAAATGTTTTGAGATTTCATTAAAATCTTCGAATCGTTGGAAGAACATTTGCTTCCACTAGTTTTCTATTGTTTATTTGCAGGTCCCATTAGGTGAAAAGAGGAAGAATTTGGGAAGGGTTTGGCAATACTCATTTAAAGTAATAAATTTGTGTTACACTTTTTCAAGCAATTAAATTTAATATTGCTTAAATAAAATATCAATGATATTTATGAATCCATTTAGCACGCACCTCGTAATTCATCGTAATTCATACGCTTTCTATCGAGTTCCTTAATTTATCAGTAGATTGATAAGATGGCTTCACTTACACAACCGAATTATTGGATTTCGAAAGAGCTGAACAATTTATCTCACTTAATTCTGATTTGAATCTTGATGTAGAAGCGTATATTCCCTGAAGTCATTTACGAGGCGCTTAAAGTGTAAACGTAATTGCGTGATTAGTGCTATTGCGTAGGAGTATACACATAGAATTTTAAATAATTGTTATCATTAGTTTCCGAATTAATACGTTGTTAACAACAGTTGGCAGCTCAGACTCCGACCCAATAAGAAATTCAATGTCATTTCATTAATCACGACTACAGTGTTTTCATAGTAAAAAAATAATTGAACTGATAGAACTCATAAAGACATCAATGACGCATTCTACGCAAATACCTTTCGAGCTTTACGTAAGACAATCGTAGAAAAAGACGACGTCAACTGACAACGCCTGTAAGTTGTCTTTTTATGGTTGTTAGGCGTTGCTGGTGGCCCCGTTCATATAGATCCAGTTTATATAGAAATCAGTCGCATCTGGTCTCGAGATTTTAGATTCTAGATTTAGATTTAGATGTTTATTTCCGAGCTTAAAAGATGATTTTCTCGGTGAATGATTTTGCAATCCGTGTTCGTATTGTTCGAGTTGGAGTCATAAATTAATGCTTGTCCTTCAGCACTGAAAAGTTGGTATCTAGATGTAATAAATGTTTTGAGACTTTAGAAGATCACATTAAAGCTTATAATAAAATTAATCCTATAAAGAGTTTTGTTTATACCGACACCGAGCGCACAATAAAGGCCCTTTACAGTAATTCAAAAGAGTTGCATTCTCCCTCTCGAGTTTCTCAGCGTGTCCTACTTGAAGCACACATAATAAATGCACAAGATACCCAAATGCTGCATAGCCTTCAGTTATTATATCTAAGTGATACCACTTAAAGTTTTCCCAATGACTCTCAATGAAACAAGCTTATCGACAGTTAACGAGATGTTATGCATGTATTTGTAAAGATAACTTTAAGTGGTACCATTTAGATATAATAACTAATAGTTATTAAAGTTGAATTGCTGCAAATGACCTTTACTGTGATCTCGGTGTCGGTTTTCCTGAAGAGAAAATGTTCAGTCCTTCGTCGGAGGACAGTAGATAAACTGTCGCAAACTGAACGCAATTATATTTTTACGAGGGCAATTCTGTTTGAATTTAGCTTTATATGGTCCGTACTCCAGTACAATTTCTTATTCATCTACAACATTTCTTTTTTATCCAAATTTATAAATCTAACATTTGGTACTTCTTTAAATACACTATTTTGCGTTTTTGGCCATTTATAACTTATTTTTTGGATTTTTCAATAATCTTCACCTTTATAAATTGCCTTCACTGAATCCTGTGTTTTCACTTCTTGGACTTTGTTAGATGCGCTTCTCAGCTCGTTTACTGGCTCGTTTTACGACTTTCGGGCCATAAACACCTGCTTCGAGCAATTCCATTTCCGCTTTTAGTGTTGAGGAAGAAGGTGAAGGTGAGTACATTGAAACTTCTTGATTGCACTTTTAAGGATGCTTTATTCAAGAACTCAGATATTACACCTCCCCCCGGCCACAAAAAACATCCACTAACAAATTTTAATTGAAAAAACTTTGCACTGGATGCAGCTGAGTTATTCTTTAAAAAGCATTACCTGAAATTGCTTTCAAATTTATTATTAAGTATAATTATTTAGCTTATTATTTCTATATTTTTATTATTTATCTATGTATTATTATAACTTAGTATTAGTGAAGAATATTTTATATCACAATATTTTATCTAGAATGTCGTAAGCTCCTTTATCAAAATTATGGCAAAAATTTACTGTCATGCATTTAATCCATTGTCAGTAGTGTGATTGGTGGTGTATCAACTGCATTCACTGTCATTCAGTGCTATCCGTAGTCTCTCATATTATAATTTCTTAACACCGTATTCAGTCGTATTGTCGCCAGCGCTTTATGGGGTTGTGGCTTGATCTGAAAGAAATGTAATGCTCTGCGGAATAAATTTCCGTTACTTAAGGCATTCATTTTCAAGTAAGGTTTGGAGAAGAAACACGTTGAACATTGTTCAAACCGTATTTGGGTCTTCCCATCATCCCATCATTAGCGATTATTATTATTAACTGTAACTGAATAATGAAAATATTTTTGATGTAGGAGGATATATATTTTACCCTGTTTGTCGTTGAATATTCAACTATATGTCAAATTTTTCGGGATGCTAGCAGTTAATTATATTATGCCGCTTTATGTTAAATTCAAATATTTCCCCAGTATATAAAAAATAATTAAAATGGCTACTCCCCTCTCCCAAAGAACATAAAATTTATTATTCTTTGAAGTATTCGTACTAGTTTGATTTAGTAGCGAAGCATGTTAAGGAGATCATTGCCCGTAAAGTTCGACCAACAATTGAAACTCATTAAAAACTGAGTCACCGAAGGGCGACCGTTCTAAACCATAAAGCACAAAATAAGAGGTGTATTGGTTTTTTTATCTAGTTTTACACGGATTACTTCTGAGATGCAAAAAACTAAAAAACTTAAAATTCCACAAAGCTAGCCATTTTAAACAAAGCAAAATTAATGGGTGGAGTCCATTTAACTAATACTGATAATATTAAATTTCTAGAGCTAATACTGTATAGGATCTCGATTCGATATCTAGAACAGACTGAAAAAACCACGGCAATTGTCTTCTTTACAGCGTGATTTGCTTCTTGCAGTAATTGATTATATTCGTAGGTCAAGGTCCTAAATAAATAGATTAATAATAAAAGTCTGTATATTTGGATATATTCGATCATATGACATGGCACAATATTGGCACAAAATATATATGACTGCTTGTTAATTTTGGAAAAATCCTCAAATTATTTTTTATAAAGTGGTCGAAATTAACATTTTTCTCAATATCGATAATGTTTTATATAAAATTTTGAAAATAGTTGCTAGCTTCCAAAAACTTTCGAATTTGAATTGAGATTGGCATAAATAATACATTAATTGCTTTTACTCCTTCACTTCATAATTTTTTCTAAAAATCGATGGCAATGCGAATAAATTTCCATTCTTAAAAGAACTGAAAAGTCTATAATCCAAATCAATGGTTTTAAGTATATATTTCCTCTCCAATCAAAAAATTCAATAATTGATAAAGTGATTTATCCTTTAAAACACCGTTAATGTCATTTTATTGATTTACGAACGCCTTCGCAAACATTCTCTCAAACACGCCTTATTTGCTGCCACTAAGGTTTCCTAATCTAAACCACAGAAATGAATACCACCACCGCCAAACGTCGCAATTCGGAACAAATACAAACAAGGTAATAACCACCCACATGAAACAAATTAGCCAAATGAGTATAAGCGAAAATGACCCCAGTGGTCTCTTAGGCGTTGCCGTAGCATACTTATATACATTCGTACAGAATGTTGAATGCTCTAAAAATTAGCAGTTCGCTTTACTATGGTCATGGAGAGATGGATGGAGATGGAGTGATGGGTATACTTTATATTTCCACAGTTTTTCTCCACTGTAAACGAGTCAACGAGTTCATCATTAGTTCTACCAAACTATTAACAAGTTTTTTATCAATATAAGTGTAGGCAATTTAGGTTGTCCGGAATAGGTGGCATTATCTTTAAGAGAATTACATTTTAAAACAGAAATCTAAAATTAAGGAGTCAATTTGAACATTTCACTGATATTCTTTTTAAAAACCTGAATGTATTTGACGTTATGGATGTCGACATATATTGATGATACTCATAAATTTTAACATAGTAGTTCCGAAAATCTCCCGACATTAATTTGTTATTTTTTTTGCAGTGTATTTCAGTAAATTAATAAAAATAAATTCGGGATGTGCCGGAGAATATACTTAAGGCCTTAATCTGATTATTTCAGTCTCGGGGAATCCTTTAGAATGCAAGGTGGTAACAGTTTCACACCCACTCCCCTAAAGTAACGAAATAAATGCCTTCCATCGTTTATTCATCGTGGTCTGAAGCTCTTAGCTTAAGCCAAGGTAACTTCTCGGTGATACCGGATAATTTGTTTAATTGAAACAAATCGTTTTGGTGGTTACACCAGTCATCCTTAGTATCGTTGGACTGCCCGGAAAATTCTTTGATCATAATCAAATACTTGTTAGGGTAAGTCACACAAAGTAAATCTCATATTCAGAGGGTGGAGAGAGATAAATACATTACTTTAGTAGGACTTCCATTCGATTGTCAAAGTTTGGTTTTGAAAATATGTAAGCTAACACCTACTAAAAGGGAGAAACCCTTCTAACTCATGAAAGCCGTTTATAATCGGCAGATCTAGCATATATCCTGAAATTAGGATTGTCTGAATTTTGTGAATTTTGTGACTTAGAATTAAGACAGTAAATGCAGACGTAATTATTGCTCCCGTAATTTTGAATACGCTTAAAAAAAAGCCTTAGATAACCTCCTACGCGATTAAATATTAGGTTATCGAAGAATATGCTTGTAGTTGGTACTGGTGTATATATTTATCGCAAGGGATCCGTTAACCGCAGGAGTTTTTCCGATATATATTTGATCTAGCCATGAAATCGTTTAGGATGCTCTTTTGTAATTTGCATTCCTAATAGAAATATTTCTTCTTCTATTTGTTCTATTTTAAATGTAATCTTTAAAGTCTCCTTTAGTTTACTTTTCTATCCTCGATTTTTTATAGGTATTCCATTCGTATATATAACTACCGAATCCTGGTAATCGAACCAACCCGAGACACTACCAAATAATGGAGCAGACTGTAGGCATGACGTTGACAAACGAAAATCACAAAATCATCACACCGATGCTTTGGAAAGTCACCTAAGCTACAGAGTATCGTTATGGGCGTCTCTGGCGACATCACTTTATGCATTAGGAGTAGAAAATTATTTTATATATTTCGCGTAAGGATAGCATGCTATCTTTGTTCGAAATATATAAAATAATTAGAAAACGCCATATTAAAAAATTGGCAAAATTCTGTCGAATATTTTATATATGTTTTATTTCTCGAAAACAATTACAAAATATTTAGCTTGTCAAATCTTTAGTTTTAAAATTGTCCAATAAATTTTCATATTTGAATAATATTATACACATATTATAATATTGCATAATATATCAATATTATATCCAGACTGTACATAATGCACAAATAAAAATGCGTAAATAAAAATGAAATAAAAGAAACAAATTAATAAAATCAAATAAAGACCAACAAGGAAGAAAAGGAAGTAAACGCATATTAAAGATATAAAATAGATAACAAGAAGTAACAAAAGATTGTGAATCACAAGAAATCTTGTGAACAAAAACAAGTAAGAACGCTAACTTCGACCTGGCCGCAACTTATACACCATACGCCAATAATTCAGTTTATAGTGTGATCCTAATAATCAGTGGGCGGTGTCCCCCTTTAATATTATATTTCCTTTGTCTTGATTAATTTGGACCAACTAACTCAATGTCAACAAAACTCTTTTCAAAAAAGTCCAAGCATGGAATAGCGTACTAGCAGCAGTTTAACAGTTTCAATAGAAAACTAAAAGTGAGATTTGGAATTTTTTTCATAAAAAGAAGGCACTGCAGTAGCCATATTTTATGTGGAAACGGACAAACGAAAAACTGTAAGAACACTCGTATTTAATAAGTACGATTAAGTAGATTAATTATTAACAATTACAATTAGATTGATTGTGCAAAGGTTGATTGCACGCACCATTACTTAGTGTGAATTTTCATATGGATCCTTCACCCGTATAGAGGTTCACCGTGCGTCCAGGCGAAATTCCAAAATGTTCAAATAGATTTAGATCTATTCATGACATTATTCGTTTTAAACAAACAAACAAGCATGTCCACGTTCAATTCTGTTATATAATATATATACTTTTTTATGAACAGCACGCCTATTTCTGTAAAATAAAGCCAAATGTATAGTTCACAACTTCCTAATGGGGGACACTCTCTAATATATTATTCTTTTATCACATCGAGATAAGCGCTTCTTGTCGAAATTAATATACTCCGCAATTTTACATCACTGACTCGATCCTCGAATATTAAGAGTGGGGGGGAGGAACCACTATTACTACTAGTAGTAGACTCTTTAGTTAACAATACAAATTAATCCAAACATTTTCCGCTTATTATAAAATGGCTAAAACATTAGTCGTCAGGGTGTGAAGTCTTTATAAACCATCGCAAAAGAAATTGGAGAGGGTTGGGCGAGTCAGTCAATTTCTGTCCTTGAAATGAGTTTTTTTTACGCCATTTCTAAAAAGAATCCAGCCGTTGAGCCATTTATTATCATCCAAGCGTGATCAACTATTATGACCACTAACTAACCAAAATCACAAACCGGAACCAAGTGTCTACAAAAAAAAAAAAAAAAAAAAAAAATAACGCGAACATGAAATTTGGACGAACAAGATTTGCAAGGACCAAATGTTGCCCTTTTGATGTAATAAAAACCAGTTTGTGAAGGATGTCCACCGGAGGGCGACCAATCTCCTGTTGCTTTAGATAATAAGCAGAAAATGATCGTTAAGGGAGAGAAGGGGCAGGGTCAGGGATATTCCTCTTTATCAAGTTTTCATTCAAAACAAAAAATAAGGAGAACAAGAAAAATCTATTTCGGCTTCTGGTTTTATAATATCGGCAAAAAGTCAAGAGGTTGAAGAAGAGAAGTTCGCTCATAAAAAAGCCGAAATATATAAATCACAATAAATGGTACAAATTTATTACTTTACGCATATAATAATAAAAGGAAAAGCATTAAAAGGCTTTAACCGAAACCGAGGCAGCGCCATGTAGTGATTGCCCGCGAAAACCTTTCGAAATTTTATAAAAAATTTTCAGTGTTTATTAAATTATCTGATTTATTTGAAGAAATTTCAATGACTTTATCGATCCTTATATATAATTTAAAAAAATTATGTATAAGGATCGATGAAGTCGTTGTAATTGTAATCAATTTCTTAAAATAATCCGTTGTAAAATAATCCGTTAATTTAATAAAAACTAAAAATGTTTTATAAATTCCGAATGATTTTCGCTGGGAATCACTAAATGGCGCTGCCCCGGTTTCGGTTAAAGCTTTTTAAAGTTTTTCCTTTTATTATTATCTACATAAAGTTAATAAAATTGTACCATTTATTGTGATTTATTTATTTCGGGTTTTATTTGATGATCAATTTTTTTCTCTTTTCTTCTTCAACTTTTTGACTTTTCGCCAATATTATAAAACCAGAAGCCGTAATCGGTTTTTCTGTTTTCCCTCCTATTGTTTATCCTGAATGAAAAATCTTCTTTTGTCTGAAAACAGTTATTCCTTATAGAGGAAGATCCCTAGCCCTGCCCCTTCCTTGTCTTTGGGATTATTCCCTGTATATTATCTACAACAGCAGGAGATTGTTCGCCTTTCGGCGGACATCCTTCTCAAACAGGTTGTGATTACATCAAAAGCGTAACATCTTGTCCTTACAAATCTTGTTCGTCCAAATTTCATGTTCGTGGTTTTTTGTAGACATTTGGTTCCGGTTTGTGATTTTGGTTAGTTAGTGGTCATAAAGGTTGTTCACGCTTGGCAAAAACGTGATACACGTTTTCTCAATTGAATAGTCAGGAATTATCTGATTTTATTGAAAATAGTTTATTAAAAGAAACTGGCCCATAAAAATGTACTTAAAATTAAGTTATTATATTAATTCACTTGAATTGGAAAACAAAAACAGCGATTTTTTTAGAAGTTTATCTAGCAATAATTTTATAAAAAAACCACGAATGTTTTCTACGTTTATTTTCAATCTTTTAATTTTAATTTAATTACTCCAATAAATTTTACTCAAGCGTCAAACGAGTGATCATTCTTTTATATCTGCGAAGCAATTTTTAGATAAAGACTTTTAATTTGAGATTTCAAATTTTCCTTCCAAAGAGATTTCCAAAAAACATTGGGTAAAAATTATACTAATTATAATAATCTATATAATACAATCTGTTCTATATAATAATCTTATAGCTATAGCAATTTATTCTATATAATGATCCCTGAGGCTACGTCAAGATCAAGGGTTAAATGTAATCTATAGTTTCATTAAATTAAATTTAGTTAATCAATTAGATTATTCTAAGTTCGGAGTTATCTGGATACCAAAATTAAATTAAAGATTAAAACAGATTAAAAATACATTATTATCGAAATTGTTTTAAGGTTAAAATTATTTTAATACCAACATTAATTATAAATTAAGATTATTCATAGATACAAATTATTTAGAAATAGATATATATTAAAAATCAGGATTGCTCGAAAGCGAAGATTACTCACAAGTCAAGACTGTATTCAAGTGAAATTTAATTAAAGGTTGAAAATTAGTTAGAGATCAGCATTACTCTAAGAACAAAACTAATACTAAAAATTCATGTCGGAAATCAAGAATATTTATTTTATAGTTTCTTTTAAAGCCTACTAAAAATCAAAAGAATTTATCCATAAAGTTATCTTACAGCGATGTCCTCTAGTTGTTTATTAAGCAAACATTTTTATCAATTTTTTGTAACTTTGTTGAGAATGGGGGATTGTTAAGGATGTGCGAATATGTCCAAAGCGAATGACAAATTAATCTATTCTTTGATATTTACTGGATTCCTTTGTCAGAATAATCTTCTTTAACGAACGAATGAATGCTTGTTTTGATGACAATGAGTTAATTGATGATAATTAGACAATGGTAATACAAGCATATTTTAAGTATGCATGCACACAATACAGAAAACGTTTATATGTGGTCAATTATTGTACTCGAAGAGCAACAACAACAGTTACAACGAAATCGGTTTTAATTGTATTTTTCAATTCTCAATTCAAAAGAATTTTTTAAGTGGCAATTTGCTTTAATGAAATGGTCTTCTGATTAAGTGAACTTACCTCGAATTTACGGAAAATCAAATACGCAAGTATATGTATTGTTTTCTTTATAACTGTTCTGTAGTAGCTCTAAAATTCTGAGAAAGAAATTAGCGAACGTTTTTTCATTTCGTTATTCAATAATTACTTGGCAAAAAAGGTGGAATGGTGTAAAGGCATGTGGAAGATGGTAATAAATAATATTTCCGTATTTTGATCTGCAATATATATTTAAACTAATTGCAAGACTTAGCCAACATATACATGCTAGACAAAACCTCACACTCTTCATCGACTACCACTACAAATCGTATACTCAATCAGTTAAACATGAGAATCTGTGGGAAAATCATAGATAAAAGGAAAAAACTATGTGCTCAAAAACTAGCGGAGCGAAAGGGTATTTCATCTGTTTTCACTTAAATTACAAAGTGCTATATGTGAGAGGTTAGATCAGGGAGATTCATTCTTTTAAGACTTTAAATCTTTTAAGTACTTAAGTTCTTTTAAGTCATAGTTACGACCGACAGCTCTGGGTAAAAGATAAATGGCTCTTAGTCGTGATGCCAATATCGTTCTCGCGTTCTTTTTTTGGATACCTAAAATACTTTTGAACGTACCGGATTTTCCAATTAGCACATAACAATTTTGTCTTTTGATTCTAACACATGGTTAAAGTTTACCATCGTTTGTTGGAACCGAAACATTCGCTGATGTAGTAAGTTTTACGGCAATGGAGCCCACATACGAGAATTATTTGAAAACTGTTTGAAACTACCGAGTCACTTATAAGTCGCTGGTCGCAACTTTAGTAGCAATTACTAGAAATGTTTAAATCATAGTGGTCGTCTCGTTTAACAAGGTGTGGTCCTAATAGTCGATAATCTCGCGTGAAACATATTACCCGCTGGTTACTCGTATGCCTTTGAGGCGATCTATTGGCCGGAAAACCGAAAGTATCACAACCATAGAACGATAAGTCAGGCCAAGATGAGCTGATTAGTTTCTCTAGTGGGAAATTTGGAGCAATAATGTTGTCAATCGTTTGACTTATCGAAACTTCAATAGAAAAACAATCAATTGAAATCTGTTAGAGTCATGTTAAATTCTCAATGGAAACCCCTTTAAAAACGTTTTTATTGTACTTCATATTATTGCTCACTACAAGATATGAGTCTTCCAAATTCCTTGGGTTTCCTTTTAAAAACGCGATGTGCTTAGCAATTTAAACAATTAAAGAAAAACATAAATTAAAAGTTAGCCACAAAATAAAAATGAATAGATGATTTCTTGTTTGTGTTTAACTTCTTTCCGGTCCTGGGATCACGTTTTTAATGATTTATGTTAATAAATTGACGACGTGCGCGTTTTTCTAAACTAAAAAATATTTAACAATTCTTGTCTTAATACAATGAGGGGTAGTTATAGGAGGAAGAATAAGGCTCTGGAGAAGGACCATGATTTTATAATGAGCAATCATTTATAGAGCTTTATTCTGCCAGTTCAGACGTCTTTACTTTCCCATTGACACAATTTGTTGAAAAGCTCAAACAGGAGACACAAATGACTACAACAACAGCAATTGCGGGAATGCGTGCAATATTGTATACACTTCTGAATTCAATACGAGTTACCGAATTCTATTACTTTTAAAGTAAAAAAACGGGACTAGAAAACGCAAACGGAATTTAAAACAAGTTAGGTGTAGAACCATAAGTGACGGTTGCGAAAGCAGAAGAAGAGGTCGGGGGTCATACTGAGAAAATTTGGTTATTTTTTGAACTATATTAAAGTCTTAATTCGAGTTTCGACGGAAAATATTAGAAACTTATTATATTACAATATTAGAATATTAGAAAACCAATCACCAACAGAAAAAAGCAAAGCCAAAGAATTCACCTTGAAGAGAACATCCACGAAACATACCTCGATTTTTCATCCCCTTCCTTTACCCAACAAATCACAAACCAATAATATTAATTCCTTGGATCTCATTCCGAAAATTGTTACGAAAAAATATTTTCGAAAAGTTATAAAATTTTGTTGTGGGCAATTTATGTCCTTGACAACTACCGGATATATAAAAGGAACTTGGCTCACTTAAATACGTGAGCATATACGTGTCCTTTGTTGAGTTCTTCAGCTTTAGTAATTTTATAATAGATATAACTTTCTAGAATTTATTTTTGAAACTCATAATAAGCAAAACATATTAAACTTATGCTTTATTTCGAAAACTTAAGAACTTTTCTGCAATTCCTGAAGGATTTTTGATGACGATGATCTCGATAACTAAAAGTTTTGCTCCTTCCAAAGGTTTTTACCCAACAATAATATATAATGTATGACCAGTTAGAGAAAAACCAAAACAGAAAGAAAGGGAAAGAAGAAAAGAAGGATATGAAATAAATGTAAAAGACGAACGTGTTATTTCCGAAGTACAACCTAACGGGAATTAGTATGACTCAAAGTGTTCAGAGGTACCAAAAAAGAAAAAGAACATGCAAAAAAAAAACAAGCAAGAATAATAATTTCTGCTTAAGCCTAAACTAATAAACGACATTGTGTTGTGTCAGATATTACTCCATTAGATGAAGGAGGGGGTGATAGTGATGACGTCCATTTTAGTACAGAGGAATCCTTAATTTTCATATTTTATTTAAATTTGCTGAAAGTTTTAAGAAGCATTCTTATATTACACAGTGGCTTTCGTAATGGGAATGGCTTCTAGAGTCGTAGATGTTAAACCCCTACAAAATTAATTAAACACTAATTCTTTGCAGTTGTCAACCCTTACCCAACCTCCACATCGTTATCTTTTTGCGTTAAATAAAGTGTTATGAAATCCGTTCTCGTATTTCTCAATGTTTACTCGAAATTAATCCGCAGGATTCGATAATGGCGGCAGTAGAGGATTTTATAGAGTTCATTTAGATTCCCTAAAAGACTTTCGTACTGTCCGTCCACGTGTGTTCTGTGAGTAACTGACCAGCTGTTCATTAAATCGATTATTAAAACGCCAGCCAACGTTCTGCGATTACAGAATTTGATCCTTTCGTCATTTTGTGGCATTAACACTTTTGTCTAACGAGTATCATTTTAATTAAATATTGATGTCGAGTAAGTTGTCTCACGTTTGTATGAATTCAGAAGTGAGTCGCGGAAGACCTGCAGACTCGATTGCCTGAAAATGAGGAGCAAGAAAGGACCGAAGCGAAAACATGTTTGGTGTGTCAGCAATGAAATTGAAAAACTTTCTATCCATTCATTAAAGTATTTTCAAGTACAATATTCCAACAAACAATAATAAGTAGGAACGTTAACTTCGTCCCGTCTGCAACTGATATACCCGAAATATAGACTTATAGTCTGTCTGTCAGTCTATCCGTACCATAGACTTTATAGTCTGATTCTAATAACCAGTGGGCGGTGCACGCCCATTTTAATATTATGTTTACCTCTTCTAGATTAATTTAGATCTACTACCTCATCCTCAACTCAACTATTGTCAAATGAATCATACTTTATAACGGGGCGTGTCTCTCACAATTGTTGTGGCGTGATAATTTGTAATACCAACATCTCGGCAATAAAAATCTAACCTGAAAACTCATATAGAAACTGAGAATATGAGAAACTGAGAAATCCTTATTTAAAGGGGTTTTGCTTAAAAGCAGGCGTGACACAGGTCCGACACAGGTGTCGCTATCTTCTTCCGTTCGACTGCTAGCGTAATTTACAAAGACAGACTGACAGACAAATACGGAAGGACAATGCTTCTTTTAACGCCTTACAAACGAAGGAAATAAGTGAATCCTATTCCTTTGGGTGTCGGGTATAAAAATAATTTCTATTGGAAAATATTTTATAAAAGTCGGTAAAAGTTTTACGGTAAGGACTTCCAACGAATTTTCGACGGTAACGTGAGGAACACTTCAAAGGGCTTTTAGAGTTTTCCAATAGCTAAGAACACAACTACTTAATCTTCATAATATTTCAAATCCGAACATCCAATACCAACATTTTCATAGCGGTTTACGGGAAAATACCGTAAGATAAGGTATATGAGGGTAGGGCTTGTAATGGCAGTAAGGTGTACGAGAGTTGCGAACACAAAAAAATCAGCAAAATTATAAGAAAAATTATTTCATAATTAAGACACTTGGAGGTCTTGGAATTAACGAAAATACACCCACAGATGTGATAGCGGCGAGGGGATAAGATACATGGAAGTAATTTAGTTCTCGCTGGTGTTTTAAAAGTCTGTAGAATAGTTAACGCCGCTTACTAAAACCACAAAACAGATTATCGTCAAAATGTATCTGCAAGTTTCAATAAATAAAACGTTCTTCTCTCTTTCTTCATTTAAAACATTTCCTGGTTATTTAGAAGATTATGCGAATTCATTCAATCAACGGAGACGCGTCAACATGATGCCTACGGACATGTTTGGAGAAAAGGTGAGGGAGACAGTGATGTAAAACTTATTGAGATTTTAACCTTCAACACCGTTTATCGAAGTCAACTGAGACAGAGGAGTGAAAGAAAACGGGTTCTACTCCTAGAACTTCGTTTATTAATCATCAGATCTTTAAAAAATTTTTCAAAACACCTGAAATTTCTCGCTGAAAGCGTTAGAGATAAGTGACAAGTATCAGAATATGAAGACGATCGACCAAAGCAAATTGTCCTTGTGAATTAATTGTGATTAATTTAAATTGTAAATTAATTTCTCGTCGACGAAGGACTTTTGTTGTTGACAGAGAAAGGGGAAGAGAGTGGAATGGATATTAAAAGTTATCAGCTTGCAAATTTATAGAAAGATTAATGAACACAAGAAAGACTAAAATACCAATGAGAAGTAAGAGGGATAGAGTGATTGAGTATGTATCACGCACGTGTAGATGTGTGTCGTGAAGTTGGTTACAGTTATAAACGTGAGGGCATAAATTTAACCTCGCAGGTGTAAACTGAAATGATTAGTAACCTAGCAAGCATTGAGAACACTCTGGACGGTATTGCTGATGCAAGTCAAGATAGCTTTTTTTGTTTTTATCATTTGTTTTTATGGCTAACAACTGATTTATGCGTTACTGCATACACTTTTATAATGTATTTTTATAGTGCTTCAGCGCGGGCCAGAGGTGAGTGAGTTAATACCATTACTATCAAAAATTCTTCATCATTTCTATCAAAAGTTGCCTGCTCCGGCCGAATTTTACAAAGTCTTTAAAAATTTTCTAAATTTTCTTCCTTTAGAGCTGAACAGCTGATTAGTTTGTAGAGAACAGCTGACTGTAATATTTGTGTACACCTATAGCATAAACACAACCTCGCGACAGTTGTTGCGTCGACACATCAAAACTCTGCTGTCGCTTAAGTTAGCAGAGAACATCTGTTTGTTTATTAAATGTTTTTCTTTATATAAAATATTTCAATATCCGGGATCCTTCATATCATACTGTCTAACATGCTCAATTAGAGCTTCCTCTTTACCGGCCATTCTGAAAATATGGAATCATTATAAATTTAGTAGCTATATTTACATTTATTAATACTCACTCAAGAAAATTTCGAAACAATATCTGTAATTTCGTTACAATTTTAATAATTGCTAATGTCATTTAAAGTAAACAAACAGAAAAAAGAAGAACAAGACTAGTGACAACTAAAAGTAGAAAGTTTTAGTAGAAAGAACAAGTAGAAAGAAAGTTTTAGTAGTAGAAAGTTTTCTACTAAAAGTAGAAAACTTTCTACTACTTTCTACTACTGTCGTTGTCGTACGCGTCGGTAGCGCAACAGTTTTATTTTTTTCTCAATTCCCGTAAGGCTCCACGTATTTTTGACAAGTCGCGCCGAGGATATCCAAACTGTCGCGAGGTTGTGTTTATAGTATTAGTTATAATTTTCAAAATATATGACGTTGATGAATTGCCAAACTTTAGCATTTTACTCTTACAAACGAAGTATTTTATAAATACCTAACGGTTTGTTTTCTGGTAACTGCTCCAGTGAGAAATTCTAAATTTAAACTAAAATAATTGAAATCGATTCTATTTGATTCAGTTATAAATTGTATCA
Source organism: Physocephala rufipes (assembly GCA_963966595.1). Lineage (NCBI taxonomy): Eukaryota > Metazoa > Arthropoda > Insecta > Diptera > Conopidae > Physocephala > Physocephala rufipes. The sequence goes on along the minus strand of OZ016504.1, from coordinate 6,547,885 downwards.
AATAGGTTTTCTTATTTTTTCAAAAAATTCCTCGAGTAATAATTTCCGCGCAATTTTCAAACATTTTCATTAAGTTTGTTAAACGACCTCAGAAGCAAATTTTTTCTGAGAAATAAGAAAAAGCCGAATCAAATTCCAGAATAATATCGGAAATACATTTATGCATGTTTTCACGTCACGAATCGATTGAGATTGAGATCGTATGGATAGGACAAGTACGGTTTGGACGGGTCTAAACATTTGGTATAAGAACGACATATTATGTTAGTTGCATCTAGGACGAACCGAAACGGACGAAACGAAATTTATACAAAAAAAGCTTTTACATTTATGTGCTTGGGTTTCGATGCATGTGTGCGAAGGCTGGATGGTGGGTGTATTTATTCTCATTTTACGACCGATCGTAGAAATAAATTTCACATATAATGACTTTTACCTCGCCCGTCGAACAAAATCATTTAACCAACATTCAAAATGAAGGAATTGATGTCCTTAAATGTATGGAGGCTTTAGATTTTCCCCCTTCCTGTCGTAAAATATTAAAATATTATTAATAATGATATTAGAGGGACCTTAACAAGGTTTAGAATTTCTGAAAATTTTGTTAAATAAAAATAAAATTTGACAAGAAAAAATCCTGATTTAAACCACCTTTGTTTTCTAGATAGTAAAAACAAATCGTACGTCTTGTCTTCAATCTTCCATAAAATCTAATCAAATTCTGAAGTTATTTATAAACCTTGCAAACCTCGCCTCGCGAAGAAATTCCAGTAAAATCTATTTCTAGAGAAAGTAAGCTCTTTAAAAGCATTAAATCGATTATTAGAAGTCATTATTTTGTCCTTACTCTGTCTACTCTTTCCTAAAACATGAATACATTTCCACAGAAACTGTTTGAATTGATAAATTGGCGACGTTAAGGAGCATAAATATTGAAATATTGAAACCCAACATTTGTCAATATTCCTGTCAGATTATAATCAGACATGATTTCCTTTTCAAATTTCCTGCCTCTGCATTAGTTTGCCATTCAGAATAACATACAAACATTGAAGACGCAGGCAAGGCCTCGACGTCTGCTGTATCTCAGTTATATTCCCTACAATACCTCCACCTCCACGTTCATCGTTATCCTTGCAATTGTAGAAGTCATTGGGGATTCATTGATAGTAAACCTAATGATTTCCTACTTCATTGCAGACAAATTGTTTGTGAAACGGAGACGTAAATTCATGTGTACATAATTTTGGTACCGGAAAAATTTAAAAATATTTGTTTTTAGTCTGACAATTATAGAAAAAGGTAAACCGATAATATTTTCATCGACAAGTGTTTGTGCTATTCAAGATATTACAAACGTTCAAAGCGGATCCTTAGCGGTTTCTAGATATCGATAATTAGTATGGGCAAAAAACCAAGTATAGGCTAAAGCACGCTGAGGAAGTTCGTTCGTGAAATTTTTAAAGCCTGAGCAATGAACTGTGGGTGTGTCAATGTTTAGCTCAGATTTGATTTTGTATGGGCGGCTACCTTTGTCTATCACTTAAAATGCCTCCCAACTTCGGGTTTACTTTATGAAGTATCAATTCAAAATTACCTTAAGAACGAGATTAAGGAAAGTTAGACGTAAAAAATGCAGTATTTTCACTGAGAACGAGTGGTGAGATTTCATGCATATGTTCTGTGTGTTTAACTGACTAATGATATTCTTCCTGATTTTCGCCCATAACGACACATCGCTTCGTTGGATTGCTGGATAAGTTTTTTGTCTCTTAATTTAACTATCCATTAGGCGTAGTAGGTAACAATTCCTGCGAATGAAATGCAAGGTTTAGATATTTTCTTTTATTCCTTGACTTAAAGTATTTTCTTGACTCGAACGAACGATGATGACGTTTGAGTTTTGGTATAAAAGGCAGGGCGTCGATAATAGGGGCGTCAACAAAACTTTTTCGATTACAAAACAACAACAACAAGCATGTTTAGTGATAGTTGTAAAAACCGAACTCTGAAGAATACAGGACAATAACAAAGTGATCACTGATAAATAAATTACAATGGCTAAAATTTGCCTTGCATTCGTTCGTTCCCTTTTTACGCCCTACACACAAAGAGAAGGGTAAGTTCACTTAATGCTTCCGTATGTCATGAATTAAACGAGAGGTGGAAGGTATAGAAAAGTATGTATACTTTTGCTTAGAATCAACTGAGTCGATTTAGTTATGTTGACTATGTCGAATTCAGTCATTGACTGCCAGTGTCTGCGTGCCCGTGTGTTTGTGAAAATTACACGATTACAGCCGACGAAAAGAAGTAACGTTTGGCGGGTGTACCCTCTGTCGTAACAGATTTCAGTGGGTGTGGGACACTATAAATTCGCAGTAAATGAGCGTGACCCTCCCACTATTATGCAATACCACAATTAAATTTTTTAAGGGGGCTTGTTTTATAAATGGGTTATCAGATCTGACTTAAAAAATAAAAGGGAATTGTAATAGTAAAAGGGCGCGCCAAGCCCACAAATTATTGGTTAAAACTATAAATTTAATTTAAGACTGCAGGGTATATGAATTTCGGCCAAGCCAACATTAGCGGTCCTACGGGTTCTTATTGTTGTTTTTATTACTATTGAATGAGTCTGGAAAATTACGTTAATTTAATTCTATTTTATCTCACGCGTAAACAAATACAATCTCGTAAATTATAGACGAACGTTGAATGTTGATTGTGTTGCTGCGTCCGGTGTATTGTTTCAAACCAAGGAAAACAGAAAAAGTGAATCGATAAATTTTCAACGATTATTTAAATTATTTAAATTCTAAATGTTGGAGACGTCCACAAGATTTTCATAAATTTCCACGGTTTTCGCAGATCGTTAAAGGGTTCTTCAGAAGAAGCAATTGGTATAAAGTCTGGTGTTCGACACCCGTAGATAAACCGGCTGCTTTGAGATTATTCTGCCCTTGATATTATTTTCCTCTAGAATTAGATTTGCACTTCTAAGGTTTTACTTTTCTTTGTTTTGAAGAAAACACGAGCTTCTTAAATTTAAATTTGTTTTATTTAATTTTTATTTAAATATAAATTTGTTTAATTTTTAAAAATCTGTTCAAATTTTCAAATTATAGAATTTTACTAAATCATAAGCGTTTGTATAATAATATTAACACATTCTGTTATAGTAAACTTTTTATTATTTTAATATGAAAGTTGTCCTTGAGGCCTGTGATATAAATAATATGAATATATACTTGTCTGAAAATAGAGAATATTCGTGGAAGTAAAAAACGAATAGGGGTCAGTTTAAAGAGTAAAGAAATTGGTTCCAATATCCGAAAATTATTCAGAGTCGTGAGCTAAAATATTATAAAATATCGCTCAACCATCCGATAGTTATTTACAGTGAGAAACAATAACGGGCAGGTACATCATGTCCAAAACGAGATAACGGAAATTGGGATCCACGCTCGCTAACATGTATGGGTAATCCATAAAATCTAGTTATAATGGACGCAATATAAAGCTGTAGCCTAATCTGAAATCTGGAGGACCATAAATTCATTCCTGGATTCATCTCAGTGGAGATTGCTAAGGGAAAAGGTATTGAATTCTTAAGTAAAGATTCAATTTTAAAGATATATCGCTGCTATATTTTGGGGCAAGTACTTAGTATTCCTCATTCTCTGAAACTTTGGGAAAATATATACAATAAGCAAGAATAATTCTAGAGCATTTTCCGGGGAAAAATGTCGTATACATATGTCTTCGAATAAAAAGTAAAAAAGACTCTTCTCTTCCTTCTTGGCCATGAGTAAGCGAAATATGTAGGAGGTTATGAGACAAATCGGTATCGGTATGGGTAGAAGTCGGATGTACTCAGCATGGCGATATGACGATACGGCAATAACTTCGATTAAATATTTCTCTACAATCTACCCCTAAATAGTTGTGACATTCCGCTAGTTTGCGCGTACGACTAAACGCCAGATACCATTATCAAATAAGTAAACCCAACCAGCAGTTGAAAGTAAACCCAAGAGTGAAATCACAGACGGCACGAAATTACTTAAGAATCACTTTACTTTAGAATATTTGTATTTGTGAGCTTGCTTCTCGGTTTTCGAATTAAGATTTTGACAAATAAATCAATTACCAGAATTTAGGAAAGTAGGAATCATTACTTCTCCGATACATAAGAATAAGTACAATGGATTAAAGTAATTAAATGCATCTCTCGATAATTTACCAAAAGATACGACTTAATCAGCTGAAAATTCATTCTTTTTTTAATCCTTCCTTTTTTCCTTTTTGACACTTTTTCAATTTGTAACACACTTCATTCTTAAAATTACTTCAAGTTCGAAATAATTCCTAACTTTTCTAACATCACATCGTGCCTTTTGGTTCTTGCTGTGTCGTCATGTCAAACAAATACGTCAGAGGTAATTGAAGTTATCACCTATGGCTTTGTTTGCCTTCTGTTAGCTCCTGCTGTAACTGTTGTTGATGTTTTTTCCTTTCTGATTTGCACTTTTTGTTACACAGTGCGGCAGGATTTTGCGTTTCAAAAGTCTTTTCTTCCATCGAAGAGTGGAAGGCGATGCGATATCAAGCAAGTGTTCTGGTGAGAGGCGGAAGGAGGCGAGGTAAAGGCAGTAGTGGTAAAGAGCTCGGTGGTGGGTCAAGTTCGTCTTGTAGTGAACGCGTTTATGCAAATCCTTCAAAGTAATTGCAGCAAGTATGAGAAATAATAAAGTCCATTGACTTGCATCGAGCAGAAAAGGGGGCTACATAAAATGTTCCTTTATATGACCGGGATACTGTTAAAGAATGCAGTTCAATTCTGTAGTGATTGTCCCTACACAGCAAAAAATAATTACGAATAAATTTAAAGTATTTTGAAATAAGCAACTAAAATAGTGCGACAGGATCAAGAATGAGCTTAAGTGTTAAAATTTAAAAACATTCAGAGCACAGGAAATGGATTTTTTCCGTAATATATCGTACATCTTAAGAATCTGCAGGTCAATTAAATTTTGAAACAAATTGCCCGTGAATGTTTTACTATGCGTGGTAAGATCCAGAATGGCCGAAATTATCACAATTCCAATATATTAAAGAAATGGGATTTTAAGAGACAGGATTTTTCGTAGAAGTGAAATATCTATCAATTTAATAGACTCCGATTCAAGATTCCTAAAATGGTATTGCCAAGGTCTAGATTAAAAACATTATTAGAAGACTGGAATAGCAATTTGCTCCACTAGGCAGATGACAGTTATTAGAGATTATGGCAAATTATTCAAATATGAAAATGGCCAGGAGAGATCCAAGAGAATCAAAATATAAGTAGTCTCAAAATCACATTGAAAATTTGAATTTTCAGATTTTTTTTATTTTTCTTTTGTTTAAACTCTTGTGGAATATTCTAAGGAATACATGATGAATGTTTCCCTTTCAACAGCGTTACACCGCAGTTTCAATACATTACTATCAGTACTTAATTTTCAATAAATTTCAATACTTTGCCTTGTCTTCAATATTGTCTTCACCATCACATCTCAAGTTATTTGCCCTAATTACACGAAATATGGCTATTTTTTAGTTCTAAATTTACTAGATTTACTAGATTTCTCATAACCTGGAAATACACAAATTATAGTATAGTATTCCCTTCTCGTAAATGCACGAAAGGGAAAATAAAAGAAAATCAGAACTTTTGTAAATTGTGCATTCTTAACTTTTGTGTCGAAAGGAGAAAGAGGAGAGGAGGTGATGTTGGGGCTTCTCAGACGTATCATGTTGGTTATACCCTTTTTCCTCGGGCTGCAAAAGTAAAAAGGCAATGGACTAACTTCTAGAAAATTAAAATTATAGATGGAAATATGAAGGTGACGGAAATATGAACGTGGTATTGTTTATGAAGGTGGTATTGTTTGGAAAGTTCGCCCAACTGAAAAGTTTAAACCGGTAACGGTAATGGCGGTAAGGCGCCCTTGAATATTTTATGAATGTTGCGATATAACGTTGGGTGCACGTTATAAAATATATTAAAACTTTGATTGAAATTTTTCTTAGAATGTGAAAAAGTGGATTCTATTAATTTCTAATTGAAATTAATGCAAGCAAACGGGCTATCCCGGTAATAGATGTCTATTGCTGGTTGATCAAAGAGAAAAAACTCATGCCTACCTAATGACAAACACAGAGCGGGAGAGAGACGGAGAGAGAGAAAGAACGGAAAACAGAGAGGAAAAGAAATGATAAAACAAATTAAGTATTAAGCCTCATTTGGTTTCATTTCTATTATCCTCCTACTCATCCTTATTGCTCAATCCTCCCGTGCTCACCGCGGCTTTTTACCCAAGGGTCCTTGTCATGTCTGCCCAGGCTCTTAAAGTAACTTCTGAACGGAGCAGACAATTAAATATAATCAACGAATGCGAAGTATTGTTCACAGAACAAAGAAATAGCGATTAATAAATGGAGCGGGTGAAAGTGAAGAAGGAAAGTAATCAATATCAACAACATTATAAACATTTTTAAAAGAATTAGAAGGCTATGTTTTCTAAATTTCTTTGGAATTATATATGTGTAATTCCATACTGTACGATCTTCTCCTCACTGACTGGCACCCCATCCCATTATTACTAATATCTGTTGGTAATACTACGATTTAATCGTAATGGTTACCACATTTGATATGATATCATATCGTGTAAGATCAATCAAAGCTTTAGTTTATTGTCGCAGGGTTCAGAAAATGAATTTTATCAATTATCGAGCGAATATCACAAAACCAACTTGATTTATATTACAACTGGGTGATTCGGTGGGCTCAACGCCTTCTAGGAATTTCAATGATGCCAGCAGGAAAAGAAAGGCATGTCTGGAGTTAAGAAAGGGGAAGTTTATAAATTGCTCAAACTATTGAGATAGTTAAACTACCATCAGCCAACATGGCTAACTTCGCACTTCATTTTCAACATTCAAAAATACAAAAAAAGCCTCACAAGAAGAGTCTTCCGGAAACCAAATCGAGAAACGAATTTCAGTCTTAGTAAGAGAAACAAGCTAACCCAACTTTGGTATATAAAACGTTTTCAAAATGAAAATACGAAATACGAAAATACGAATTTATGAATATTTGTACGAAGTGTAATAAAAGCCTTTTCACGGTGAGATGTGTTGAACGGCAATATATGTAAAATTAAAAAGAATTGCGCACCTCTTTTGATATTTCTTGATAAATATTTAAGTAAAGTATACTCGATTTTTTAATTCCAAACTGGACGTGGGTGTTTAGTTTATGCTTTAGTTTGTTTGTACTGTCACCCAGCTCTGAACTACTGTTCAAATTTCGACTCTCTGTCCACATAAGTGTTTATATAAAATATATCCAAAAACATGCCGCGAACATTTACAAGGGCGTGCGTGGTTAGGTTTTCGTTATATTTTATTGTTATCTAGTTTTTAGTGGCAATTAAGATTTCGAGCCTCTCAGGCCGATTCTGGAGCATCGTCATAACAATTTGTGAGGATTACAAATTTAGAAGAATATTGTGATTTTCGGTATTCTAGCGCAAACGTCACTGGGAAGAAGCTCCTTTGTGTTTAAAAAGCTCTAAAAGCAATAGTTTCAACAATAATAATGACAAAGGGTAAAAATATAGAAAGGAATTAAAATGTATGATTTTTAGAATATAAGAATTTATATTTTTAATTTTTTCATTTATTTTAAGTTTTATAAAGTTGTATAAAACAATAATTTATACGTGACGAAACCTCCACTACTGTATTTTAGACGTCCACGTGAACATCTTAAGACCACTTCGTTCAATCCGATTGGTAATTTCGCAATCGGCGCGTGATGCCGAAACATATTGCGTTAACACTTGTAACAGTTTATGCTTGAAAAGTCTCAGTATAATTTATACGTTATGCCACCCGTACTATTATATTTTAGACGACCATACGCACATTTTAAGATCACCTTGATCAATTTCGTATCGGTCATTTTACAATCTGCGCGGTATGCTGAGGCAAAAGTCTTAACAAAGTTGATAGTTGTAATATAATTTAAGCGTAATATCAATTATTCTCTCTTATCCTAGGCAATCTAGCAAACAATTTTAGACTACTCTTATCAATTTTTATAAAAACGTTCACAATCGGCGCTGGATATTAGAATGAACACTTTGTTGAACACTGATGTGAAACAGGACGAATTCGGCATAGGGCGAGTTCGCAAAAGTCTCATTTGCATGCGAAAAAAATTCGCTGCATGCTTTTGGGGACCATAGTAAATTAAGTTCGTATAGAAATCTAGCACTTATTTATTAAAAATATATAAATGACAAAAAGGAAAGACTTTAATTAGAAAAGTCCTTTAAAAAGCTTTATTGAAAGTCATTAAGAAATTTCCAAATCTTAACAAATACATCTACAGTCTTAACCCTTTATATGGTAGAGTTGCATATCTGCAACCAACCGAAAAATTGCCCCCTAAACATTGAACATTTGTTTCAAATTCTTTTCTGAGCCATCGTTGCATATCTGCAACCTTCCTTTTGGACGGGTAAAAATATTAGTATAATATAGTACTCTATAATGTGTATGGTAACACATTTTTACCGTTATTTTGAAAAAGTTGAACGTGGATTATTTCTCCAATAATAAATTAATTTAATAAGTGTTACATTATAGTTATTGTGCGAACAATTGCAATTTTCAGTTTGGTAAGTATATACATATATATTTCTTTTTGTTAAAGTGGGTCCCACTTGCAGACAAATAAGAATATTATCGCATTTTCTTTGGTTGCAGAAGTGCAACAAAGTGGTTTAAGAACGGAAATATTACCGTGGCTTTGTCAGAGGAAGAAATTTTAAAGGTATTGGAAGGGATAGAAAGTGAAGATAATTTGGACTTCTCTAGTGACGATTACGAGAACGATCCTCTATATCAAACATACAATTCTCTATCAGATGACATTTTATCTGAAAACGACGAAATAGTCACTGAAAATTTTAAACAAAATTACTCCAATTATACTTTTAACCTAAAAGAGAAATTAACATGGAAAAAAACTAATCTGGTTTTAAACAATTAGGCGAGGACCAACGCAACATATTCCCCCACAACCTGTACGCCAAGAACTGGTGTGAATCTTGATATATGTTGAAGTTTCCGACAGGGTTGGATGTTAAGGTATATTGGAACGAACTTCCGTCATCCCTCGTCAAATTTGGTTTGGAGACAGATGCCGCTTGGTGCTTAACGTGAGTACCTGCCATGATAGGCTTAAGCTCACGGTGGGCCTACCCACACTCGGGATTGCTGGGTAGACTTTGTGAATACCCTATATCTCGGCAATCATCGACCACGGCAGCAACTTAGCCCTATTGCGCCATTTGTGTACCTGTGGAAGCCTGGGACGTGCAGGACATTCCTCGCAGGTTGACGATCGAGGCCTATCTAAAACCTCTTTATGCCGGTGGGGACACTCACCGGCATATTTGAGTTGACGGAGGTCTGCCTCCTCACGCAACTCCACGCGGAGACTCTATGGTCTCTCCCCGCGTAATTTGGGTAGTACCACAGCCACCACGAAGCTCCCACAAGGGGGCCTACCCACTGGTGTGCTGTGTACGTGGGCATTTATATTAGCGGGGTCCGTTTAAGACCCAAAATGAGCTGCACACCACCCGTGGCACCATTTTTACATCTTTGGTAAGATGTCGGAACTAGCCTGCATAGTTCCTGGCAAGTGAACTATGTGCAAGCACGACTAGTCACTGCCATTTTGTCGCCTTATGTCCACGACGGGCCTGGCACCCAAGGTTTGGAGACAAACCGGTTTCGGCGTTGTGCCATCTTCAGTGTCTAGTTACGTTCTACGTGTCTAGAACGTAACTAGACACTGAAGATGGCACAACGCCGAAACCGGTTTGTCTCCAAACCAAATTTGACGAGGGATGACGGAAGTTCGTTCCAATATACCTTAACTGGTGTGAAGTTGGCATAGGGCGAATTCAGCATAGGGCGAACTCACGAAAGCTCTTATTTTCATGAAAAATTCCGCTGCATGCTTTTGGGGATTAAATTTTCATACAAAAACTATAAATTACTTATTAAAAACATATGTAAAATAAAACATAAAGACTTTAATTAGAAGAAAATGATACTAAAAGCCGTTCCGTACACTTGTCCTGTCTCAGATAATTGGTGCCCAGCCGTAGAGAGGGGAAGCATTATGGTTCATTAAAGGCTTCACAAAAACTTCAAATCACAAAAAGTTTTAACGAAGTACATTTTAGGAAAGAGATAACAGTCCCGCAAATTAAATAAAATACAATTTTTTAAATCGACACGTTGGTAATTTTTTTAGAAACGTTTGAACGTATATTGAATACTGATTCTAAAGGCTTCAAAAGTTAGAGCCATACAAAAACCTCAAATCGCAAAAAGTTTTAACGGGATATATTTTAAGAAAGAGATAACAGTCCCGTGAGTTAATTAAAGTACAATTTGTTAAAATCGACACGTTGGGAATTTTTTATGAACGTTTGAATATACGTAATACTGATTCTAAAGGCTTTAAAAGATGGAGCCATACAAAAACCTCAAATCGCAAAAAGTTTTAACGGGATATGTTTTAGGAAAGAGATAACAGTCCCGTGAGTTAATTACAAGCTTTGTATTACAAATTTTTATGTGCTCTGAGAATTCTATAGTCTGCCATGCAGCTATATTAATTATTTGTTATTAGCTAAATGAAAACATATTAGGCACCATTCCCAATCAGTTGAAATCGTGTACTGTGTAGTTTTTGCGGTACATTTTTTGAATTAAAAAAATTAAAAAATCAATTACTAATTTGGCGATTCACCTTGCACTTTGATTATTACTCTATTGCATGGTAACAAAATTGGGGTGGTGCACGTGCTTTCTTTTTAGCTTTTGCAACTGTGATATTTACGCCGTGCCAGAAGATACAGAGCTTTAAAACAGTCATGGAGTTGAATTCGCCGGATGCTGAGTTCGCAGGATGCGACCCTCACACCGGTCTATCTAAACGCGAAGCTGGTTTAAAATCAATTTTTATAAATTTTAGCGACCATTTTGAGAAGGCCCATTTTCTCCACTTGCGCCTTAAAGTGTGCATGGTTGATTGGTTTATGGTTTATGTTGCATTGCCATCCAGTTCCGAGCTATGGTTTAAATCTCCAATCCACTTCACCGGGAGACTAGTTAAAAATTATTTTAAAAATTTGTAGAAAACAAAAAAAAACCAAGGTGAATTCTTATTATTACATTGCTATCTGAGCCATGGTTAAAATTTCTACCCGGTCAGGAAGTTAGTTTAAAAGCAATTTCAATATTTTTACCAAACATGCAGAATGGCACGTCACGTCATCTTTAAACAGGCGCGAATGGTTAAGTTTTGCTTTTATTGCATTGTAGTCTATTTCTGAGCCATGGTTGAAATTTAAAGTTTCTAATTTATCGGAAATTGGTTTAAAGTCAGTTTCAAAATTCGACCCGAACAGCGCTGAAATCATTCTAATAAAAACGTTTTAATAAAAACGAAATATCAACGTTTTCGTAATGAATTTGTACAACTCTCCTCAATTACTCTTTTCTAGTTTTTAAATCTCTTCTTCATTTTATCTTTGTTTTTCTCTGCAGAAAATTGCTGTCTGATTGTCAGCGACAGACAGCTAATTATAATCAATTACATTCGTAAAACTTTATGAAGGAAAAATCAACTGCGTAAAAACAAAAGTCTAAAACGTCAAGTCAGGGTCAAAGGGTCAAAAATTGTTCTCTGTAACGACAAGCTACGAAAACAACTGAATCCGATTAAGCCAAAAAGTACAAGCCTTGAAAACAATTTTTTAATTAAGTACGATTAACCCAAAAATTTCTTTTGATCACAAAAATTATAATCCATTCAAGGGTGGGGGATTATAATTCTCGTTGGCTTAACTGATGTCAGCGCGAATTGTGACTACTGTCACACCTTAGAAAATGGTAGAACTCATATATGTTTAATCAACTGAAAGGCAGAAAATGTATGCCATTTAGAATGAAAATACTTCTTAGCACAACATTTTTTCGTAATTAATGCTTGCTTTTCCTTTTTGAAGAATGTTTTTAGATTTTAGAGAATCACATTTAAAAATGGAAATGATATTAATGAAAGAGATTTTACATGCCGGCGACGGAACATATTGAACGTCCTCTACACCTATTTAAATGGCGCTTTTGCTTAAAATATCATTTAAAGCGAAATTATCAGAAGTCAGAGAAAATATCAGGAATAAAATTAGCCTCACAAATGCGCAAGATACCCAAATGCTGCAAATATAATTTAATGGCAATAGTTGTACATTTTAGTTTTTTTCGTCTAAACGACGGCAACTAAAGCCACCCTATGCGTTGTCGTTACAAATACAGACATATAATTCCTTTAGGCATTGGGAAGGTCACTTGAATGGGGTCATTGAACTTTATTGAGAGACCCTACACAAACTGAACATTGCTTTTGTTGTTTTCCGTTGCGGCAAATTGAGCTCAACTACATTTGAATGTCAGAAATTGGTTGGCTGGTTGTTTGGCCATAACTTTTTATTCCACATATTCCAGTATAATTTGTTACTTAAGCTTATCTTAGAAATTTTATAAAGCAATTAAATTTAACTACTAGCGACTCTTTAGCTTCATTACTGTTCATTCTGTAGTTTTTAGAATACTTGTTTTTCATTAGTAGTCTTGCTCTGAAACAGCACTCAACATTTTCAATCCAGTATTATCATTTTTATATCATTTTCGTCAGGGATTTCTCTATGTGCGCTTCTCGACTCGTTTAGTTTAATAGTCTGCAATATTATTACTATTATAATTTTTACATTCACTGAAGAGGATGAAAATGGAGGTGAGAAGTAGGACGTTGAAACTTTTCGATTGCTTTTTAAGGATGCTTTATTTAAGGACACTATCCGACCTTCATACTAATGTGTTTTACATGATCTCGAATGAACTTTCAAGGAATTTAAGGAGGAGAATGAGAAAGATCAAGAAAGGATAATCCATTGTTTTGAAATATTAATTTCTATAATAGGTTTGTTTAATGCTTAGTGTACTACTATTTACCAAATTCAAATAGCAAACACACGGGAAAATGTGTTATTGCTTTTCTTTCAATTTACAACTTTTTATGTTCCTCCACCATCCATCCATGTTTACTTCTCATACCATTCGACACCCAATCAAGCGCTCCCAAAAAATTTTTCTTTGTACAAATTTGCCAACCGGCTCCTATTTCTCGGTTAAAAAAATTAAGGAAACAACCCCGTTTTAATTGCTATTTTGGTAATTTGCTCCTTCCAGTAAAAGGCTTCTAAGAGGGCCAAAATTAGGTTGAAAAGAATTCTTGATATCACGTTCTAAAGGCTAAATAGCTAAGTATATTATCTAATGTGGAATAAATTATTCAAATAAGCATTTTATATCCGGTGATTCGTCGAACTGAAACCGGCACTTATTTTACTTAATTAATGTGAGGGAGTGACAACCCTCTATATTTTACGTTTATCATACTCTTACATGCAATAATATTTTTTAGTTCTATTCGATTTAGATGTGTTTTTGCATACATTTGGGTGTAGGGGTTTTACACTTTACGCATATGTTTGTTTATATATTGGCATAGGTATATCCTGATGATTGTGCCTGTGGCAATATTTGGCTATATATGCCGCGACAACACGCCATATCGCTGATGACTCAGTTGTTTTGTGTGCTATGTAGAAGAGTTTTAAATACTCCAACGCGCCCACGAGATGCCAATGAATATAAATTTTGGCAAATAGATATTTTTAACACTTAAAATTTGGGGAAGATCCTTTGAAAACGTTAGATAAAAAATCTAATCCAGGAAATTCAAATTAATTAATTGGAATGATATTTAAGAGAAGTCTAACCTCAATTCTTACAAAGTTTGAATAGTATTGCATTAATATTTGCTTTTCTTTAAAAAACGAATATTTAATAACATAAGCAAAAATAATAAAATATCTTTGAGAATTATATGGAGATAACCGCATTAAAGTATGAAAGAAAAACTATGCTCAAGAATAAATGGAATGAATTTTTTGATATTTATGCTCCTCGACGGACATCTCTCACTCTCTGTAACTCTTTCTCTTTCGCTCTCATTAGTATTGCTTTAATTTGTAAGCATTCTTGTATAATTGTTATTTAAATTTCAAATTTTTAGCAAGTGTATTGTTTTCGTATATCCGAAATTGTGCTAGAAGCTCCTCAAAAACACTCGTCGAATCCTTTTATTTGCAGCGGAAAAGAGAAAAGCTTCCCTAGCTTTAGTTCATGCCTATGCAATATGAACTAACCGTTGCCAACATGCATGCACATAACTTTAATATAGCAAATTGCATTTTATATTATAGCAGTTTGCATTTTGTGACATCTTAACATCTATTTCCATCCGTTTCCTGAAATGAAACAAAAGATCCTTCAAGTGGCTCAATCTTTCTAATCGTTGTCGCAAGTGAGCTTTACTATTTCTCACATTTGTTGTAATTAAGTTCGAGCGGTCCGCATAAAAGCATTCTAGGAATTCTAGCTAGGGACCATTCTAGCTAGGGACCAGCACGGCGTACTTGTGTGCAATATGCAATAATTGCTCTTCCTCCTGACCTGTCTTCAGCCAGTCCTTTAGTTTGGCAAACATAATATTAATACCTTGAGAACAACATCAACAGTATGGACTATTGGTTTTGTTTAATTCTTGGAGCATTTCCCAGGACTGTGAAGGCTCCCTTAATTCAATTATAATTGTGTTGTTTTCCGGATAAATGTGTTTCATAACTTCTTCGTTTGTGATAGTTAAATTGTTCAAGGCCATTTCCCAAAATATGTGGAAGAAACTCATTAAAGCGTGGATTAAAGGGTGATCATTCCGTCATGACTTTTTGTTGTTCATGATTTTGATCCTGGATTTAGTTTCCAGTTGCATATTTACCGTTACATGCAAGTATTGAGCCATCTAAGTTCAGCGAACATAATTAGATTTATTTTTTAATAACTTGGTAGTTTCTATATATCACGCTACTTTTACAGAAAACAAAATTAAGTTAAATGACTTAAACCATAGAGTAAGAAATAACAAGAGGCCCAAACAGCTCTTTTTACTCATTTGCCATCATGGAAGCGGTCGGTCCGAGCGGGAAACGAAGAAGTGTTTTGAGTGAGAAGTACTCGAAAGCAGAATATCGGACGATTTCTTTCTTTATTCGTTTTTTTTTTACTTCAGCACAATTTTTTTATTATTCTCTCATTACTTCGTGCTATTATTCTCGCGAGAGACCAAACCTTAGGGCAAATTTGGAGGGAGAAATGTAGGATACCCTTAAATATGTACGACAAAAATATTAAAATATACGATAAATATTTTGCACCATCCGATATTGGTAAAAGATGTTTAAAGGCAGGTGTTGTACCAATTTTTTTTGATAACACTTATGATAATACAGACATATTGAATTTACCTGAAGAAGGTAATCAATGTGACACAGAATTTCCTTGTAGCAATTGTGAAAAACAATTAAAAATAAAAATAAAATATTAAAAATAGAAATAAAAATTTATCTTTCAGCCTGATAAAGTCTGTGTCCATCCATGGTGGAAAATCCATTTAATTAGATAGCCACGCCTACTGCTAGATTTTATCACAATCCTGAACAGTTAAGACGGATGCAGATGGTAAATAAGCTTCACTGCTAATTATTTTTTCTCCTGTTTACTCTTGTCTTGTAACTTAAAAATATTAAAATAATTATTATAAGTATTCCTTTTTAAAATTTGTCAAATTTTTAAGATTTATAAATCTACCAGTAAAAATACAATTGAATTATATCTATGAAAAATTTTGCTACGTCCTACGATGGCCTTGCAGACCGCAAAAAAATAAAAAACTAATGTTGTGCCGTAAATAACATTCATTCACATTCACACACATACAAACTTTCGATATGATGCGCTTTAATAAAATTTGACTAGTTACAAAAACAATTGCCAATGTAAATAATCACTCTCTCACGCCAATAATTTCGGCTATTAAAACGTATCCATGCAAATTTCTTCCCTTTCAACACAAATCTTGTCTTTTCTTCGTGTTGACTACGCCGAAGAATAAAATCACGAAGAGTAGCAAGCCCAACAAAAAATTGTTAACAACCAAATTATTTATAGAGCATCAGTGCAAAACAAAGCAAAAGCTATAGATAGTGAATGAGAGAGAGCGAACCACTCACTATTGAGTGAGAAATCGGTCCAGCGCTGGACCGACCATAGAAAAATATTTTGTTCAAGATTGTGACTCTTGTTATTTCTTACTCTATGCTTAAACGCCTCGTGGTATTTAGAGTGTTAAAAAGGAAATACTCCACTGTGCAGTATTCTCTACTGAGAGAGAGAATACTGCAAACTGTAGTATTTTTGAGAATTGACATGAATTGATTTAATATTAAAATGATTTATGTTAGTTCCTAGCTTATGGTTTTACTTTGATTCCACACAATTATAGTTTCCATTCAATTCCATTTGAGGATCTCAAGGGCAATTTCGATGGACATCTATAACCTAATTTATGGTTAAATATTCTCAGGGCGAAATATTGCTTGTGGAAGGTTTCTTAACAAAACATTACTTATAAAGCAATTTGTTTTAGCAAAGTAGCAGACATAAATTTTTCTAATTGAACTAAAATGCAAAGATGTCAACGAAATTTTCAAAACGAAAGAGGTTTCTGTCTGGAACAATAAAAGTTGCATTTAGTTTATCATTAAAGCTAAAATTTGAATGAAAAACAACACGTTAGTGGAGTAATTTTAAGGCTGATTTAGGGGGTGCTTAGGGGTAGGGTGCTCGTTTTGTTTACTTTTAGTTAAAACAAAATTAAATACAAATTTCTTCTTCCTAAGAGCCATGTAACCATCCATGAAAGTCATCTTTTACAGACGTTTACATTGGCTTAAATTTAAATTTTGTGTTATCGTTGAGAGCCACCAACACCACCAGAAACCGCCACCAGAAGCAGCAATCTAGGAGTCGTTTTAAATTACGCAATTTTTTTTTGCATAATTTTGCAGAAGATAATAATAATAATAATAATAATAATAATAATAATAATAATAATAATAATAATAATAATAATAATAATAATAATAATGATAATAATAACAATAATAATAATAATAATAATAAGCACGCTTTATTTTCGTAAATAAAAATTTTATGTTTAATAATCGGTATTATTTGCTTTTTTAGACATTCTTTCTTGTTTGTTTCGGTTTTTCATCGTCTTTTTTAAATTTGTTCTAATTACTAATATATATTTTGACATTTATGTTCTTTTATTTATTTTCATTTGAAATTCCGTTCTGGAAATTATATTCTCGTCACGTCCTCCAAGCTATTTACAAACTCCTTGAAGAAGCAACAATAGACAATATAAATATAATAGAATATTTATTTTTAAATTTAAATAATTTTATCCTTTCAAATATAAATTCGAAAGAGATAATTATAATTCATCGGGTGTTTTATGAATTGAAATTTTTGACATAGATTAAATGTTTTTATTTGGATTTTACGAGTTTGACGGTTTTATTACGTGTATTTCATATCCTGCAGTTTGAAGAAAATTCTAACACAATATTTATGTTATTATTTTCACAAGAATTTTTCAGATATCAAACGCATTTAGTGGTATATAAAATATGTTTGAAATTTTATTAAAAATACTAGAAGAGACAGGGCTCTTACAGACGTTAAGTTTTGTTTCATTGTTTCCTTATTCCTTTTCCTATGTCATCTCCATATTCTAAATTTTTTACAAATTAGTAATTAGTAATTATATATTCTGTCTAGTCTCTCCAATTTACTGACGATGACTTCCTTATCTTTCCCTCTCTCGCTCACCATGATCTTTAGCAATAATTTGCATACAGACTTTTTACAATAATATCGTATTTGTTCTTTCCTTAACGGAAGAGTCTTAATGAGGAAACATAATCCACAACCGTATAACTTAATAAACTGCTGCGTGTCTAGGGATAACAGCTTTCACTAAAAGGCAATGAAACACAGCATAAACGACAAGCGACAGGGGTAAAATAAAGTATGCTTTGTGTTGCTCACATCCATTTCTTCCTCTTTTTACGTTGCCACGTTAGCATAAATAATATCTTTACAGCATCGATCGATACTTCTGTGTCGTTGAGAAAAATCAATGGGAAAAACATTACGAAACTAAAAAAAACACCTACGTGCGCGGTGGCACAAATCAGAAATTTGCTGCCACTTCCACTGAAAGCTTTTTCCGAATCCGAATACAATATTATATAATAATTATAAGACAAATGTGACACCATAAAGCTAACATTATTTTTCTTACTATAATGTACAGTTTTATAGAGGTGTCAAGTGTTCAAACTTTGGTCACCGTAGTCACATTCCCTACGATTTAAATCGCAATTAAGTTGCATTAAAAATGAATGCAAAAGGCAGTAACTTCGATATGGGCGGAGATCATATGGCCGCAACATACATTTATTCCTTAAATACAATGACCAGACGGCGAACCACGCTTAGTTTTCACAATGTCCAGAATGTCGGAGTCCGGGTAAATCGACTCAGGATGTGATTTTTGACAAGAATATGATACTTTTATGTACTTCGGGTATGGCTTCGGGTATAAGCTACAAAAAAAATTAAAAAAAACTGAGGAGGTACTCCTACCATTATTCTCCCTTTTATGTTATTTTTGAATTTCTCGATGGCAGACACAGTCTAGACAGTGGTCTTCTTCCTCGCGAGAATATCTTTGAGTGAAATGTATGTACGCAAATTAACGACAAACTCCGGTACTGCCACGTTGTTGCTGTAATTTGTAACATTGCTTGCTCTTTTATAAAAAAATATGTCATAAGGAAAACGTTCGGTATCTAGAGATGACTTCTTTAAGGAATGGGATGTATTTTTCCGATTGAATGAGTATGGAATATTTATTTCCGTTTTAAGATGGATGCCTTACGTTGACAGTTTGAAGCGCTCGCATCTTATTTGAACTCATTTCAAAACGGAGGCGTATGTAATAAAAACAAATAAATAAATAAATAAATAAATAAATAAATAAATAATAAATAAATTTAATTTGATTAACTTTATCTTCCCTAAAATCACGAAATAAAGCAATATAGTGTTACCTTTAAATATATATGATTAAATACAAAATATAAAAGCGAAATAAAAAGAATGAATTATTTACGTACACGTTCATGAGAAAACACCCGCAATATCAAGACAACACTGGTTAAATGATTTCATGGGGAGATTTTGGGCTGCCATGACACTTGTGTGTGTATGTGCGTTTCCTTAGGATCGTGTTTGCCTGGATGTACTTGTCGAGTGAGGGCGCGTTGACCCATGTGGGAATGGAGCAATTCTAATTTCCATATGTTGAAAACATTTCAAACGAGAGGTGAATCAGTTAGTTTATATTGAAGAAAACCTGTCGAAATCGGCAGTGCCGTAACGATCTATTGCTCCTGAATAAATGGCCGTCTTTTCTCATTTTGATTGTTGTTGTTGCCTTTGATTTCGTTGACGTCATCTGTACGTAGTTTTGTTTCATTTATTGTTATTTCCTGGATTATCGATGGATCAATTTGCTCCCTTGATTGTATTTCCAAAATGTTGGAAGTCTCGAGTATCAAAAAATTGATAGAAATTGAAATAATTTGAATGAAAATAATTTTTTGTGAAAAATTGTTGCTCAAAATTGCGTTTATCTTCGTCTCATTAAATTCAGGATAAGCTTGTTTTTTAAAATTTTTGTATTTATGGAAGCGGTATCTAAGGTATCCCTCCGTTAGCGGACACCCTGACTTATCGAGTACCATCGTGATATACAAGTCTAAACTTTCTCCATACCTTTTCAGGTCAAATGAGTCCGATGGTTTGCATTAAATTTTGATACGGTATTAGCGGAAATGCTATCGAATAACGTACGACGCGAATAATCATTCTAAAGAAATAGAGAACGAAATAGAGAACTTTCACCCTTTCAAATAAATAGCATAAAACATGTGCGTGCTCACGTTTAACGCAATTTAGTTAAAGGAGAAACTACTCCAGTCAATTTTCTTGTAGAATAATTCTTTCAAATCAATTTCAAGGACGTTAACATTAGAAAAGTGTTGATAAAGGAAAGGTCTTAATTCTGATGTGTTCAAATTCACAAACGATGGATTCACAAACAAAGGATCATTAGTGGTTGTAACCACAAAACCTGATAGATCGTAATAACGGGTGTCATTTATACAGAGATTTCCTTATCAAACACCCTTGCCCTGTCAAATCGTTGTCGAAGAACTAGCCAAGCTGCGACTAAACTTATGACTAATTTAAATCAATCGAGAAATCTACCCATAATATGAGCTCAGATCTTCCCCTTCCCTTCTCATCTCTTTATCCTTATCACTAAGCCTTTCTTTCAATCTCTTTCTTTATGAAACTGATATTAATGATCTGATTTCAGTAAAGCGACATTAATGAATCCTTGGATGTTCGTCCAGAAGTATTCGGTTTTACGATTAAGAATATATTTCATCTTAATATTACTTTCCTTCTTGTTTTCCTTTCTTCCTAATCCTTTGGACATTTTCTCAAACCAAATAAAAATCTTCCTGCGAAAAAACAACTTTCAGAGTTTTGGGATTTATCTGTCTGTATCCTTTGTAAATCATAGATTGTTTATTATCGATAATAGGAAATACATTCATTTTCTCATTGAGTTGAATCACGAAATAAAGGATAAAGAAGTTAAAAGTATGACTGACTTTAATTTAGGATAATATTAAGTTTCCTCAAATAATTTAAAGATATCTAAAGATTTAATTAAAAGACCAAAAGGATAATAATGACAATATACAAATATTTTGACTTTACAAGAAATCCAACTTAAGTGGAATTGGCTTTATTCTGTCATTTCGTTAGCAACATTTAATTGGTTTCTTAAAATTAACTTTGTTTGACGAAAACTTAGTTACTCCGATTAATATGTGATCATATACGCACTTAAATATAATATAATCCATATATAGACATAATCAATTACAAGAATTGAATCAGTAAACACTTGTCGTCACATTGTTTATTGCAGTTATTGTAGTTTCCATCAGAACGTCAATGTATTCGTTGTTGTTGCCCATTTTCCCCCTGATAGACAGTTTCATGCGTAACCACAAGAAGGGAACGATGGTATACGATGGCAGCCTGTAATTGGTTACTCTCGTAATCAAATTATTATGGGTCACCGCATTTGTTGTTGTTGCAGTATTTGTTGTTTACTGTAATTGTTGTAATACTTTTTGTCTCCGTTGAGTCTTTACAATAATTACTAATTTTGTTTGTTGTTGCGGTTTTGTGGTTGAAACATGTCTGTTGACGCCCCTAACGCCCCGTCTCTACAGACCACCTATACCAAAACTTCATTGTTCTTCGACACACACTAAATATTTAAACTATTCTTGCATTAGAGTGTTCTCTAAAAGGTTTTCATTTAGTTCGCCTCACGGATAGTTTGGTTAAACATAAAAAGTCAGTCATCCATCTTGTTTGTTGGGTGGGTATAAATGTCAGGCAAAAGTTCATTAATCAATTGAAAGTGCGTCCATTTTCCTCAATTTCACTTTTTTCTCAATCTCAATCTCAACGATGAAACCGCCAAACTAAAGTCTTCCTATAGCCACCATGATACTCGTTCTTTAGAAATCCTCGAATAATTTAATTATTAGTCCATAAGAGATCGAATATTGATTAAGCTCACATAAATACTGCCCTAAGAATAAGAACGTTTATAGTTTGGTCTCGAGACAACACACACAAACCAGGCATGATATTTCCGATGCGTGTTTTATCTGAAAACGCTCCCTAGAAATCGTTCACGATTTCTAATAAATGGCGAAATTTTCTTGGATATCACAAAAGCATATCGTCGTCAACATTCATATAATTCTTGTGATTTCACATTGAATAAATTTTGTATCTATTTTTTAAATTTTCAAACTAAAAGGAAAGGCAGTATTATTTTCCTTCTGTGGGATTAAAATGAAGTACACATTAATTTACGTCGCCAATTCATAAATAATTTGTCCTGAACTAATGTTTGATACAATGAGCTAATTATGAATTCCCCAATGAGTTCTGATTGCGTATTTAGAGAATATAATGGAGAACATAATAAAGTCAGAGCAGACATTGAGGCAATCTTTCCAGTGATTGCATACTGTTTTGAATGTCAAACTAATACAAAGACGCGAATTTTGAAAAGAAATTCATGCCTGATTATAATCTGAATACTACAATTATTGGATATCAATATCTCAATATTGCTCATGAATGCGGACGACGTCAATTTATCATTGCGAACAGTTTCTATGGAAATTATTTAGTATTTTAGGAGACAGGACTAAGAGAAAAATGTCTTAGTCTTCTAATAATCGCTAATTAATGCTCTTAATGTTCTTTAACTCTCTTGAAATCGATGTTACCAAATTCACCCCAGGAGCCGAGGTTTGCCAGATTTCAAGAGGATTGTAGAACCTAATTAGATTTCATGGAGGATTAAAGACAGATAAGTGCCTTAAATACAACCTTTGGGAAAATAATCCTATATTGCTTTCACATTTTATTTGATTGAACAAATTTTTATTAGACAAAAATATTCGTAATTTTTCCGCAGGAATACAGCCAGATATTTCTGATCGAAGTTACTTTTCTGTTTTTATCTACCTTTTGCTTACTTTTTATAGTTAGTAAATACAGATTTCTGGATTTAATGCATGTGCCATCTCCGTGCATTAAAACTAGTATCCTATATTTGCCAACTGTAAAAAGTAAGCGAAAAGTAAATAAAAACAGAAAAGTGATTTCGCTCAGAAATATCTGATGTTTTCCTGCTGAACAAATAATGAATATTTTTGTTTAACAAAAATTTTCTTATTCCAATAAATTGTGAAAGCAATATAAGACTCTTTTGGTGTCATTACGAATACAATTTGGAATTCATACCTACGCAATGTATAGAAACTAATTTCTAAATGAAATTTTCACATAAATCATTTCAATACTTAAATGTTAGTGCAGACTATAAACCACAGGCTACAAGCCACGATCTTATTTTTCTTTTTATTCAGAAATTCACTCCCGAAATCGAGTAAAAATTTCTATGAACAAATTTTATCACATTTTTACTCTTTAAATTAATGAAAGATATTTAAATAAAAATTAAATTAAAATTAGAGTCACCGGGTAACGAACTATTAAATATTAAGGGATAACTTCATTCAGAAAAGCAAAATATTAAGATTTGACTTTCATTTCATCTATTTTGAAAAGGTTTGCATAATTTGTTGTAAACAAATGCTCCCTCTAAATTGAAATGTTCTTCCATTAAATGAAGAAAATTGAAAAGATTTTGAGAAATCTACGCGCCCTCTCCTGACGGTTTTTATTTATTTGCTAGAAATTTTAAAAAGTCGACGCCCTGAAGCGCGTGAAAATTCCACAGGAGAGTTTTAACAGAATTAAAATTATGAATTAAAAGTTAAAAATAAAAATATTTTTTGGTATCATTCGGTAAAATTCGAATAAATCAGAAAATTTTTGTTAGAAATGATGAAGTTGCGTGAACTTAATTAAAACTTTCTAGCACATGCCGAGGTTGTGAACTGCATTTTAATAAGTGTTTGTGGTAACGAGAAATGGAATGGACAAAAAATCCACAAAAGTAATATAATTAGGTGTTCCCGATGATCAAAACCAATGGTAGAGCTAAAATTATCTTAGCGACCCAATAAGAAACATTAGGGCCCATTTCGTTCAGCGTGTTTCAAATACTATGCCAGTCATTTAAATATGAAGCCTATTCAAGTCTTGTCGCGAATGTTGAATTTCCGCGGTTTATTTATATTCGATTTTCAATTTTCTGGAGCATTTTGTGGATACTCATGTCCTTCATTTATGCCGGCAAGTTCAGCCGCTTTAGATTTTCAGTTAATTATTGGTAACTATTCAGCCGGGGTGTGTCTTGGATGGTCTTTGATTTTTTTGCATTTTCATGGCGCAGGAGGGTTTTCATGGCGCAAACGACAATTTTTGTGCTTCCATATATCCGGGCACTTCTGGCGTAACTCCTGATGCATCACGCCCCTGCAATCAAAAAATCAATAAGCAAAACATTCGCGGCTTTTTTTGAACTTGCCTTGTATTTATAAACACGTCAACATCCTAGAAGACTAACGCATTTCAGGTCACATAGAATCACATTCGATTACTGTTTCACGCGGTAATATTTATATTTTTTCCATTTTATATTCATTATTCATGTTGCAAGTTTTCCATAAGGTTACTTTTAATTCTTCCATTGACTTCGGTACGTTCTCTAAAGAAAAAAGTCCTTCACCGGCAAGACATTAATTTGCTAGAAGAGATTACTTAGGTCTGTCGTACCGAGGGCTTTCATATCCAGTCACATCCTTTCATTTACTTTCATGATTGACAAAGAGAGACATGAACAGAGGGGATGAAATATAGAGAGGAAGGGAGTAGAAAGTGGGAAAGAATCCTTGATTCTCGAGAATTTCTTATAAATCTAAAGACAAATGAGTGAACTACTAGGGGTACGAGAACAATGTTATTCCTTCCTTCCTATTATCATCCCTTTACTGATTTTGAGGTTATGGCTTTGAGCCTTTGGGCTAAGAAAACTTTTATACTCTTCTACATATTTTTCATTAATTTTCTTGAGTTCTAAAAAACTTCGTAATCATTCGCCGATGCATCCCAGCCCTCTCTTTTGAAACGTGATGTTACATCGTATGATATATTCGTATGATATATGATATCGTATGATATATATACACTCTGCTATCGGCCACAATATTACCTAGCCTTCTAGTCATGTTTGCAAATGTTGTAAATGAAAAAAGCATGATCTTTCAAGTAGTTTCTGAGCACACGAATAATATCGCAGCTTAAAGAGAAAAATAAAACCAGAATTAAGTTACTTCTATGCATTTCATTTTTTATCCGTTTTCATGGCTGCGAGTGTAAACTTCTCCTTAAGGCTTAAACTTTCCAGTGTCTTACCTGTCATATAATTTCGTTATAATTTTGTTAATTTTGTGTGTTCACAATATTCACGGACATAGTCAATTGCTTTTATGTTTTGTGATAATTTTTTGTGAACTTTGCAAATTATTTCTAATTTTCAATATTTGAAAAAAAGTTAATTGAGTAATATTTTGTCAAAAAATTCATATATTTCTTATTCGTTGCTTTTGTCTTTTTTATCTAAAATTATTTAATCGTTTGATACTAATATCTAAAAATTTATTTCCGTTTTATACATACTGCAGTTCTGGAAAATTCTCAAGAGCTTTACATGGACGAAGTTTCTTATGGACAAACATGATGAAAATAAAGACGAGACGCCGAAAACAAATACGTGACTAAAACAAAAGGATGTGCGGAGCTAATGTAATACCAAAATCTACATAAATTACTACACATGCAAACCAACAAAAACAGCATTTGAAATTTCTAGAAAACATTAAAATTTATGAATAAAAAACATTTCATGAATGGATTTGATGGACAAACAAACAACGCATCAGACACAATTTTCCCACCACTGAAAGTATTCTACAAAACAAAAAAGATAAACAAACCTAACGTAAAGTCATAATCACAGGATAAAACGAGGGAGAAACATGGATATGAAATCACTGACCTTTACCCACCTGACTCTTTTTGTGATGGAAAAAACAACATGACAAAACAACAAACAATTAAAACTACTTGCACCAACAAAACGAGCGACGAGCTATGGCTATGGAACTGCAGGCACCACACATAAACATTTAGGATAAAATAAAAAAAGCACAGGAGACGGCACATTTGGTGAACCTGACAACAGATGACAGAAAACAGTTTCGATTAACTTAAACATTAAAAATAAAAGAAAACCTAAAACTTCATTGAGTTTTCGGAAAATTGTTGACAAAGAAGTTTTGCATTTTTATTGATCGTTGCTCCAAACGTAATTGCATTGCTCTAAAATTTATATCCTACAAAAATGTTGCTCATAATATTTTGATAGATAATCGTAAAGTAAAAAAGCGCTATTGAAAAAAAGTTTGGTTTAAACAAAATAAAATTATTGCCAATTCGGTAAAATGATAATCGTAATTGTTATATAGAATATTCGCAATGGCAACAAAGGAAACATTTAAAAAAAGTTTAAACATAGAAACATAGTTTTTCTTTTTTATCCAATCTTTTGTAAAATGTTGACGGGACTGTGTGAAAAACAGAGGAAAATGTGTCACCTCCGGCAACATATCCTCGATTTCCAAATATAAATTTTCTATTTTCAAAGTACTTCCGGTGTTATAATTTTCAGATTTTCCAATTCCGGTTTTGAAATTATGAATTCTGTTTTTAAAACTAAAGTAATTTCTATTTTATAAGTAAGAAATATTTTAATGTTGTTTTAGACTTTCAATTATAAGAAACATAATTAAGACTCCCCAGAGCTTTTATCTGGGAAGGACTCCTAGGACGGTCCTTTATAATTAAAACGAGTTCTTGTACGGCATTTAGTTTACAATCAGGTTAGGATTTTTTTTGATATGCTTTTTGTGGAAGCAAAAATTTAATAATTACTTCGAAATCGCATAAAAATATATGAAAGTCGTTCTTATTTTCATTTCATTTCAGATTTAAGACAAAGTCAATTTTATTTCTTCACATTTCTGTCCTCTATTCTTCTTCTCGTATTTTTCAAATACAACAAAATTGTAAACTCATTAAAGAAAGGCAGTCCTGCGGTTTCCATCATGTTCGGTTCGAAAATTTAAATTTTTATGAATTGAATAAAACGAATAGAAAGACACGATTTAATTTAATTTAACAGTTGCCTTCAACACCCTTCCGGTTCGTTACTTTATCATTCTTACACCCTCAGGTCTCAAGGTGCTCAGATATGAGCGCCTTAATTCGTCTGACGATGAATACTACTTGGTAGAGGCAATATCTGGTCGTTTATTCACGTGCACTTGCCCAGCTGTATGAAGGGAAGAGGAAGGATGTGTGGCTAGGAAGACAGAAGAAGAAGGAAGTGTGCAGTATTGAAAGATCATGTAAATCGCGTACATATTGAAGATTTATATTCAAAAATACACGAAAATGCTACAAAAAATCTTGATTAGTTTTCGTTTAGAGCTAAGTCATATAAAATCAATTATTATCAATAATCAAACGAGCAAACTTCGAGCGAACATCAAGAAGCACGAGAATTGACTTTATGATAACTTCTTGAAGGGAAGGCAGTAGCGTATCCGAGTGGGCGATAGAAAACAGTTGACAGACCACCCAGAATTGAATTGCAATCAACATGCAGAGATTATATCATCTCTTTAGCCCCTTTATGGTTCACAAGCTATCTGTGCTACTGCTTAACACGAGAATATCTCTTCAAGGCTATAACAAATTTAAACAATCTAATATCGTAATTAAGCTTTCTTCTGTATTAAAATGAATCGTTCCCATCATCACCATCATCACCGTCATGTGATGGTATGCGTGGCACAATAAAATTTCATTTACGAGGATTAATGAACTCAATTCCAGCGGAAGTAAAACATCATTTGTCAGGGCGGAATTTGGCGGATAAGGGTTGACTGATACCAATTACGAACGAGATGACAACGCTGTCGGAAACACAGATAACTTACGTGTGACCAAACCGAGATTCGCAAGTCCTTTGTGGCACAGCATGTTGCATAGTGCCATCGGACGCTTATGTTTATGTCGAAGAAAAATATACATGTACTGAATTTTCCAGTAATCACGTAACAAATTTATGTTTTAATTTTAACGTACTCAAGCATCGTCAACGCTGGCATGTGAGGACAGCAATTATACAATTTTATGCCAGTTTTCAGTGATAATAATCGCGTCAGTAGAAATAGGTTATGTGATATAGTCGATGAATTGCAATCCACCGACCGCTTTTGGAGCACCAAATTTAATTCCGCTAGAATTACGTTATCCTTGAGGAATTTCCTTTTATAAAAAAATACGAGCGATATTTCAAATACTTCGTTAATTAAATGGCAAGAACTAGCATTATTTAATTAAAGAATAATAACCAGTTTAATTTATTTATTTCTCCTACATGTTACAAAAGCGAGCTGTGAAACCACTTAAGCTAACTAACCCAACTTTAGTTGAGCCTTAGCCTTCTCTGATGAACTATTATTAATATTACCATACCAGCCTCGTAAATTTTTAATGAGGATACAAAGTAGAATCATCACAAATACCCTCGACGTAATTACTGAAACCTCCTCAATATCCAATGTTTTCATTTTAATATTATCTCTAGGGATGACTGATCCTTCGCATACAACGAAGATAAGATGGATGCATACAAAGCGTCTTAAGGGTTACTCGAACCTAGTGGTTGGCCGTGCTTTAGATGAGCGAACTTGGACAGACACTCGGGCTGAAGAAGTGATACTCAAAGCATTCGAGCGTTTTGAGTAAAATAACAATTTTGTGGATATCAATGAATTTCATCGTCATTGGGAGTGGTGGACGGTTTAGTGGAAAGCATCTATGAGGAGCATCATTGAGCATCATTGTCAATGAAGAAGAAATATAGCACCTTAAAAACTACTGGTGTGGTCTTTAATGTGTCGGATACTTGACTCTCCTGATTAACTTAGAGTAACGAACTTTTCAAGCTTTTGAGTTTCTGTTACTGCAGCATTCAGCTTCATATCACAGCACCGTTCAAGGCTGGAAGGACATATTCATTAATATTCAAAATCTGCGAAATTTATACCGAATTTTATACTCATATTTATTTATATAATTTATTAGTGGTGCTTATATAATTTATCGTACATGCCTTTATTTGATTTTTTCTTTTTCTTTTTTTCTTTCAAAGTTATGTTTGCTGATTTGAATGACAAAATTTTGAAAGCAAGTGGGCTAATTAAAGATTATACTTAAAAATACTCTACTTGCACTTTCCAGGGAAAAGTTTTCCAGCAATTTTTGCATTTGGGGGTT
Source organism: Physocephala rufipes (assembly GCA_963966595.1). NCBI lineage: Eukaryota > Metazoa > Arthropoda > Insecta > Diptera > Conopidae > Physocephala > Physocephala rufipes. Next base: position 6,518,650 of record OZ016504.1, on the reverse strand, counting down.
TCTAAGATTTTGTGTGACTATATGAAAAATTGAACAAAATGCAAAGTAGTTTAAAAATATGTTTGATATAAATTGAATTATGATTGCATTTGGAAACATTTTACATATGTTTTTCAATCAAATTGACATCTCACTTCCAAAAAGAACGCATTTATATACAACAATTTTATGGAACATACAGAAATATAAACGTAATTATAAGGACACATCAATTCATTATTTCCATCAGATTGAAACCTTTCAGAAACCAACCATAACTTTCTCATAAAAATTTTTTGCATCATTTGTATCGAGAGTAATTATATAAATTATGTCGAATTTAAGGACAGTCATGAAAAACAGCCAAAGTAATAAAACTAGTCATAAAATATTCGCAGACTTGAAACCAATCATTGAAACAGTCATAAAATTGGGGGACAGCCAATAAAATTGTTTTAGTCATGGCTAATTTAAGGATCATTGATTCAAGTAGTTATATTTTTAGAGGCTGTTATAAAGTTATTAAATTGTGACTTTTCCCAAGGGTTTGACCTTAATCTTGGGTTACTTAGCGATTTTATACTTGTACTATCGAGAAGCCAAAATTTAGCCAACAATTTGTACTATCGAGATATTCACCAAATCTAAATCACATAAAAAATATCCTTAACAAAAATTCTTACCACTTTTTATCACGATTTTGTACTTTATAGGCATTTTGTTGGAATTATTTATACCATAAATTTATTTACAACATCAATTTCTAAATTAAATTTCTGAGGGGAATCAGTCCCCTCCTTTTGCAGTTTTGTTTACTTTCAGGGACCACGTCTAGTAAATTCTGGAATGAAAATAATTGATGAGACCTACCACAAGGCTCTAAGACCTTCGAACTACTTTCGATCACTCTTCGTATTTTTAAAGTCAGACATTTTAACTATCGTAGGGGATGGCTCACAAATTAATAAACACAATTTATTGTAATTCCATGTTTGCACGCCAAATCTATCTTTTGTTTAATTAATGCATTTGAAGTACAAAATTTTGTGTTTAGAAGCAATTTTGTTGAAGCAACTATTCTCCCTACATCATTACCCAATACCGAGAATATAATGAAAAGCTTTCGTACTTACACTCATCGGTATAAGTTGTTTGAAATAAATTGAAATAACTACGTCAACGATAACTACGTTTAGTCTCACAGTCTACATTTTAAATTAAAATTGGTGAAATTTAAGCGAGCAGGAATACGCTCACAAGGATACGTGCAGGAATCCAAAACCTTAATATAGAAGAAAATTACGAATTTTTCTTCATATCAAAAATTTTTTTCTATATTTGAATTTGTTCCATCTTAAAATATTGTGCTCATTCGAGCAGAAATTTGAAATTTTTCAAGCAAATAGTTGTCAATGTTGCGAACATTTATGATTTTTGTTCATGAATTTATCAATAAATATAAAAACCGTAAACATTTGTGAGCATTCAAAGACAGGGAACAACATTTATACTTCGATTTAAAGGCTTTGCTGAGGACGAAAAAATTGAGTTAATAGCTGTTAAAAAGCAGAAGCAGTTAAGCAGAACTGATAAGTTCTTTTAGCAGTTCTTCGTAGGTGATAGTTTGAGAGTTAAATCATGTTGATGATGATGATGGTGATGATGTGGGAATTGAGTGAAAAGAAAAACCGAAATTTATATAGGTAAAACACATACCTATATAAATAAAATTCATTAAACCTTCTAATATACAATAATGGATTTATGAACGAAACCGGAGCCAAAAGCCTAAACGAGCAGAGAAATGGTGTGGCATATTCACTGAATTCAATTGGAGGCGCAATGAAAGATGGAGAAGGTTGGAAACGAGCTTGGGTCAGTATGAAGAAGGTAAAGTTGTGTACATAAATTTAATAAAACTACGTTATCCTTCTTCGTTTACAGAAGCAAAACTAAAAGGCGGGAGAAATCAAAAGTGCAATGAAGTGACCCGTCATCGAATTTGACTTCAGCACTGTCTATAATTTTTCTCCTCATTTCCCCCTCATTTATCGATTTATGGATTTATTTTGCTTTTTTATTGTTTTTATTCCTTTTTTTTTGCTTTTGAGTTCGTGGCAATGATGGAACTGAGCATTCAAACCAGTGCTCGAAAATAACTCTTATTTTCAAAACTTTTATTTAAAAGTAAAAGTTTAACTTTTATTTTTAAAAGTAAAAGTTAAAAGTATACTTTTACTTTTAAAAATAAAAGTAAAAGTTTACTTTTAACTTTTACTTTTATTTTTAAAAGTAAAAGTATACTTTTAACTTTTACTTTTATTTTTAAAAGTAAAAGTTTACTTTTAACTTTTACTTTTATTTTTAAAAGTAAAAGTATACTTTTAACTTTTACTTTTATTTATAAAAGTAAAAGTTTACTTTTAACTTTTACTTTTATAAATAAAAGTTAAAAGTTGACTTTTACTTTAATTTAAAAGTTTTTTTAATAAGAGTTATTTAAGACTTTTTCGTAATATAAGTTTTTTGTTGATGAGGTAGATGATGGTCAATACGAACTAACATTGAGCTACGATATGATGAAAAGAATTGATCTTAGCTGGTGGGTTGGAAGATGCACATATATAGAAAGTATTGTGAAATAGATTTTTTACATAGTGGGACGTGGGCGGGGGCCACTCAATACCCCCTAAGGGGCGTTTCTTACGAAAAAATGACTTTGCGTCAATCGGTAGCAAATGTCGCGAAACGGATATAAAATCAGGTGGTAGGGGGAGTGGCCGCCCCAAAAGGGCGCAGTGGGCGGTTTTTGACAAAAAACTACTTTGCGCTAATCGATAGGAAATATCATGAAACGGATTTGGGAGATGGAGGTACGGGGCGTGGACTCCCCAAAATGGGCGTAGTGGGCGGTTTTTGACAAAAAAACTACTTTGCGCTAATCGATAGGAAATATCATGAAACGGATTTGGGAGATGGAGGTACGGGGCGTGGACTCCCCAAAATGGGCGTAGTGGGCGGTTTTTGACAAAAAAACTACTTTGCGCTAATCGATAGGAAATATCATGAAACGGATTTGGGAGATGGTGGTACGGGGCGTGGACTCCCCAAAATGGGCGTAGTGGGCGGTTTTTGACAAAAAAACTACTTTGCGCTAATCAATGTCAAAGGCCATGAAAAGGGTTTGGGACACTGTATAAGGTGGACGTGGACGCACACAAAGAACAGAAGGGGCATTTTTCAAGACCCAAGTATTAAGTATTTTTGTTATGAATTTTCAAAAGATCGTCCCTCATTCTTTCTGGCTTTCTTTTTTTCTTTCTTTCAATCTGTCTCTCTTTTCCTGTTATCTCTTTGGATGCGTATCTTCATTTATATGGCATGTAGTCTATTATGTATATGTGCCGATTTGTTCGCTGAAGATTGGAAGTATGGTTTTCGGAAGAATGCTTACGACGTTGCCTGAGATCTTTAATTACATTTGTTGTATGAAATTATTACATTCAGCATGATATTTTCTCTGCATGCATTTTTTTCAACAATGAGATCCGATACATTTCAACAAGGACCTCATATTTACCTGCGTATGCGTTTGCCCGTCCTTTTATCAGACGAAAGGGTTTAATTTACACGATCAACATTTCATATTCATAGGAGCTAAGTGCGGGCATTTATTACGCTCTGTATGTATTGTCACCGTTTGGAAGTGCAATAAAATTATTGAAATTGATAAGATTGCTCGCTGCTACAGACAACGGCTTGACCTGTTGCAAAACTGCTTCAAATGCGATCATAGTTTTTGAAAATGAATAAAGTTTTCTTTATCTTTGTGTTAATAAAAATATTTTTATTCATCGTTTTATTTAGCTATCTTAAATATAGTTTTAATTGCTTTCCAATATATGTTGAAAACCGAGATAGAAATTAAATTACGAATTTAGTTTAATTAATATTAATTCTTTCAAATGTTGTTCAGTAAGGGCTGTCCGTCTATTGTTTAGAATTAATTTTAAAGCAGAAAATGCCCGTTCCACAGAGACTTGTGTTGCCGGAACACCGTGAATTATTTGGCCAATTTCACCCAAAAAATGGAACGTGCTTTCATTCCAAAAATTCAATATATTAAGATTAATATTTTAATTAATGCATGCAGAGAAAATATCATGCTGAATGTAATAATTTCATACAACAAATGTAATTAAAGATCTCAGGCAATGTCGTAAGCATTCTTCCGAAAACCATACTTCCAATCTTCAGCGAACAAATCGGCACATATACATAATAGACTACATGCCATATAAATGAAGATACGCATCCAAAGAGATAACAGAAAAAGAGAGACAGATTGAAAGAAAGAAAAAAAGAAAGTCAGAAAGAATGAGGGACGATCTTTTGAAAATTCATAACAAAAATACTTAATACTTGGGTCTTGAAAAATGCCCCTTCTGTTCTTTGTGTGCGTCCACGTCCACCTTATACAGTGTCCCAAACCCTTTTCATGGCCTTTGACATTGATTAGCGCAAAGTAGTTTTTTTGTCAAAAACCGCCCACTACGCCCATTTTGGGGAGTCCACGCCCCGTACCACCATCTCCCAAATCCGTTTCATGATATTTCCTATCGATTAGCGCAAAGTAGTTTTTTTGTCAAAAACCGCCCACTACGCCCATTTTGGGGAGTCCACGCCCCGTACCACCATCTCCCAAATCCGTTTCATGATACTTCCTATCGATTAGCGCAAAGTAGTTTTTTTGTCAAAAACCGCCCACTGCGCCCTTTTGGGGCGGCCACTCCCCCTACCACCTGATTTTATATCCGTTTCGCGACATTTGCTACCGATTGACGCAAAGTCATTTTTTCGTAAGAAACGCCCCTTAGGGGTATTGAGTGGCCCCCGCCCACGTCCCAATATGTAAAAAATCTATTTCACAATACTTTCTATATATGTGCATCTTCCAACCCACCAGCTAAGATCAATTGTTTTCATCATATCGTAGCTCAATGTTAGTTCGTATTGACCATCATCTACCTCATCAACAAAAAACTTATATTACGAAAAAGTCTTAAATAACTCTTATTAAAAAACTTTTAAAATAAAAGTCATCGAATAACTCTTATTAAAAAACTTTTAAAATAAAAGTCATCGAATAACTCTCATCGAAAAACTTTTAAAATAAAAGTCATCGAATAACTTTTATCGAAAAACTTTTAAAATAAAAGTCATCGAATAACTCTCATCGAAAAACTTTTAAAATAAAAGTCATCGAATAACTCTCATCGAAAAACTTTTAAAATAAAAGTCATCGAATAACTTTTATCGAAAAACTTTTAAAATAAAAGTCATCGAATAACTCTTATCGAAAAACTTTTAAAATAAAAGTCATTGAATAACTCTTATTTCATGACTTTTATTATAAAAGTCATAAAAGTTTCGACCTCTGATTCAAACCCATTTCTCCCACTAAAGTTGTAGAATTTATTGTAAAAAAAGTTTGAAAGTATCCACGCTTCGCAACTGGAAAATAATGAGAAGAATTCTTTTTTATTTTTAATTCAACATCAAAAGAAAATCCTTGAGCATTTATTTCTGCGCTAATTCTCTCTCCTCCGAACAAATCTGTTTTCACGGATTTTTCACAAACCAAACAACTTTTTATTAATTTTGGTCAATTAAAAATTTTAACGCATTGAATTGCAGATTTGCAGGAATTATTGCAGTTTTGGAAAGGGCCCATATATAGTCTATTTTAAAACGTTCATAGAGTTTTCCAACAGAGTTCCAGAGCTTTTAATCTAAAAGGAACAATGCAAAAGCAAATTCGAAGATATGGTTCGAAGATATAACGACTCCCATCATTTAGGGTCGAGTTTTTGATAAATCAATTTAGATTGCCAATCAATGGACCCCAGATACAATTTTCTGTGTCTTGCTCAGGGAGTGAAAACCATTTCTATTCATTCGGTGCTTTACCAAAACGATTTAGACTGCTTAGGAGGAAAGTACATATTTAAAAATCCATTTTCTTCTTCTCGTAGGGAAAATATTAAGACGTAATTGAGATTGCTTTGAGGCGTCTGAACTTTGCAGTTTTGTAATTTTGAGGATGTTGTTGCTGCGACCATTTAAACCATATTTTGTGAGGACATCTTTGAAATTTGATACGACATAAACCAAATCGATGAAGATTCTTTTAGAAGAAATTGTAAATATCTGTTGCACAGTTTGCATGTAATGCTTTTGACATGACCTCAATAAAATATGATAACGAAATGAAATGTTGGCAGTTGGTAAAGCTATACAACTTTCTCTGTTTTAAGGTTCACCTCAATTTATAGAATAAAAACGACATATTTCTGTCATTATTTCAAAAATAATTTTACCGTTAGGTTAAAATCAAAAATATTCCTCGAAAATCTCTTTTTTATCTTTTCAATCTAATTTTATTGCGTTACGTGCAAAGTAACACGATCCGAACAGACAGATGTAATAATTCTAGCCGTCACAATTTGTTGATAAATATACAAAAGACATCTATCCCAACATGTCATTTGGAATTTATGGCATACCAAACAGAAAGTCAAAAGCTTGTCATAATATCTTCGACTTTCTTTAATTGCCTTTATCAAACAGTTTTTCTCTTTGGTTTGGCATCAACGCAATCACATTTCGTATTATAAATTTTTTTTCGCGATAAACAATTCATACCAATGATGGTTAAACGTTTTCAGTTGAAACTAATTCCTAACAACCAATTTTGGTTTGATGACGGATAAACAGTTAAAACAGTCACAAAAAAGGAAAGTTTTTTATCCGGCATAAGAATGATATGAGAGCACTTTTGACCTCCGGGTCGAGAAACGATAAGATGGATAACGCTTAAATAGATAGAAAATGAAAAGAAATTGCAACAAGAGGAAGGAAGAAAACAAAAGGACAAAAGATGGGGAGCCATCGGCTTAGAGTCGGGCAACAGAGTACGGTTAGCAAGTTTGTGAGTGAATAATTTATTTGCGACCTTTGTAAAAAGAGGATGAGAGTCTGAAGAATAAGTAAACTTAAAAGTTTACTTGGCTCGGGACTTAGATTTGTTTGGAACTTACGCTGTTAAATGTGTTCTGCGTATTTCACAAGAACAAACACACATTTGTTTTGTCTTTGTGCTGCCAGGATACGATCCAGAGCATTACGATAGATAAGCATAAAACTATTATACAAATTAATGTTTCAAATTAAGAAATTCTCCTTTTTGGCCCTTCTCGTTCTCTAATTTGGTGCCCCTCAATATTTACTCGGTCTCATGTAGATCACTTTGAGACCGGGGTTATGCGCTTTGTGGTCTGGTTCCGAATATAAGGATTATGAAGGGTCAAGTAACTGTCAAAAAGACATTTTCTTGAACTTCGTTATCATCCGAATCGATCGTCTACTGAATCATTCCTCTTGATTCATAATTGCGCCTTTCATAATTGTACCTTTTACGTAAAATTGCTCCTTACAATATAATTATCGCAAAGACAAAACTGTCCTCCAACAAATAGCATAATCTTTGAAACAGTAAGACTGAAATAGAGACAAAACTTCTTCTTCAAATCGACCGCATGAAATTCACATTTGAAGTTATGGAAATCTGTGGGTTGGCAGAAAAATCCCGAAAATGTATAAACGATACAATCCTGAAACACAAAAATTATATCCTTTAAACCTCAGAAATTAGGTTAGCAGCGCCTTGGTATATAAAGTGCTTGCATGTCGCGGCCTTCACATAAAACGTTGCGCTATGGACTCGATTTCAGAAAACGTCTCTAAAGTCCGAAAAATCAAAACGGGAAGTAAATTATGGGACTTCTTCTCTTATAAGAAATTAGTCATTCTCTAATATCCTCAGTATTTTTTTTATTAGAGTTGCCTGTCGAGAGTTAGAGACTGGCAAAAAGGAAGGTTTTCAAACACTAATATTCTTTTCACATGTCTTTACTAAGTAGACGAATTTACCACTAATATATTACTGAAATATAGGTGATTATACACCGCTTATACAGTTACATCGCAGGATTACGCAGATGGCTATGCAAATTATTGATGATTTACCAATAATTCGTCTCATCCATAAATGACAAAGTCACAAATATTTGAAATGATTATTGAAATCTGGTCCATAGTGCGCTCTTCTCGCTTCACCACATGTTGGTAAATTAACTATTTCTGTCTAGTAACCTTCGGCCGCGGAAGGAATTGTGACCCGCCGTAAACAAAATTGTAATTTCGCTGACAACGGTATTCTTATATACAAACTTTCGTAGTGCTGATATTTTCTACTAGACATTAAATAAAAATTGGGTATTTTGCCGCTCGGAGTTTTGTCTGCCTTCCCAATTTATTTTGTGTTTGCTGGTTTCCGCAAGTTTGTTTTGCTGGTTTCCATCAAGTCGTAACGGTGCTGCTACAAATACTACACGATAACCGAATAAAACTTTAAAATGCAAAAGTGGATACAAGTGAATGCACTAACTACAAGATTTACACGGATGGAAATGAATCAAATGAATGACAGTATACAAATTTCATTATTCGTTATTCGTTTTTCGAACAAAAGAAAATATAAAATGCGCCAGAAAAGATATTATTAATGTGTTACATTAATAGAATATGTAATAGTTAGAATAAACTTAAACGGTATCGATACGTTATAGTTAACTATTAAAATTTGGTTAACAGCTGCGTCTTCTAGTTTCTCGGTATCCTTGAATAATCATAAATAAGCATAAATAAAAATAATTTCGAAAATTTGCAACATCTTCATCTTCATCGTTATCAGTGAAAGTGGAAATAATATAGGCCGATGCAGCTTTTTATGGTATGCAAACCATTAAGGTAAACGAGCCTAGAAGCGCACTTAGTAAAGTCTTCGACGAACGTGATAATACTGGATCGAAAGTGGTGAGTGAATTTTAAAGGCATGACGGTTAACGTAAAATCCAAAACGGTTTGTAAAAACTACAGAATAAAAAATAATAAAGCTAAATGCTCGCCAGTAAATAAATTTTATTTAATTATAAAATTGAACAAAATTTGGAAGACTTAAGGTAGAAATCATACTGGAGCATGCGCTTCTAAAAACCGTTGATACAGTTTCAATGACGCCCAATGGCCTTCCCGTCGGCTAATAAAAATTATGATATGATATTTTGGTTCTATGATATTTTTGGTTGCAATATTACAAAAAGCTCGGATGCTAACAGTCGAAAATTGCGTAAGTGGAAAAAGTATTTATTTATTTTAATAAAAGACCGTAAAAAGTATTTTAAACCCTCCTTCTCTCCCTCTCTATTATTACCCATTTTTGTTTCTCTCTCTTTTATTTTCTGTTTGTTATAAAGTAAGGCGCCTTCTAGTTTTCTCCACAACAATAAGTGGACATCTGCAATAGTAATTATCATTACAATATAATAATCTTATAAGCTTTGACGTAGTCAGCTATCCATAGTCTCGAAGTTGTAAGCTTTTCATAAAAACATTTTCACAAACATTTTAATATATTTTACTTATTAAAGCCCGAAAATATGCCCCTAATCAAAGCTGCAACACGTAAATATATATTCATACATTTCTAATACAATTAAATGGCAATTAAATTAATGGTCTAACATTTTATCAATGTTAACGCAAAAATAACGCAAAAATTGCAAGCAAATTCAAGGACGCGATCGCCTCTACCATCATTAAGTTAAATATTTCAGTGGGATGGATCTTTCAAACCTTGCCCACATCGTTAAATTCTTGGCGTAAGTAACATGACTGCAATTGCAATTTTCCAGAAGTTAATCATTTAGTTCATTTGCTGCTATTCCGGAATGTATGAAAAGCAGTGCTACACAGCTAGGAAATGCCACCATTACTTCCCCTTTCTCACGCTGCAGAAGTTGCACCCGGAACGAATACACGCTTTGCAAAAGTTATACTTTATGAAATTTTTCTTGCTGTGCATTTTCGTTATAATTTATAGAATTCACGGACTAAGGCATATTCCTGTTCACTTGATGAAAGACATTTACTTTAGGAATGATGTTAAGCTATGAAGATCGCATACTGAAGGCGTTCTGTTGCGAAGTCTTGCAAAAGCATTGAAATTTTATTGAAAGTGAACTAATGCAAAAATGATAGCGAAACATTGATGATTTTTTATTTTAAATATTCTGTAAGAATTTATATAAGAGTTGGAAATAAATTTTTTAGGTGGAGTTGTGGAGGATTGTCGAGAATTATTAAGAATTAAAAAATAAAAACATTTTCATTCATTTCTAGTATTAGATCATTTTCATTTTCATGATCTAATACCAGAAACACCCCCCGTAAGAAAATCCACATTCTTCTGAATTGGACATTACGAATTTGCACATATTTATAATAATATCACTCCCTTCTACGCCCAGTTCAATTTAATAGCATCAAGTTACTGAAATCGCTGATAGTTATTACTAATTATCACCAATTATTATATGATATTTCAATTATAAATTTTGGTCCTATGGATGTATAATCATTTTATAATTTATGTAGTATAAATTAATTTATACTACAATACTTTTGGTTGAATCGAGACCCTGCTAAGGTAATTTTGGGGATTTTAGATCAGTGTGTATTACACTTAATATACTCTGTTTATCAAATTTCTGTAGCTTGAGCTTTTGTAATTGTAATAATTTAGGACGTTCTAGATCTCACTACACCGAATAGATTTCTTTCGAGGGGAAAGTGTTTTATTTGGTTCTCAAAAAGCAGGATCCATAACAAATAAAATGTCCGCCTCCTGTACCCCGAATTTTTTGAAATTCTAATCCAGACCATAACACACTTTTTTGAGTAATTTAGATGCACTTTTTTAAAACAAATTTTTACTGATCTAACTCCGGTAAATTCTGAAATTAAAACAAAAACGAATATGGAAATTTACTTGATTTGGTTATCAAAAAATTACTCCATGTTTTGAGTATTTCTATCAGACTAAAACAACGAAAATAAATTGGCTCAAGTTGGTTTTTTATTTGTAGTTTGAAATGTATAAAAACAAGGAAGAAGGTATCATAGAAACCTATCGAGACTGCTGACGGGACTACTGACGAGAAAAAGATGTTTTCTTGTCTAGTGACGTTTGGAAATAATGAATAATGAATAATGAATAATGAATTGTATTATTTAGAAAGAATTGAAATACAAAAAGAACAAAAGGATTTTACAATAGAATTATATTAAGAGTCGAGTTATTAATTCGAGCTTACTAATTTTGTTTTTGTTAAAATTATTAAGATCCTTAAGGAATTAGACGGCTAATTAGTTTAACTTTTAAAAAAAATAGAGCTTAACGGAGGATAACTGCATAATTAAAAGCACCCCCTCACAACTTTAATTTTTGGTGAAAAATTAATCAATTGAATCAGTAAATAAATTAATTCATTTGAAAAAAATTAGCAGTAATTTAGTAGTCATTAGGAGAGTCACAACCCGGTCGAGGAGAATTCCACACGTCGTTTAAATGTCATTCAATAATTAATATGTAAAATAAAAAATTCCACATATAAACGTTTTGTACTCAAAGGTGGATTGAACTAGAGTTAATGCTAATATTCTTTGTTAACTTGGTGAGGTCGTACTCCTCCCAGTTATAAATTTATCACACATGCGTCATTGTTTTTGACTTAAATGTATTAGAATATCCATTTGGACGTGTGGGTTTTATTTGTTAATATGTTTATAATTGTACTAGTATGACTTTATCCCTTTAATTTAGTCAGTGATAATATTAAATAACATGACATGCCCCGAAGGATCATATCGTTGATGAATTAATAACTTTATTCTAAGCAGTATGGTATTTGAGGTCCGGCCACGCACCTGGAATTTCAATGAACATAAGCTTCCACGAAAAGGTATTTTAATCATCAGAAATTGTAGAGGAATATCCTGTGATAATATTATATAAAATATTCACTATATTTAAATGAAGTCATTACAAAAATATTTCGAAGAATACAAACTCAATTCTTGCAAAGTTCGAATATTGTTACTTGTCGTTTTGAAAAAAGAATATTCAGGATTCAATTAGAATCTTTGTTTAAAAATCTTTCAACCATGGAAAACAGAATATTCTTGAGGATTACAAACAATTAACCGCAAAAGCGCATTAACAAAAAGTGTGCTCAAGGATAAAGTGAATGAATTGTGTGAAATTTATCCTCCTCAAAGAACAAATCTCACTCTCAATCTCTCTCTGACTCTCTCTCTATTTATTTTTTACTTGTACTGCATTTCATTTGTATTTTAGATACCATGCTTGTGTTGAAAAATAATTGGATTTAAAATTTTATATTAAATTGTGTTCGTAAGTCTGAGATTAATTGTATTCGTAAATCTGATATTTTTATAAAAATCCCTGAAAAATATTCATCAAACTTATTTTGCTCCTCACCAGAAGTGATTACCGAGCAGCACACCAATAAAGAAGAGGAAACATTTGTAATTGTGGTTTCTGTATTTGTTCCATTTTTTGCACACACGCACACGTGCTTACAAATAACTGAAATATTACACCTTCATTGCATTCAACGGCATCTACACATCAATTTCCTATCTAGACATCCTTTTTTCATTCTCTCTTGAAAAAAGGAAGAAAAAAGGAACCCACATGTGGCTCATTCTTTCGGCCCGTCATCACCAAGACTATTGTTTCTCATATTTATTACAATTAAGCTCGAATGATCTGCATAAAATCGTTCACCTTGAGACCTCCTGCGAGCTCTGTTGCTTACGTTGTTACCACTTTGCCCTTAACCAGTCTTATATGTCATCGGTAGCAGCTAGCATAAAACCTTGAGTTTGGCGAACACAATCTTTTTTAAAGTAAACATATGCTGACCCAGTCTAGGCAGTGATGCCCATAATGCCCACAACCACAATAACCACCAATAACATGAATAACAAGGACTGCCAAAAGACAACAAAAATTGTTTGTGGCAGCTTTTAATTCCTTTCGGGTATTTGTTTTATTTGACGATGCAGGAGAGATGAAGCGGCAAAAACTCTTGGAGTTTTTCCTTCCCAGAAGGAAGAGGCGATTACTCATAGAATAGATGAATTTTCCTTTGTCAACAGGTACTTCTTTGAAAAAATTTCTGGTTGTAACCACTTGAAACCTCATTACAATGGGTCGTGGTTTTTTGCCGCGTATGAATTTGCTTTTGGGTATAATTTGGTCTTTACATTCTGCGATTATCTAGGATAGTCCTCGAAAGTGAATTTATGCAAATCTCAAGATGTAAACATCAAGGAAACTTAGCAAAATCGAAGTTTTGCTAATCGAAATTTTTAACGGCTACATAAAATTTAATGCAAAACCCAGTCGTGTTCTAAACAATTTCAGTTTAGTAACAACTGACCATTATCGTATCTTAGGAGTCTTCCCTTTCCGACTGGGCATTTTTGTATTGCCCTTAAGTGCGTTCATTTTCTTTCTTCTTTTATTTGATTTTGGTGTCAGTCATATAGACGTACATGCATACCGAGACTCAATTAACTGGCGAAATATCACGATTATGTAGGAGTCATTGCGGAAAAATTTTTAATACACGCTACTGCTGTATTGTCACGTCGCCCTGCATTCGTTTTATACTTATTTGCAAACTCATATGTATTTAGCTCATTCATGGCCTAAAAAAGTATAGTGATATTTCCTTTCCATCTCAGGAACGCCATATATACGTTCCTTCATAGACAGTCTGTCAGAATTATTGTTGCTTATCTCACATTTTTTCCTACATAGCAAAGTATAATTATAAGCAAAACAATAAAAACTCTGTAACTGTAATGGAATTAGACTATATGTCATATCCATTCACGGTGACAACACGATTTAACGATGGGCGTTTCAGGATCTAATTATACTCAAATTGGCTTAACAACCATTCGGTTTAGTTTAGCAAAAGAGGAAGGGGAGTGAAAGACCCGAAACTCATTCGTGCCTGGGCATGTTGCCACCGTCATAAAAATTTTCGGTTTTGAAATTTCGTCCTCATTTTGGGGATTTTTATTTGCTGTATTTGCATTCACAACTTTTGTTCCGCGGATTATTTTTTACATGGTCAATTAATTAAGAGTTATTCTTCAGATTATTACATTACCGTTATGAAGAACGTGTATTCCCAAAAATAATAAAATTTTTTATAAATAAACAATTTTAAATATTGTTATTTGTTTTTGATTTATGAATTGCTTTAGGTAATTAATTTTCAAAAACAGTTTACTTCATTTCTTAATATTTTTAAAGTTTTAATTTCATACTTCATAATGGCTATGATCAATCAAAAGTCTGTATAAAACGAACATGAATACACATGAATACACATGAGTAAGGCATACATGTAATTTTTAACAAAATATTAAAGAAGAAGAAAAGGAAGTCTTTAAAATTAAATGTTTTAAAGTTTTAAAATCAACAAATCATCGCAGTGATTAGGAAGTCGAGAAACCCATGTATTTCACACTTTCTAGGCCAAAGGCGAAGCCTATTGAAAAAGGCGAAGCCTATTGCCTCTGTGTTACTAAGTGGTTGCTCATAGTGCAACTTACTGTTCTGATGAGGCTAATTCGTTACTTGTATGCATAAAGCTAAGGAATTCTCTGACCTCTACTACTTAGTACTACTTAGCTTTTTAAGTACTTTCTATACCTCGCCGATATAGAACCCAACGTATAGCTATGATACATTTTAAACTAAATTTGTACTGAAGAAGACCATATATTTTTATTTTTGCAATATCCACTGGAATGAATCCTGGAATAAATTTATACTTTTACAAATATATAAAAAATGCTTTTCCAAATTTTAAATTATTTTCGGGCGTTTTGGTGGAATTTCTGCATGTTTTATGCAGCTCTTAAGTGAAGGTAATTTTTGAATATTGAAACTAAATTGGTTACTCCTTATTTACTCGCGCCCCTGCCTCCGTCATCTGATTTTACTTCAGTTTGGCACAAGTTAATTCTTAATTTATTCATATTTCAGGATAAGGACAATTTCCATATTGGAATAATAAATACTTGCCCAACTTCACTTATGGTTAACAATTCTCAAGACGAAATATTTGAAATTGTCTGCGGTATGTTTTTCTTAAGCTTATAAACCAATTTTTCTTAAGAGGTAATTTGTTTTAATGAATAAGAAAACACAAATATGTTTAACGCAATTTTGAAGGCAATAATTGCAACAACATTTCTAAGGACGTTCTTAAGGGTAATATAAAGAAGAAAGGAATTAAATTTAGATGAAGTATTTTGTTGCAATATGGAAAATAAAATATGCGATGAAAAGTAATTTGGAAGACACGAGATTTCAAGGGATAAATAATTTCAAGGACATTATTTTCGTTAAACATAGTATGGTATACCAATTTTATCCTCCAGAGAACTCTGTAATGATCCGTGAAAATCGGATTTAATCGCTGATGATATTCCTTTAAAATTTATGTAATTTAAGGTTGGGTTTGATTTTAAACATCATCAGATCCGGCAACAAGAAGGCTGGTGGTTGCCACGCAGAAACAATCAATATTTTTTTAACGACGCAATTCTTTTTATTTACGGAAAAGATAAAATAAGGAAAAAATAAATAAATAAATAAATAATTTCCTTAGATAAAATAAGGAAACGGTAACAATAATAAAAATAATAATAACAATAATATAGTGTTTTCCCGAAAAAATTCGTTATATAAAAATCTGTGCCGTTTACTCTTTAGGTCTGTGCTTTTGCTATACTTTCTTTGTTCTTAAGCGATTTTGTTTATTTATTGTAGTTTTTTGTGTACGTTCTTGTATTTATTTGCATATAAAATGCTCTTTAGAAAAATTTATTTTGTAGGAGTCAAATTGTTGTTCAAATAGTAGAAATAATTTGCAAATTTTTTAATGTGAAAAAAATTGAAAATTCAAAAATGTTGACAATATTTATTTTTAAATTTAAAATTATTATATTCCTTCAATAGTAAAATTCAAGGAGATAATTATAGTCTGTTGACTTTTAAAATACTTGAAGTTGGATGCGATTGTTTTTGCTTGATTTTTCTCTTTCTTTCGTGCAAGCATTTTACACTCTGTAAGTTTTTAATATCCTGCAGAAAATCCGATTACTAGAATTTATATAATTTCATCCCAATAGCGATCCTGGATATTTAAAATAATTGGTGATAATTTTCCCTTTATTTTCCTCTAACCTCATTTCTTTCATTTATTGTCTTATGTTTATTGTTTATATCTATATTTCATATCCTTTAATTCCACTTTAAGATACTTCTCTTGTTCTTCTGCAATAATTGGCATTCATTCTATTTGAAATAATATTGCATTTGTATCCTACATGCAATAAATCCTTAAAGGAAAAATCTCAAATAGTGAAATATAAGTCCCAACGGTATTACTTTATAAATTATTGTCTGAGTCAATGGGCAAGAGCTTTTACTAAAACAACAGCATACGCAACGGACGGCAATAATAAAATACAGTATATAAGTATGTAATACTTGCTTTTATTTTTTTCTTCATTCCTTTTCCTTTCTTTGTTGCCACGCACGAATGTATAAATATCCTCTAGAGTTCGAGATACACACGGTGTCGTTAAGAAAATGAGTGGGTCGGTGTCGATGAATGAGTGTTTCTATCACTCTTATTGGAAAAGACTTCACTCGAATACAGGAAAATATTCCAAAGATTGCTTTAGTCGTTTTAAAGTCATCCTTTTTATTATAAGGTATGTTTTTAAAGAAGAGTAAGTTGTTTAATAAGGTGGTTACATATTTTATGGTGTTTTTTTGTTCATAAATCACGATTTCCCTCAGATGGATAGGACTTGGGCAAATTAGCCTTTTAGTGGATCGTATTAGCTTTTATAGTATTGTCTATAATGTACGTGTTCAAAACAGTGCCCTTCTGGCGAAAGTTGCCAATCTTGGGTCAACAACTCTAAGTTCATCCTTAATTGACGATACTCAGAAGAGGATGAAGAAGGCGAATGGTGGAAGAAGTAGGATAAAGTCAATTTTCCTATAAAACCATTGAACTGTGTCTTGTAATGAGCAACGAGAAAGTTGATGTCTTTTATTCTTCATTACTTGAAGAATATAAAAGTCTCATTAAAGTTGATGCATTTAACACAGTCTCTCTCTTAATTCACCCTATATGCCTTTTAAGAATGAGACAAATCTTCTTGAAAACATGAAATTCATGAAAAACTTTCCAGGATAAATTTTTCCATCTCATTTTACGAAACTTGAAAGTACTTTCGGTAAATAAGAATCCATCTAGATTTACAAATAATTTTAGGAAGTTTTATTTGGATAAAAGTGTCCCACCGTCTGGATAGATATTTTGTTAATTATTTTAAGTGAGTCATTACTTTTATGGACTATTTACTTTTCTAGAAAATTTAAACGTAATTATTTATTTTTAACTTACATTTATTTCAAATAAATTTTGCTAAATTTGTTGTCGGGCTTGATTAATTTAAAGACGTCCTCGCAAAACAGTCTGCTTATTGTCTTGATAGACTTCTGAAATTTATCACTAAATATTTTTCTGCAAATAAAACATTGAGTGGGCGAATTAGAAAAATGGTAAACACTCATCTCTATTGAATAACCAACCATAGAGTAAGAAAGTAGAAGTAATTATTTCTTACTCTATGATGCAACTCAGGTTTGATTTGGCTTTGGGTGGTACTCCAGGTATAATTTTGTAACTCATATTAAAGCTCACGACTACATTCTACGAGAGTAGTGAGCTGAAAAAACTCACTCACGCCAGAGACCTCACGTGTCCACATGGTGGCTTTATAAAACGAAATTAGGACTATTTCCTATAAATCAATGGGTTCCAGTGAAGAATTTTGTACCTCTGAGAGATAACGAACGATTTGGGAATCATGGATATAAATATAAATAATTTATAGAGGTTAACAAATTAAAGTGAAATTATGGAAACTAATCAATAAACATTTTGAGACTAGTTGGGAAACAGTTTTATTTCTGTCATAAATAAGAACACTTCGCAATGAGGCGTTTCAATTTGAAAGTATTATTTTAATTAAAAAAAATTAAATAAATTTTATAAATACATATCTCCCATGTAGACATTTTAAAAATTTTCTCAGGCCTTAATAGCTCTTTCATCAATTATATTTGTCACAATTTGGCACAAATTGCTTATTACCAACATTGTCATTGTCGTCTTCAGGGAATCTTCCCATAGAAATAATTTTCACCTTGAACTTCTAAAGAGAAATTTGCTGTCATAAACTCTCATTAAAGTGAATGGAAATAAAATTCAAAGGACAGATAAGACCAATGGAGGCCATGACAAGGAAGGATTATTATAGTTAATTTCATAGTCTGCTATTTTTGGAACTTCTCGTTGGCAGACGGAGTCTAGACAGTAATCACACACAGTAGTCAGAAGTATTTCATTTTGTCATTGACAGCGTTAATGTTGTTTGTTGTTATTTTTGGTAAACGTGTTTTACAGAAATATTGCACGTCTAACGTTGACCATTTTAACGGTTAACTCATTTTTCCTGAAATAACGAAGATAGAAGGGCTTTTCCCTCAACTTTTGTTATCTGCGTACCTGTCCTTCTAAAGACACCCTCCGTCTTTTTGATTTGATTGTATTTCATATTTCACAAAGAGACCAGCTGGTTGCAAAGCATCCCTTTGCTACTAGCCTACCAGAAACTCACACCACCGATCAATATTCCCAGTAAATCCCAAACATCAAGAAAACTGGCGTTTGATAAGACAGTTCCAGTTAAAAGTGGCTCATGTTCAGCCACAATATCGCCTATCATCTGCGTGCACCTAATCGTGGCCGATCTCAACAGATTTGCGAGGAATAATAGGATTCAATTTATAATTCATAACGTTGGCAGGTCGATGTCCATAATGTCAACAGTTAATATAGACGACAATAATATTAAAGCTTTTCCTATGGAAAGGAAAGTTGAATTTTTCACATACACTCCTAAGGAAGAACGAAAGACCATTTTAGTTATGAAAGGAATACACCATTCATATAATGCCTCTGATGTCGACGATGATCTCAAATGTGAAGGTATTCTTGTGGAGACAGTCACGAATCTTAAACCCAGCAATGAAACTCTAGGTACAACAAATTTGTTGTTGAGTTACCGAATGAGAGCGATATTGCAGCCGTATACTCATATACTCTTCTGCTGAATCAAAAAATATTGTGGGAGAAGCTTAGACCCGCAAAAGTAACTCAGTGCCGAAACCATCGACATTTTGGGCACGTTGCCTCTAATTGTGGTATGAAATATCGTCGCGTTAAGTGCAGCGAGAGCCATGGCCCCGGAGATTGCCACGGAACTATCACGGAAGCAAACGACATGTTTTTGTGTAAATTGCAAGAAAGAAGGGCGCCATTTCAATTATTTCGAATGTCCTAAATACAAAGAGAAATTGGAAGCACGAGGAAAAGAAGCTGTGAAAAGCAAGGAGGAACAAATTTTCGCCAAACAATCCGCCATGAAGGGAATACAGAAAAGAGTCAGTTTTGCACAAATAATTTCCAAAAGAGCACAAAAAGATGTTGTGTCACCAACAATTCGTGACCAATTAATACTTACTCTCAAGCAAATGAACGCATAACTAAACGTAAAAATGGAGGTTTAACATATTTTTTGATGCAGAAAGATTATTTGGTATTGACTTACTCCCTCTGCTTCAGAAGGCCAAAGAGGTGGTCCCAAAGAATTACGCCTCTCTCGACGATAAGTCGAAAACAATAATACTGGGTCAACTTATCTGTGAATTATGTGCTCGCTAAATCGGCTTAATATAATCACATATAATGTTAATAAATTTATTCAATTTCCAAGCGAGTTTCTCTTAACCTATTTGTTAGACTGAGAAAAGCTGATATTCTTCTCTTATAGGAAACGAACCTTACAAGAAGGAATCGTCTCGATCAGTCTGACTATAAGGCAAATGCAGACACCATTGCTAAACATAACTGAAGCTACTGCTATATCTGTATACCGTAACAATATCCAAAATCTTCTAGTACTTTCTCTATACGTGAAATGTAACAGGTCTTTAGTAAATTCGATGAACGACTTATCGACAATATTCAGCATATGCCAACAACACAATTTGTTGGGTTTTATTGGAGGGGATTTCAATGCCAGTAATTGATTGTGGGTGGGTGACGTTCACTCCAATCGAGATGAAATTATTTCTAGATGGCTGGACATTCACAGCCACGAACATTTGCTTCAGGTAGTCTCACAACCGGAGAGTACGTTCCCTTCCACACCTTCAACCTTGGACTTCTTTATTTGCACATCGAATTTAGTAAACATTTCGCCGGAATTTCAAAATGTCAGTTGCTGGAAACTTTTAAGTGACTCTGATTATTTTGCTGTTGAATTGAGTTTACGGCTTTACCAGCAAATTTCTCTGGAGATGTGATCTGCTGATCTCCTTCTTCTTAAGAAAATTAACTGGAATACGTTCAAGGAGCAAGTAGAAGCTGTTATCAGATTCCCTACTACCATTCGAAACCTGTCAAACTGAGAGATTGTCGAGGCTATTTCTAACTTCGAGAGGAAAACTAATAATGCCCTCGATGACCAGAAATGTATCACGACAAAATCTGCCGCATTCTATTCGTGTAATACAAGCTCACCTACAGTGTCTGCGGAAAACACTTCAGAAGATTGTGCGCCGTTACAGTAACTCGGTCAACGATGAATATTAGCAGGCACAAGCCGAACTTAGGTGTGTCAATGTTATGTTCATTCAGGCTACAAAGTACTATATGAATGAAGAGCTGACTAGAAAGGTAGAAGAACGATTGGAAAGAACCAAAAATTGTTCCTGTACCTAAGCGAACAAATCGATCTTCTGTTACTGGGTATAGACCTATTGCGCTACTTTGCTGCGTGAGTAAATATCTCTTAACGCTGATATACCGACAAATCACTAAAGACTGCAGTGAAAACAATATTACAACAACAAACCAGCATGGATTCAAGACAGTGGGTCCTTAACTTAACATGCGCTGATGCAACTTCATAACTCATAACTTCATAACCCATAACTTCATAACAATAAGGAATACGCTATAGCCTGTCTTCTAGATGCTGAAAAAGCATTTGATACAGTTTGGGCTAATGGATTAATTTGTAAAACGTCGTTATTTGTCTTCAGGATGAACCCAATTTAATTAACTCTCAATTTCTCACAAGGCCGAAGATTCTTTGTTCAAATATTGGATGAGAAGTCCACTGAGTTAAGGGCATCAGCTGGTCTCGAAGTTAGGACCAATTCCTTTTAATATCTTTACTTCAGATCAGCTCAGGAACTGCGGTCGAATCAGCACAATATTATACGCCGACGACTCAATTTCGTATATAAGTTCGATTTTCACAGAAATTGGTGCGATTAGGTCTCCACATTCGAAAGCTTTGGGATTACTACAATAAGCATGGGCTTACAAGTCAACCCATCGAAAACTGAACTGGAATGTTTCCGTCATTCACAAGAAATAGGTGCTGCTGCTAGGTGTGGAAACTTGAGTTTCATACTACCCGATGGAAGTATAGTAAAGCCTAAAATAACAATCAAACATCTTGGTGTGAACTTTTGTGAACGCTTTACAATCAACACCTATGTCCAAGCGGTACCAAAAAAGCAAATTTTGCCTTACATTTGGTCAACACCTTGCGCCGCAGTGGGCGCTAAAATTTTAATATACAAACAGCTAATATGACCGGTTATAAGTTGCGGCTTTTCAATCTGGTTCAGTATTTCACCCACAGATATGGGGCGAATAAGGATTTTAAAAAAAATAGGGAAAGGAAAGTATTCCGTCACTGCACTGGATTATATAGAAGCCCAAACTTTTTCATATTTCATTCAAACAAAGCACTATATGAAAAAGCAAATATCGTGCCTATTGATATTTTTCTTTGGATCTAGCAAAGCGATTTATGGTCAACCTGTCTACTCACCCTAAAGACACAATAAGAAAACTTGTTTCTCAACAAGCGGATCAGATATCTTCAGATTAGTTCATTTGACCCAAAGCCTTCTTTATATGTTTCTGACTTTTTGACGGTTAATAATTAAGTAAAATATGTCTTTCGCTAAAAGTATTTATTAGCAATCCTTTTTTAACGAGGTGTAAAGAAGAAAATTAACATACGTTTTTTGGGCCCAAGCGGACTCAAACAACCTTTTTTGTAAATTCCTTGTAAAAATATATAAAAATCATAGATCCGATGGATATATTGAGTAGAATTATAAATATTGTATTCTGAGAATATCAACGGATTTTTAAATTACGCTTGCCTATTACCTGTTCGCATAATATGGTCAATAAAATATTTTACGACCTCAACAATGGTTTTATTACCTTTCTGCAGGAGTATCTAATCTGAAGGAGTAGATAAAAAACTATATTCTTCAGGTAGGTTGCAGTTTTTTATCAAGCTTTTACCTAAAACCAGTGCAGTTCTTTGGCGTGGCTTTTTGCATTACCTGTATGCAAATATTTTCACCAATCAAAAATTTTGCTATATATATACGGAGCTAGTTAGTATTTTTCGTATATTGTGATTCGAGGTGACAACAAGGAGAAGCGATTGTGTACTGTGGCACGAAGAAATTTGAACGAAGCCGAAATGGAAAAAAAATTGCAAGATAGTGATGAAAGTGAACCTGAGAAATCTTCCAATGAGGAAGATATATTTTCGTCTGGAAGCGAAAATGAATATAATCCAGAAGACGAGGAGTCTTCTGATTCCGACCTGGAACTAAGCTCTGTCCATGATTCCGCAGTGGTTTCAAAAAACGATATTGAGTGGAGTGAAAGTTCACCAAGTTTTCAATCCGCATATCATCCGCGAGCAGAAAACTTCTTGACAATAAACCCAGGAGTAATGAAATATGCTATCGGCTGAATTGATTTTAGCATATATGCTTTCAAGGCCTTGTTATAATTATAATGCACAAAAATAATTTCAGGGCTCAAAAATGTGGAAAATTGAATAAACCTAGACAAAGATAGTTTCGATGCGTACGTCCGAATAAGTTGTTTAGAATGATTTGGATTTTCTGTTCTCCAGAAGTGTTTTTTGTAGGTCGAAAAACGAGGACTTGGAAAGATATTTCGATAAGGATTTTGGGCGACCGATTTTTTGCCAAATAATGCCTCTAAATAGGATCAAAACTCCTAATATGCAGAAATATACCAATATACTCATTCAAGTTTGCATTTACAAATAACACTACATTGGTGTCATACATTGGGCGAAAAAAATGTACTTCTCAGTACATTGCATCATCGACCTAATTTAGATGAAAATAATACAAAAGAAATATAAGAGATCGTAAAATTTTATAACCATATAAAAGATATAACATTCAATTATTCATATAGTATATACTTAACATTCTTATTCCTTAGGTGGAGTAGATGTCGCTGATGAATTGCTCTCGGGTTATAGCACCAAAAGAAAAACAAACAGATGGCCAGTGGTCGTATTTTGCAACATGATGGACATTTCGTCCATCAATGCCCTAATACTGCATAACAAAATTGACCCCGAATTTGGGCAACGGGACAAAAACAGATTAGGAGGACAGTTCCTAGAAAAATTAGCCCTTGGCCTCGCATAAAATTTGATAAAATCAAATTCTAAGGACAAGGCGTTGGTTCGAAAGCAAGTCCAAACAACTGATGACACTGTGAAATCATCCAAAAGATTAAGGGGCCGTTGTGCATCTTGTTCTGACACTGATACAAAAGACCAGAGATAAAGAGATAGGACACTCCCAATTCACCACCCGAAAAAGTGATTTGACGTCTATTTTTTATGCGTTGTTTACATCACGTATACTGTACGTGAGCTTGTACCATATTATGGTTATTGTTTGCTGTCACTTTATTGTGATGAAAATAATTATTTGATTTGAATTACTCCATAATACGATTACAATAACAAAAGCATTGTTCAATTTTATTACCATTTATTTAAAATAAATATTACCATTTATTTAAAATAAATAAAAGTCCGTAGATTTTTAAAAATGTGAAATGGCTATATAATTTATACAATTTATAAATGTTTATTTTCAACGGAAGAACAGAGTCCAGAACTTGAGTTGGGCACCGGAGTCTCCAGGTTGTTGAATATTGAACGGAGTCCAGTCCAAGTGACAGACATTTTTGGCGAAACTATAATTCATTAAGGAAATATAATGATCTGTTAAATATTATCAAATATATTCTTCATAATTCGTTGTGTACAAGCATATTGTGAAAGTAATCAAGAAATTTAATATATTGAATAAAGTATTAATAAATAAAGTAATATTATTGAATAATTTTACTGTTAAGACTTTTTTCTTTCATTTCCCTGTTTAGGAACTTTAAAGCAAAATAAATTCTTACTCTCATAAAAGTAATTTTAAGGTCATTGATAAGGTTCAATGTTTGCCATCTGGTTTAAAAGGTAACTCTGCTGAGCCCTTCCCTATGACAAAAGTCATTAAATAGGTCGGAAAATCTGTCAAGTTTCCTGATGAAGATAATGAAATTCTGAGAGGGCTTTACAAGCTCGCAGCCATCACACCGTTTTTCGTGCGTAAAAAGAAACTCTGCAATTATGACTTCGTCGCGGAAGTGTTGTAGAGGGTGTTGACACTTATGAAATTCACTGTATTTCAGAATAAGCCAACCACAAACGTAAACAAAGGCGGTCATTTAAAAAAATACTTCGTTAATATTTATATTTATGGGTGTATTAGACTCTAGAGACAACTCTGGCCTAGGCAAACTTTGAAAAATGTGGCATGTATCTTTGCAATTTTGTTTGGGAAGAAATTGCAGCATGGGAGAAATGCAAATCATTGGACGGCTCGCAATTTCCTTTATTAACAACGGCTATCTAATGGAGCCCCCAGCGTTTCTGGAACAGGCTGGCAAACATTTGGGCTGTAACCTGGCACGAATTCCCACAACCTCGCCTTATCTCTCCAAAGAAATGCTCCAAATTATTTTGGCAGAGCCTTCTAATTTGAACAAATTGGAAGCCTTTGTTAGACAAGTGTTTCCACAAATAATATAAACTAGCTATGTTTGGACAAAGAATTTGTTATATTCTTTCCGAATAAATCTGATATTTTAATGGACTTTAGAAGACGTTTTGCTTCAATAAAAAATCAATTTGATCTTGGCTATGCGAAAATACTTTTTTGATCTCGTCTGGGCATATAGGTTACTACCATGAAACAAGTTGAAGAGTTGGTCGAAGAACATAATGAATGCTGCGGTGTTTGGAGTGGTTGGAGCTTTAAATTTACGCTGCCAAATTTACTTTAATTTTTTCAAACGAATTTGAGTTACGGTGAAGGTGAAGAGGTAAGTTTTGGAGCACATCGAGGCTGTATTTTCCAAGGCGGCCCGCAAATACCCTGGGCCATTATTGCTAGCCAGTCTAGATGACCGATTTTCATCTCCAAAGTCTTCTATACTGACAAGTCAGTCTTCAGTGTGGTTATAATGAAGATTATGCTTAAGCGACATTTCGTCACAGCAAATAGAAACAAATATTTGCTCACTCGAGAACCCACGACTGCGCAATTGCAAGGACTTGAGGCTGCTGCTGCAGCCGGGAGATTTAGACCACTTGGATACAAATCTTCGGAGAGTTTTTTCACATGGAAGAACTAGCTTACGCTTTAAGTGACGGTAAGGTAAAGACGAAACAAAATAAATGCCTCAAAGCTAATATGCGGGGAAAATTTTGTATTTTTTAAACTGTTTCTAACGAAAGCCTGCAGCTCAATCGGAAATTTCTCGCAAAGCTCATCAACATTTTTTATTTCATCCGCATTTGATTTTTTTAACAGCACTTTAATTTTTCTATTTTCCTTCAAAAGCTTTTTAATTTTTTCGTTATTTGACCCAATTAATTTGTTTTGTTACTTTAATTTAAAATCTCTAACACGAATTTGTCTTTTTAAATTATTAACTTCCGACTTGAGCTTCAGTTTTAGAGGGGTGTGGGCGTTTATATGTGGTTCTGTCTGAATGTAGACACTACTTATCCGTGGAAGTGCAAAAACTGAACTACTTGCATTTAAAAATAAATCGGGAAACCTCCACCATATTAAGCGTTGGCTTTACAATTAAATTTATATCAGGCAGAGCATTTCTACAGATATTGATGCCGTAGTCACTCGATTAGAGAAATGCTCAGAGCATGCGTACATTTCTTATTTATATTTGGCGGCGGCTTGGTGTATTGGGATATTTGACCAATACACCAAGCCACCGACACCATTCATCCCTCCTGAATAACCACATGTAAGTAGAAGATAAAGGCAAACGTAGTTTTAAGCTAACTGACTACAGAAACAGTTAATGGATCGCCGACACACAGTAGTGCTTCATGATAGTGGATCAGTGTGGGGCGACAATATAGCAGTTAGAAATTGTTGTCATGTGCCTAATATGCAGATATTATGTTGCCCACAGTGACCAGTTGCACCGTATGCCGTCCACCGCTTTTATAATGGAAGATATAAGGTTAGGAATCTACAGGGATTCATTTCGAGAGTTAAAATTACAAGATTAGTCATATTCCAACTCAGATATAATGAAGAACTTGGCAGCAAATACAATACAGAAGCAGGAATTGAAGATGCACTAAGTAAAGTCACAAGATATTCCACTAAAATTAATAGATTTAAACAAATATTAAAAGTACTGAATGAATGAAATTAGTTATCAACTTCTTTCGGAAAAATGATGCAACTTAACTTTTCCAGTGCATTTATTTGATAATTGTTATATTTGTAAAATTGGATGCAAACTCGTCCACTTCTTAGCCGTCTTTTTGAGAAATTTTTGTTTTCACCACATGTAAAGAAAAGTGGTGTGATATCTCCAATTATTGTAACGGGGGATACCATGGAACTGGAAGTCCCTCAATAGGACACCAAATATTGTACTTTCAAAGGCTTAATAGACCAAAAACAAGATCTAATTTCTACACAATTACCTCTCCATTCATCGTTGGACTACTTTTTAACAATCACGAAGTAAATTTTGTGAAACAATTCATCAATAGCTCAACCATATTCACCAAACCTTTGACGCTTAAGATTCAAGACACCCTCTAGCCGAAGCCCATACTTTCGATTGTTGTTGACGCATGTACTCGTTTCCTAGGAAATAAGTACCAAATTCCAGCTAAATTTGTACCATTCTGTGATTGTGTAGAGTAAATGCGTATTAGTGCGAAGTGTCCTATCTCTTTATCTCTGGGAAAGACAATGAATGTGATGCATGCATCAATTTCGCAAAATTTGTGCAACATTTTGTAATGAATGTGTGAATATGTGTTGCGAATAATGATAGTACAGTATTCAAATTATATAATTTTAGCACATGGCCTATTAATATGCTATAATTAAGCCTAATAATAATAATAAAAAACAAAATTTAAAATATTTCCGAAATTTAAATAGCCAAAATTGAAATAAATAAATATGGGTCCAAAGGACCCAAAAAACATATTTTGTGCATTATTTTTAAATGTAGCCGGGTTAATTTAATATAATTAAACAAATTTTATACATAAATTGATATAAGTTCGGCCCCAATTGTGCCAACTATAATATATGGATACCAATAGTTATAAGATAAATATATAATAACAAATTGTTTATAAATGTCGAAATAAATAAAATTGAATTGAATTGAATCGTATTGATCCACGACAAGGGTTTAATAATTTTTAAACGCCGGCGTTCAGAAATATTTCCAACAAAAAGAGACGAAACTCGTCTGTATCGCAAAAAACGTATCAAGTGCCATCCCGAAATATTGGCTCTGATTTAACCGCCTCTTTTGATTTTATATTTTTTATTGTTGTTGTTGTCATTGAATGTTGTCGTTGATGCTTATTTGTACGCCATTTTGAATGATTTACTGTTAATTGATGGATTATTTTTTGTTCAATTTGCTTCTCTCTTTTGATTGTTTTTATAAAATGTTGAAAGTGTTGGACGTTAAAAAAACGAAACAAATTGATTTTATTTATTTAAAAATTGTTTTTATGCGAACATTTGCAAATCTCTCCCGGATCTCTCCATCAGATAAATCCCGTTCCTCAAGTGTCATCAAAAACGTGTTTTACATTTGCAATTTAATTTAAAAGAATTACTAAAAAAAAGCGGTTGAGCTCTGCCTTCCTTCAAATAAGTTAAATAAAAGGCGAACACTTAGCGATGTTAACATCAGGAAAGTATCGATAAAACAGCATTGGTCGAGGTCAATTATAAAAAAGAATATTTAATGCGAGGCGAGGGTTAATAAATTTTAATTTTGGCTTATTCAAATTCACAAAGGATTCGGCAGTCGGTGCCACGCTACCGCTTATATCCTTTATACGCTTTACACTTATATCGCATTTATATACACAGATTAGTGACCATATGGCATTTCAGCATACTACTCGTCGGCATTCGTTAAGTTTGTCAGGTTTTGTGTTCATAGATAGAGGTGACCAGGAAATCTGACAAACAATAATGGTGAATGCCATAATGTGGGACTGAAATGCATATGAATTAGGGGTACAGTATTAAGCCGAACCGCCATATTATGCGAAAGTTGCCTGTATTCAATATTCAGTAAGGAGAATTTCTAATTAGATGGCCCATCTGTTGGATACAGACCAACAGTCGGTCACTGTCAAACTTCTCACAGTCAAAGTAATGAATAAAATTATGAATAATGTAACTCAACTCATATCATAAGCTCAGAAAGTCTCTCACTCTTTTCTCTGCTCTCTCTTTTTCAACAAATCCCATGCCCTTTCTACCGGCGCATTTCACTTTGGAGCACGTTTGGAGTGAAACGGAGTGAAACGGCAATCAAAAATCATTGCCTTTACATTTATAAGCATTTGTTATTCTGATGAAGAATGTATTTCACCCTGTCTGTATCCACTCCCACCCCTTTCTTTCTCTATCTTCCTATTCTTATGATACTTTCCTCAATAAAATGGAAAAGCAGCAGTAACGAGAACTACTATTGATCTCCATCCGCCTCTATCTTTCATAAATCATCGACTGTCAGCAATCGACCATAGAGAATACTTCGACTTTCCTATCGAACAGGCAGAGGTGTTAGCGGATTTAATTTGAGATAATATTGATTGTTCTCGAGTGCTTTGAAATCCTTAAAGAACTCCAAATCAATAAATAGTATAATAAATGCATGTCTACGCAAGCTTAAAATGATTTCCGATTAAAGTCAAGACTAATAATTATTTGCCTTATTTTCGGCCGTCGTTATCAATATGTAATTGGTGTTTGTTAAATTAGCTTTGCTTAACGAAAAGTTAGTTAAGAATACGTGGAATATATACATATGCATCATACATGCATGTGTAAAATTAATTATAAAAATTGAATCCAGAAAACCTTGTCAAACTTATTTTGTAGTTTCACAAAAGCAAATTTCATTTGAATCTGAATTGTTGTTGTTGTTGTTGTTGTACTTCCGACCTTTTGCTTGAAACTATTATGAAACTATAATGAACAAACACAGACAGTGGCAAACTTTAACCGATGTAATTTAATTATTAGTGTTGTAGAATTACTATTGTTGTTGTTGTTCTGTAATTTTCATAGTTGTGTTTTTATAATTATCATAAACTTTGTCTGTTGTTGCGGTTTTGTAATCCGAACAAGTTTGTTGATGCCTCTGTAAGCCCTTCTTTTTTATTCCAACATTAAATCATCGCCATCGTTCGTTCGAGCCAAACTAAATACTCAAACCTTTCATACGCTAGAATTTAATTCTTAAAATTTTTCGATTAGTGTAAGCAAATTTTTCGATGAATGTGAAAAATGTCATTTATTTAGCTATCCCAAGGCCCATCCATCATAAGGACAAATATTCGGAAAAATATCATTAATCAATTGAACATAAAGATATGCAAAATTTTACACAATCTTAGAATTTTACCCCAATGAAGTGTCTGCACATTTTTGCGGCTGTAAAAAAACAAGCGCCTTACATTTAAACTTTAGTTTATAAAGACATCACAGAAGTATCAGGCGTGACATTTCATAAGCGCGTTTGAGTGCATTCTTGATGTTTTGCCTATGCGATTTATCACTCTAACGATTCGTATTAAACGACTACCCATAATGCTACAAGTCACACAAAGATTGATTGATGGAATTCATTATTTCTATGATTTTTTGTATTGGATAAGGTTTACAGTTTTCCAAAACTGTCAGACAAAAAACCAACATTTTTATATCTCCCTGATAGCAAAATTAAATACTCATGAATTTACGTCACCGTTTCGCAAACGGTGTTTCTCTTATTGAAGTTGGATTGAATATATTATGAATGAATCCTCAATGACTTCTACAGTTGCAAAGCCAACGATAAACGTAAAGGTGGAGGTTACCGTAAAGAATGTAATAGAGGTACAGCTTTAGGCATTGGGGCCTTGTTTGCATC
The DNA here is from genome assembly GCA_963966595.1 of Physocephala rufipes. Lineage (NCBI taxonomy): Eukaryota > Metazoa > Arthropoda > Insecta > Diptera > Conopidae > Physocephala > Physocephala rufipes. The sequence goes on along the minus strand of OZ016504.1, from coordinate 6,488,060 downwards.
TCCAATGTTTGTATGCTATTCTTAATGGAAAACTTATGCAAAGGCAGTAAATTCGAAGAGAAAATTATGTCTGAATATAATCTGACATGAATACTGACGATTAGTGGCTTTCAATCATTCAATATTTATGCTCATTAACGTCATCAATTTATCATTTTGAACAGTTTCTGTGGAAATATTTCCATGTATTAGGAAAAAAGAATCAGGGTAAGCAGAAACTAAGAAGATATTAGTTTAATAATCGATTTGATGTTTTTAAAGAGCTTACACTTGCTTCAAATAGATTTTACTCTTATATCCTTCGGTTTAGAAGGCAAGATTTCTATATAATTGTAGAACCTAGTCAGGTGTTATGAAATATTAAAGACAAGTAACAACTTTTGAATCTGACATTGACGAAGCTCACTTACCCCTATTAATTAACTCGGACCATTATTACAATTATTACCAGTATAAAAAGGCGATTTAGCTCATTTTCTGCCTGTTTTCCTTTACAATTTTCATCTAATAAAATGTTCAATAATTTAAAACTCTGCAAAGGTAGCATGAGGCCTTCCTTCTAATATCGTTTTTAATAATACTTTAACATTTTACGACAAGAAGAAAAAAATTTAAGCTTCCATAAATTTGAGGACATCAAATTCTTCGTACTGAATACTGTATAAAAGATCTTATTTGAAGGATGAAGAAGATATCATTATATGTAATATTTATTTTCACAATCAGTCGTAAAATGAGATTAAATACAAACACCATCCAGCCTTCACCAACCATCCACCAACCACCAACCATCCAGCATTCAAGCAACCCCGAACATGCCGAAATTTTTTTGTATAAATTTTGACTGGTTTCTATTTTTTTTTGCTTTGTTCTTATAGCAAATGTGTGCGTACGTACATACATATCATATTATACGCTGCGTTTAATTTAGTTCTCACTCGGATTCATAACTTCCAAGCATGCAAAAATTCTTTTCCGATTTTATTCTGAATATTTGAATGTTAGAATTGAAAGAAAAATCTAAAAATAGCTCAGAAAATATTTTTTCGAGGATGTTCTTGAAATAATAAAAAAAACCTCTTTGGTACATTTTACATCTGCATGAATTAAAATCTATTTAAATTTAATTAGTTTCAATTTAGAATTTCGTGTTGGAGCAGTTCTAAACACTTAAGGAAAGAAACATTAAGGAAAGTAAAATATCAAAGCCTGGCAATCACTTCGTCTATTTTAAAAATTTTTACATAATTACATAATTAATTTATTCATAATTAATTGTAAACAAATGTGTTCACAACAGTCACCTGTACTAATCAGCCGTTGAGCCATGAAGGAAAAATGTAGGAAAAATGAAGGAAAATTATATAAAGATAGAAGGTGAACGAAATATTTTCAACACGCTCGATGACAAATATGGCATTACTCTCGTCAGTAAACCGCACAGTAAGCAGAAAACAACATCAGATGAGATTAGTTAACTGGAAAAGCATTTGTTGGAATATTCTGAAAAGGCAGTAATTACCCTTGTGGATTAGAAAAGTTCACGAGCATGCTTTAACAAAGTTGGTACAGTTAATTGGAAGTTAAAATCTTAAATATTCATTGTTCTCATGCCTATAAAATTTGAACGGATCACACAATTTTTGTTAGATATGGTAAATATAAATGAACTCCTTTATTTAAATCACCTCCGAAACTGTTCCCAATGCTTGTTAGGTTATTGGAATATTTATGTCCCCGTGAACATTCTATCACTGTGATAATTTTCAAGTCACACATGCACGCACATGCTCATCACTCTATTCCCCACTTTTCGCTAATATTTTGGTCCATAAATTCATTAATATTTATGCCGCTTTCTCACGCTTTCTCTATTGATAAAAGTCCTTCGTCGAAGAGACATTAATTTATAAGGACGGTGGAACGCAGACCGACGCAGCAAATGCCTTCGCATTGTGATACTTCCTGTTATTTTCCTATTAAGTCAGTCAGTGGGAGTAAGAGAAAGTTTTGGTGTTCTGAAGAATGTTTCCTAAATTTAATGATTAATAAATGAAGTGCTAGGAGTGGAATCCATTTTGTTTCATTCTTGTGTCTCTCAACTGACTTCGAGACACGGTGTTTGATTTTAAAATCAGATGTGAAACCACCTCGTAGGTTGACGATATCTGTGACTGCTCCACTCTTTTTCTACGCACGTCCTGACGCAAACCTGTTGATTGCTATGAATTTAGAACATCTTCTAAATATGACTATCTCACAAGGAAATGTTTTAAATGAGGAATAAAATGAACGTCTTTTTAATTGAAATTTGGAATAATACTTAGATGATAATCTGTTTAAGCTACTTAGGGAGCGTTGTTAACAATTATGAAGACCTTTAAAACACAAACGATAATAATATTACTTCCATGTGTTTGATCCCCTTGTCGCTTCCGCTGCTGCAGATTTCATTTCGTTAATTCTAAAACTCTTAAAATAATTTCCTTATAACTTTGCAGATTTGGTGCGTTCGCAAATCTCACACACTTTATCACACATTTTCTTCATATAGTTTGTGGTAAGTGCTTCCGACGTATTATCGACACTAATGTGCGAAACTATCTATGTTTTCTTGAGGTTATCTAATAAGTACATAACAATTTTGTATTCTGAAACGAAAACACAGATTGATCTTCATAATAGGTAAAATCCGAACAACCAAGACTTTTATAACAGTGTGGTCTACGGGAAAGTACGTTTCAGAAATTGATAACTAAATTCTTGGTCTGTAGTGGTGGAAAATCAGCTCTAATTTGCGGTGATAACATTAGCCCCGCACGTCCAATAACGTCTAGCGGCAATAACATAACGTAACCATCTAAATAATGAAAATAATGCAGCCGTTCGAGCTTCAATTGAAAGTGAATTGATTCGATTCTCAACAAGGACGACAAATATTTACCAAGCAACAATAAGTCCGTAAATAAATATTGTAAGCTTTTCGTGGATTAGAAACTCTTAGAAAAGTCTGGATTTCACAAAAATTTGTTAAAAACTTCATTTATTTCTTTTTAATTGTTTAATTACTTTTATAAAATCTTTTCAAGGATATTTTTTTTAATAAACTTCTTTTTTTAAAGATTTAAATTTGTTTTATTTATTTTCAATTTTCTTTCCCCCCTCTTTTCTGGATTAGCTCTATATTTTCAATGCTGTTATAAAAAATGTTATATTTTTCTTGAAAGAGATTGATTTAAATAAAATGCAATTACTGGCAAAAAATATATAAAAATATATATATTGAAACTTCGATTTAAGCATTAAGTAAATCGGATTTCTATACTATTTTAAAAATAATTTTAATATTGTTTCGAACTGCGGTTCCAAGAGACGAAACGTTTGGTGTGGAAACGTTTCCTTTTATTATCCATTAGCATTGAAGTTTTTCCTATACTGAATTTACGTTGAAATGAAATTGTCCGACTGCGTTTACCAATTTTTTTGTTTCTGTAAATTTATCTCCTCTCTCCTTATTTTGTCCTCCTCCCACCAGCTCCCATCAAAAGGTATCTTGCTGTTCTTACTCTATCGGTTTATTGAAATATTAAACTCAAAAATAATTGAATAAACGGATAGAAAGCCAATACTTTATTCTGTTTAATTGCTGACACTCAACATGTTTTCGCCTGGATGCTTTGCCGCCATATTCCCTAACACTTAATTAAAAGCATACGAGCTGCTAATGACAGAATATTGACAACAAGTTTAATCTCTTAAATTGAAGCACGTTTTTTGGCGTTTGAACAATCGACTTAGTGAATGGTTATTCACAGAAGGCACTTGTCCAGCAGTATGGAAGTTTATCAGAAAATTTGAAGGCTTGCAGGTAAACCAAGTGAATGATGACGATTCCTATTCATAAATACTCGAATATATGATGTACTGTTTTAGTGAATCTCAGTTTTTCACGGTCATGCTCGGTACGTAAATTTATTTTCTAAAATTATTATTACAATTATTTTTATCGTCATATCGTCATTTCGTCGTCATTTTTATCGTCATTTTCCAACCCTGGAAATAAATTACGAGCGAACAGTGAGAAATATAAGAACAGATTTCATAATACTTTGTTAAATTTAATGCAAAAATATAACGAAGGAGGCGGTACCAAAGGGTTGGGAACTAGCAGGTTACCTAATTCTGTGGCGATGGCGCCTAACCCGTGGGCGTCATTCACATTGTTGATGCCACTTCGTAACATAAAAGTGATTCCTCAAGCCTCCAACAAATTTACATAATACAATATTATATTTATATATCCCGCTGTACTAAAACAGATCATCATCGCTATCATTCTCATTATCATGTGATGGGAGGCGTGACGCAACACAATGTTATTTACTGTGATTAACTAATTCCATTCCAGTAGAAGCAAAACATCGTCCGTGAGGTTGGAGTCTCTTGGAAGAGAAGAGGCTGGTACAAGTTGTGAGTGGGTTGATGTCAGATAAATCAAAAATGCCGAAAATTTAAGCGTGGAAAAAGCGACACCCGATAAAGGTTTAAATTAAAATCCTAATATTTTAATTAAATAAAGGAAAAACAAATATAAAATCTATTTACGCAGTTTCAATTTCCATCATTATTTCGTTAATTACATACTAACGTATTCTGAATACTGGTATGGAAATAAAGAGTTTTCAATATAATGCCTTTGTATTTGTTATAACTGGATATTAATTTTTTGAAAGAGAAAGACAAAGGAAATGAACTTCTCCTTAAAACGACTGTGCAGACCATGAAAGTCAAAATGGTCGGACAGTAAACTTGCCTAAATATCTTAAAATTTATCTATCCGTAAATTTATAAACGCAGAGATATCTGCCGGGCTTAGAATTAAAATTATTTCAAATGCGACTTCGAAAAAAGAAGCAACGATTTTGAAAGATATGCCCACATTTTTGCATTGTGAAAGATTGGCAAAAATAAATAACCTTCAAGAAAACTAGAAAAACTTAAATAATATTAAGGAAAAAGTAAATGTTTCATCGCCTTTTACACAGTGTAAAATTTTAGAAGTCTGCAGAATTTTTATTAGATTTCAAACAAATTTCAAATTAAAAACAATACACTTTCGTCTATAAACACGTCTAATTTTTCCTTAAATAAAATTGTAAGACCATTAAAAAAGTGCCTATTGGAACACTGAACCTGAAATTGTATGACCTAGGTCATAATGACCTATCCAGATGGACACGGGGAAATTCAGAGGAAATGAACGTGTCACGACCAATATTATACCACGCCAAGTATGGACTCATTTGAGAAAAATGTTGAAGATCAGTTAGTAAATCGAAATTCATAAGGAAATGGAAATCATAATTTATGTCTTTAATTTGTTAACGTTTGACTACTAAGCCCTGAGATTAATTTCGATCGTTTATTCTGCTGCTCCCTTTTGCCCTTACTTTCCTAACTAAATATTACCAATATGATTGGTTCGAATTTCTCCCGTAGTGAAACGTTTACAATTTTATGAGAAACGAAGGATCCCTACTTTTCGTCTTTAAATCCGTTACAGAGCATTTCCATAATTGCTAAGCACTGCCGATTTGTCAGCCAAAGTATGTGAAACAACAAAAGTAAATTTAGATCTATTAGTTAATTTTCGTTCGTATTTTACGGACATTTATTTCCATAACAGTCAAAAAAATTTGCGATAAGCATTCGAACGTCGATCCAATAATGACGGCCTAAGGCTTAAGCTGGTGGATGCGATATTAATGAGGAAGGGAGAGACATTTAATTGTCAACTCGCTCAAATTAATTTTAGTTAATTTAATTGAAATCAAGAATCGGAGAAAAGTTTTTAAGATTTCCGTTCAGAAATTCCAATTGGGTTGTGTTTTGGCCATAACGAGTCATAGAATGATTTATGAAGGGTCAACATTAGTGTAAAGTTAATGAAGGTGAAGAATTTTGAATGAAGGTGAAGAATCGATGAAAAGTATTGTATCAATTTTAATAAAGAATACATATCCTTATGCGATTAAGTAAATGATGTTCCATTTATTTATCTTGTAATTATCAAGGATGTGAATTGACACCAGAAAAAATTATAAGCCATGTCTAAATTGTTTGAGGGTACAAATTCATTGAATAGGATCTAAAGAATCATCAGCAATGCTAATCCGATTTTATTGATTTGTGACTCGGTGTTATTTCAACCTTAGGGAGTTTCCAAAAGCGTGAGAAAGGGAAACAGAGGTGGGTTGTTGAATTTCCTCGACAGCAAAAAGCTTTTTGGTTTGCTTTCTATTTAAATTATTTTGAATCTGTTTGACGGAAATATCGAAAGGAGAAACGTTCTTCTTGCTCGATTCACCGATTTCTAAAATGAGATTTTAATAATTTAAAATTGCTTAGCCAAAATAGATTAACAAAAAAAGCTATTTATATAAAGTTAAAGAAAAATGGTAAAATTTGGAACATTATTCTTAATGAAAAAGATGTGCGACTGTTCTTCAAGTTTCTTAGTTGAAGAGTGAAACTTCTTAAGATTGTAATGCATTTCAAGTGACAACAACAATATTGTCGCGAATATCGTCACCAGTTCTTTCATTCCTCTCTTTACGTTCACATCTATAAGCTATGATTCTATCGTCAATTTCCGCTTCAACTTCCGTTTCCGTTTCCTGCTCATACTTCCTATTTTTATTCATTTTTGAAATAATATGATTTTGTGACTTGTATTGAAGTCTAAAGCTTGTGCAATATTGCATCCATGACTCAATCGATACCTCCACCCTCCACCGACAGTTGCATCGCGTATTGTAGGTGTTGTGGATGTTATTATTATTCTTGTCTCTTGTTTGACTTTTGTAAATAAATCCTTTCAATGACAAAGAGCAAATATTTAAATTGCAAAAATGAATTTTTATAAATAATTGCTCATAAAAGGACCACGTCGTTTCCGTTTTCTTCATCATTCTGTAACTGTTTCTTAAATATTATCAGGAAAATAATGAATAAATGCTCAAGATATTTTAAAAAATCGCACAGTTCAATAAATCGTAATTGAAAATGCGAATACAGGGTGAAGGAAAGGGAAGGTTTCTAAGGAAATATATCATCTATTTTCATTTTACTGGTAGCTTTCTAATTATTCACCAAATAAAGCATCTTAAAAAATCCTATTTTTTCTCTACTTTCATTTTGTCCCATAATTTACTTATTCGTTTCTCAGCACTTTCTTCGAGTTCTTAAATTTATAAGCGCCTACTTTAAAAAAATAACAACAAAGGATTAACAAGAAAGGTTTATCATTTCGTTCGTGGCGACTTACTCTATGGAGTATATTAATATAAAATTTGAAATGGCTTTCCAATAAGAGGCATATCTTTAACAGTTTCGAATCGAGGTGATTATGTGGTTTCAATTTTTACCTAATTTGAACTTAAACAAAGATTTTGATCGAAATTTCGAACATATTGCCCATCTTTTTTGTGACGGCATAGATATAATGGACCGCAACGAATGAATACGCTTTAGACTGAAATTCCTTTCCAACTTTTCCAACCGAAGATACTTTTCCATGACTTTCGACCGGTGTAATATCTCCGCGACAATAGGAGATATTCAACGCGAACTTACCGACTCCATTAATCACAACTCATCCAGAGGGATGATTTCTACAATTGAGCAAATTTTAGTAAAACTTTTGAAATTGTGGTCATCGGTTTCTAAGTCGACAGCAATTCTTGGCATTGTTTAAATTATACTCGTCCGTAGACGCAATGGAACTGTACATTTTTACTGACTTTAGGTTTCAGCAAATCATGTAAAAATGCTGAATGTACGTCCGTAGCAAAAGGTGAAATTGTTATGAACCTATTGGAGAACCCATTCTGTTCAACAGTTTTTTAAGCATTTAAATAAAACAAAGCACGAATAATGATGAACATACGTAATAATAATGAACCTAAATGAACAGAAATTGAATTGCTCTGAGCCAGACTTGTCAAGTTCTAACTGAAATTGTTTTCAAAGTACTAAAAGAAATAAATCTCCTTGGTTACGCTTCTTCAGTTCTTGCTCTTTCTTACTTTTGAGTGGAAGCATATTAAATTAACTTTCCGTAGGTTTCTGCGCACATCGTCTCGTTCTTATGAATAAATATTCTCCACATTCCAATTGTTAGAGTGGGTGAATGTGCGAATTGTCTCAAAAGTCAGTGACGTCGTTTAGCCGAGGGTTCACTTGTAAAGAATGCTGACATGAAGATGATGCTTGTTTGATTTAGCCTTTGATATCTTTGATTGAAAATTTAGATAAGGTAGTGATTTGGTTAACAAATAGTGGTGGAACAATTCGATTATTCATTTTACTGTTCGTCTATAATTCTAGTCGCGTAAATATCACTCCGTTCTTAAAACGGAATCTGAATAAGAACAACCTTTTGCGATGTTGTTGTTCATTTTTTCTTTGATTTTGGCAAACAATTTTCTTGAATTACTTAGTAGTTACCCATAACTTACTTCATCTCTTCCCTTTGACTTTTCCCTCCAAATCACAGCGATAGCCTTTGGTGGATACAGTACATCATATTACAATGATGTATTTGTTGTTGCTGACGTTTATTGCGAATAAAGTGCTGCATTTTTGGAATTTTCATCACTGAAACGTTATATCACAGAAAGTTTCAAATATCGAACGTGACATTGAGCTAGATTTCCGAAGAAAATCTGAAGAGGAAGAATACATTGCTTATTGCCTCGTCATTTGATCAAAGAATCTGAAAGATTATTCCACTTTATTTCACGAGGTGAAAACATTTATTTGAAATTTCAGTTCTGACCAATATTTCACTTCCTCCACAATCGCTCCACTTTGTTCTACATCACCAAAAAACTTTTTGCATCTACTTTCCAGGAAATTCTTCAATGGTAATATTGAAAGAGTTTCCATTCCATTTATCTTAGAATCTTACAACGCCAAGCCTCATTGATTGAAATATGAATACGTAAATTTATGAATGTCTCCATAAATTATATCACAGAAAGTTTCAAATATCGAACGTGACATTGAGCTAGATTTCCGAAGAAAATCTGAAGAGGAAGAATACATTGCTTATTGCCTCGTCATTTGATCAAAGAATCTGAAAGATTATTCCACTTTATTTCACGAGGTGAAAACATTTATTTGAAATTTCAGTTCTGACCAATATTTCACTTCCTCCACAATCGCTCCACTTTGTTCTACATCACCAAAAAACTTTTTGCATCTACTTTCCAGGAAATTCTTCAATGGTAATATTGAAAGAGTTTCCATTCCATTTATCTTAGAATCTTACAACGCCAAGCCTCATTGATTGAAATATGAATACGTAAATTTATGAATGTCTCCATAAATATAGTATGCGTGTGTGCCGCGTGAGTGTATGTACGTGTGTAGATGTGAGTGCGTATGTGTGTGAGTGTATGTGTGGGTGTGTGTATGTGTGTGCGAGTTGTAAATTATTGCATTTTCAAAGTTCACTCGAGCAGAATTGGTTTGGAAACGTATGCTGTTTGTCACTGTGTCATATTTCCACCACCACTCACGCAAACGTGGCCCTTCACTCGGTTGTTTTTGCCAAAATGTCACGCGTTTATACATGAATCCCACTTGCTAACAAAGCATAAACATCAACAACGCTACCTTCGGTCTGACCGAAGCGTATATACCCATAACATAAATTTATTGTCTGAATCAGTGGTGACGACGTTGACTCCCTTGGACATTACATTTAATTTTTTTAAAATTAATTTAGATATACTAAATCATAACCTTCTACTATATAATCTGTCTAATCTTCTGAAATACAACCTTCACCAAGAGATTCATCAAGTCCACACATGATAACGGGGGCGCGTCCAACAACAACATCAACATCTAGACTATAAAATGTCCTTTAGAAGACCTTTAGAAGGGAAACTTTGTATAAAGGTTTCACCCCATTTACCCCATCAATCTCAAACAGCCTATAATGACAGTGAATATTCGTGCCAAATCCCAAAGCGTTGTGTCCCTCCGTTCGGCTGCAAACGAACTCCGTTTGGGATTTCCACATACAGACAGACGAACAGACAGACAGACAGACCAACGAACGGACATCGCCAAACCGGATCGAGAAGTTATTCTGAGCAGGAATATATATACTTATTTATACTTTCTACGTCTCCTTCAAGGCGTTACAAACGGAAGAAATAACTGAACATACCCAATCTTTTCCCTTCAGGTGCGTGGTATAAAAACAAAAGAGGAGAAAATCCGTGAAATATAATACTGTACTTGATCATATACATGATGAACGGGTACTCAGCGGTTTTAACTTTTTCGAAGGACTAAAAGGAAAGCAACTGTCTTTTTTTGGCAATTTATCACACGAAATTGTGAAATTTATAAAAATTTTAGGGTTGTTTAGGAGATAAACAAGATACGAGGTATTCCTCTTATTTGTAGGTCTTTGTGTATGAATAAATTTCAAAATGGCGTTTAGGTGAAGGACATTTATATCCTAATTTTCGTAAAATTATTTGAGTGTATTTTGAATCTGAACACGAATGTAATACATTCTCATTTTATTTAAGGATATAGTTTTATATTTGAATAATTTTGATACTTTTTGTATATATCTCTATTTTCATTTTAGTATCCACCATTCTCTCAGTGTAAGCACCTTTAATAATCTACGCAAATTAATAGTAATGCATTTTTTATATGCAGCGAAATTTTGTTTTATAGAATTTCTGAGAATTTTGAAAAAGGTCGCTTAATCGTCCCAAAAAATTAAATTAAATAAATACCAAATAATAAATCATCATTAATTTTTTTCAACTAATCTCAGTTTATTTATTTATTTAAATAAATCTATTTTATTATTTAAATTGTCTTCTACAAAGGATTTTTCACTAAGACCATAGGATAAATTATAACTTATTATTCCAAAATTCCTAAATTATCAAGTGGTAGTGACCCTGAGCTTTAACTAATCGTTTGGCTTTAAAGAAAATTGGACTCCACTAAAATCATGACTTGAAGATACCCGTACCCCAAAATAACCTTGACTTCTTCGCTTTTAGGTAATACCGAATTAAAAAAAACAAATTCTAACTAATTGCGATCTACGAAGAATCTTAACCCTTGAAGTATATTTAAGCTTAAACTGATTCTGACTTTGAAACAGTTTTGGCTTACAGTAATCTTCATAGATCTTCATATGTATAACTCAGTGTCCACACACACACACTCATATATATATATATATATATATATATATATATATATATATATATATATATATATATATATATATATATATATATATATATATATATATATATATATATATATATATATATATATATATATATATATATATATATATATATATATATATATATATATATATATATATATATATATATATATATATATATATATATATATATATATATATATATATATATATATATATATATATATATATATATATATATATATATATATATATATATATATATATATATATATATATATATATATATATATATATATATATATATATATATATATATATATATATATATATATATATATATATATATATATATATATATATATATATATATATATATATATATATATATATATATATATATATATATATATATATATATATATATATATATATATATATATATATATATATATATATATATATATATATATATATATATATATATATATATATATATATATATATATATATATATATATATATATATATATATATATATATATATATATATATATATATATATATATATATATATATATATATATATATATATATATATATATATATATATATATATATATATATATATATATATATATATATATATATATATATATATATATATATATATATATATGCCCGGTCCCCTCTTTTATGTCACTTAATGACTGTACATGAATTGATTGTTAATTGCTCGATTCATTTCAGTTAATTTGCTATAACAAAGTAGAAATAGGCGCAATATTGAAATGCGTGACAAATGAATGCATTCATGATGGCAAAAACATTTACTGCGAGTAATAATTATTTGTGTACAATATCAATATTTTTAAAACTTATGCACCACGCTTGGCTTTGAAAAAAAATTATATTTGCTTCTTCAAAATCACGGATTGTGGCTGCTCATGAAATTAGAGGACCAAAAGTAAGCTTCTTATAGTTATGATAAAATTGTAGTTCTTGTGACAAAATTGTTATATATTCGTATATGAAAACAAACTAAATTTTACTTAATGTTATAACAAGATTTATTTAATATTTATAACAAGAATTATTGGACATATGACAAGATTATTTAGTATGTTACGAATTATAATTATAATTATATTGACAGGAATTACGACAATATTATCGGACCTATCAGCAGTCGTAGAATTCGTCAAAATAATTATTGTGCATGTATCGCAATTACTGTGAAGTTATTTTATTTGTGACACAATCAACAACTTTTGACAAAATCATGTCATTTATGAATTTAACGATGACGAAATTATATTATTTATGGTTTTATATTATGATTTTATAACATAATTTTAATATTTTTATCAGAAACAGTGTCAATTATTATACTCAAACATTAGTATAATCATATATTCGTATACTCAAAAAAATATTTCCAAATTTATTACAAAGTTATTGCACTTTCACAAAAATTACTAAATAAATGGCAAAGCTATAAGTCCAATGATTACAAATTTAGGCTCAAAGTTAAGGTTTATCCAACCGGGTCGATGCTGACAGCCTGCAGGGGTCACGTTGTTTAGCCGGCGTCTGGTGAATCTGGTGTTTGTAATTCAGCCGGTAATGCCAAATCAGCATGGCAAGTTAAACTATTTAACAGCACGTCCGAATGATAAAACTTTATTATCAAAATGAATGTTCGTTTCGGCCCAATTTTGGCCGAAAAATCATCTTTGGCTATAAGGCGCATTTTTTGATGAATGGCTATGGGAGAAGCAAAATTGCCATATATGGGATGACGCCAACCCACACGAAGTTCACCAGGTGGCAATCCATCCACAAAAAGTTACTGTTTGGTGCGGATTTCGGGGACGCCACCGCCATTGGTTCCTACTTTTCCCAAAACGAAGATGGTGAGGTTGTCACCATCAACGGCGATCGGTACAGATCGATGATAACGATAATCTCTTGGCCAAAATTGAGCGGTATGGACGTATGTGACTTGTGGTTTCAGCAGAACGGCGCTACGAGCCACACAGCGAACGCCACGGTGGGCATCCTGCATGAACGGTTTGAAGAGATGGTTACCTCTCGCGGAGGTGACTTGACTTGGTCAAAAAAATCGTTTGATTTGACCTCGCTGGACTTTTTCTCGTTTGTAAAAACTTTCTCTTTGTCTCTTCTCTTTGTCTCGGATCTTTTCCACTGTGCGAAACCGCAGCGGACACTTGATTTTAGTTAATGCCTCACACGCAGGTTGTTTTATTCCATTTTAATAACGACCCGCTCTTATTGGAAAACCCATTATGATGCCATTACCATGCGGTGTGAAGTAAAATCAAATATATTGCTGCTTACGAGCCATGAAGATTTTTGAAGATTTTCACTGGATCAAATTGGAATTAATTTCAGAACGAATATAATAAAATGAAATTTTAAAAGACTACAATGACGGTTTTTCAGTTGGCCCCAAATTCAACTATAAACGTGATATATTTTTCCTTCAGTTAAAGAAATATTTCAATATTTTAGTTGCGTTCAATATTTAGTTGAGGTCAATAATACTCTTCGCAAATTTATTTTTGAACATTTCAATCTCATTTTATTAACGTACGCGCTGTCAAAATTAGTTTTATTTTTGCGTATGTAATTTAGGCAGAAATTTTAGGATTCAATGTAGAGAAAACAAAACAATATTCTTGTTTGGTACACATTTTAAAATTGTTTTTAAGCTAATTCCTGATAAGCCGGATGTTAGAAATTTTAACCATAGCTCAGATCTTAATGATAATGTAATAATAAGAATTAATCAACAAGTTGATCAAGATTGGTTTCTTCCTTTCATTTTCTAAAAATTTTGCGATTAATTTAAAACTAATTTCTCGATGAGGTAGAGACTAGAAATTTTAACCAACCAATATCCAATGTAAGATAGAAAATTCGAAAAAATTATATACATTTGATTTTAAAAATTATCTTCTGAAATAAAATATATTTGACTTAAAAACGCATCGAAATGTTAAATAAATATGCGCAATAGTTTTCCTAAGCTTTGGATGTATTTTCGTTTGACACTTTTTAGCAAGAAAAGGCTTTCAACAACAACTAATTCAGACTTTCACGAATTTGTATTATTTTACGCTTTGTATAAAAAATGCTTTATTTGATCAGCTTGATTCGTAATTCAATTTATAACAATTTTTTATTATCGTTTATAAATAATCTATGCAGGCAGAAGGCATATGAATCCTGGACCATGACAGTTTCACTCTTCACAAGAATATTTGTATTTTATTTGAGAAACAGACCAAAGAATTAGGGAGAAAAAAGAGGAAAAGACAGTGAAGAAATATTTTCCTCATCCCAAATTCGAGTACTTCTGAACGAATATCTAAGGATTTATTAATGTCGCTTCATTGAAAGAAGACTTTAAGTATCAGTTGCGGAAAGTGGTAAAGAAAAAAAGCATAATGGGTGGAAGAATTGGTGAGGCGACGGGCAGGACTTTTAAGCCACACTATGAGGAAATTTCTGACTTTATTTATATTCAGAGTATTCATTGAATTTCGAACGAACTCTCCTCTCGTCGAACTTGCTGAAGAAAGACGTTTGATTATTGTGATCTCAGATTAATTTCGTTCGTATATTCGTCGAATTATCATCAATATGATTGGTTAGAAGTTTTCCCGCGGCGAAATGTTTACAGTTTTTGAGAAGCTAAAATTCCAGTATAGGCAACTTCTGTATATTTTGACACGTTGGTAACGTGTATTGGATACTTCAATAATTATACCTTTCAGTACAATATGGCATCTCTTTATAAATGACAGCCGTTATAACGATATGTTAGGTTTTGTAATTACCACTATTTATGTAATGCAATCGCACAAGTGGCATAATAGTGCCGACGGCCATATCGTTTGCGAATTTGGGTATATCAAAATTATTAACATAATTTATTTATAATTTATAAAATTTATAACAATTTTCAATTACATTTTTTTCAATCTGTGTCAATTTTTTGATGAGAGGAGAAAGAGGAGCAAGTTGATCCACCGATAATCCAGCAAATAACAATAAATTAGGCAAAACGACGCAGGGATGACGATATCAATGACAAAAACAACAACAAAAATGAGAAATGACGGAAGGTCATTTATTCTAAACCATTACTTCGTTACTACACTGGCGACTTAGACAGGTTTTCTTCATTATAACCGAACTGATTCACCTCTCGTTTGAAATGTTTTTAACATCCGGAATTTTTATATGCTCCATTCCTACATGGGACACTTGAAGGCTCGCATCCAAACAAAGTCTATCCTAAAGAAACTCAAACCCACAGCACTCCTAAATCTTCCCATTAAATCATTTAGCCTTGTGCTGTTTTGACATTGCGTCATGAGCGCGAACCTGCTTAAATCATTGTTTTTACTCACTTTTTATATTTTGTATTAATTCACATCGTTTTAAAGTAAGACGATAACTTTATTTCAGGATTTTGGGGAAGATAAAGTTAATAAAATTAATTTTTTTTAATATATACGCCTCCGTTTTGAAATGAGTTCAAATAAAATGCGAGCAAGAGATCGTCGTTTCAATCTGTCAATGTAAGGCGTCCTTCGTGGGACGGAAATGGGTATTTCTGAGTATGGAATACTCACTAAATCGCTTGTTCTGCAAAAGAATAAGCAACGTTACAAATGACAGCAACAAAATAAAATCACGTGGCAGTAACGGAATTTGTTGCTAACTTGCGTACATGTATATCACCCAACGATATTCTCGCGAGGAAGAAGACAACTGTCTAGACTGTGTCTGGAATCGAGAAATTCAAAAATAAGATAAAAAGGTAAAATCCTGATTCGATTTACCCGGGCTCTGTCCGTCTGTCTGTGGAAATCGCGATTTTAGAAAACGAGTGGGTAAGACGAAAACTATCGTCATGTAATTTGTGTGAACATTCTCTGTCATCACAACCTAAGCTTTAGCGCAGGTCAAATCATACCTGTTTCCCGGCTATATTTTGTATCACAAGCTATTTGAAATCGAATGTTTCTGAAATGGTTTAAGGTACTAAGACGACATTTGTTTGGAAAGTGTAAAATGCCGTTATAAAAACGTTTGTAAAAATTAGCATAGTTCGCGCACTAATAAAAAATTAGCGATATCTCGTAAACTATCGGAAACACTTAAATGGAGCTTTATACGAGTTGAAATAACGTCATTCTAGACATTGTGAAAACTGAGCGTGGTTCGAAGGAAATGAATATATGTTACGTTTGCATGATTTTCGCCTAGGTCGAAATTACTGTTCCCACTTATGTTTCATTCGTTTTAACTCCGATTTATTGGGGAGCTGATTTCATAATAAGATTTGAACAGAAGTTGAAAGTGAAAAATGTTTCTAAGATGAACTGCTATTGGGAAAGAGAGACAACTGAAAGTAGCATGGACAGTTTAATGAAGAAGGGAAGGGAAGGGAAGTATGCAAAAAATTATAAAAATCGTGAGATTATTCTTAAAATTCTGACGATATACATCTATAAAATTCAATTTAATTCATCTTAAATAGAGTTTATTTATTTAATAAATATAATTATTATTTAATATAATTTTTATGCTAATAAAATACTTTGCGATCGCTCATTTTTTTGTCGATGTGCCATTTATTTAGAACTATGATTCAGAGCAACGAAAAAGACATCACTGGTAAGGCACAAATTATTAACCGAGCCCATTATTCCGAAGAAAATAGTTGCAGCGGCATAGTCGTCTAAAATGCGGCCACATGGACCCGAGGCATAGCTAACCTACGTATGTAGTGAGCTTTTCCTACAGAGGAATATACACAAGTGGTTGTTAGAGGGTGATAGAGAAGGAACAATTAACTGATGATAAAAAAATAATTATATAAATAATAATAATAATAATAATAATAATAATAATAATAATAATAATAACAAATAATATTAATACTATAAGGCATAATAACTACTTCTGTTCAATCATAGAGTAAGAAATAACTTATTTATTTCTTACTCTATGACTGAATCATTCACTTATCTATGCAAACCCATTTAATGAGTGACAATTAATACACACTCACTCAATGCCGACGAGTGCTTTCCCCCCTCTCTCAACCGACCGATAAAGTTTTTCTACACAGAATACAATTTTACGAAAAACCTCAGTGTGATTTCGAGCGTTATTACGAGAGCGAGGTAATACGAAGGAATTAATTAAATTCAAACACTTGAGAATTAAATTATTTTTAAAAGTTTCAGAATTAAAAATTGTTTCATAGTTTGAGATCATTGAAAGATTAATAAATTTGAATTAAAAAGCAATGCATAGTTTGAGAAGGATATATATAATACTAATTTGAAAAAGCAGAGTTTTTATAAAAGTTGGTTATGCCAAAGCGATGCCATGGGTAGGCCTACGCCTATGCCATACAAATCTAATAAATGGATGGATGTGACTCAAAAAGTTGAAAGAAGGTTCACTTGATCCGAATTAAATTATCTTCATAACTTCAACCGCGTTTCTCACGGGGTATTGTACGTCTGGAGGTGCAATTATGAAATTGGGATTAAAAAGCACGTGTCATTTCTGAAGTTCAAATCGTCACTTGATGGATACTATCGGTGCTAAAAAATAATTTATAATGCTAGATCCACTTCAGGATTCACTATACCGTATTTTATATGCATTAGAAAAGACCCCTCAGCGCTTGGGAAAATCGTAATCAATGAGGAACAAATCGTCGACAAAATTTGACACCATTATTCCTCGGCATCCCAAACTAAATCGATATAACATCACGACTATAAATCGAAAGGAATGTGACCACGGTGACCACGGTTGACAACCCAATAAGACTGTATATTTTAATAAGAAAGATAACATTAGCTTTATGGTGTAAAATCTGTTTAATAATTACTTTGTATTCGGAGAAAACTTTCGGTGGGAGTGACAGAATTCATATTGCATGTGTATGCAGAAAATTTCTGATTTGTGTAACCGCACACGTAGGTATTGTTTTTTAGTTTTGTAATGTTTTCCCCACTAATTTTTCTCAACCACACAGTAGTATCGATCGATGCTGTAAAGATATTATTTATGCAAACGTGGCAACGTAGAAAGAAGAAAGAAATGGATGTGAGCAACACAAAGCATACCATGTTTTACTCCTGCCTCTAGTGGAAGCTCTTTTCCCTAGACACGCAACAGTTTATTAAGTTATGCGGTTGTGGGTTATGTTTCTTTATTAAGACTTCCATTAAGGAAGGAACAAATACAATATTATTGTAAAAAGACTATGCAAATTATTGCTAAATAACATGTCGAGAAGAAAATGGAAAGATAAGGAATTCATCGTCAGTTAACTGGAGAGAAAGTAGACAGAATGTGTAATTCAGGGATTCTCACTAATTTGTATAGAATTTAGAATATGGAAAGGATATAGGAAAAGGAAAAAGGAAAACAATGAAGTAAAATATATGTCTGCAAAAGCTGGTATTTTCTGGTATTTTTAATAAAATTTCAATCATACTTTATATATCACCAAATGCGTTTGATATCTGAAAAAAATCCTTAGAAAATAATGATATATATATATATATATATATATATATATATATATATATATATATATATATATATATATATATATATATATATATATATATATATATATATATATATATATATATATATATATATATATATATATATATATATATATATATATATATATATATATATATATATATATATATATATATATATATATATATATATATATATATATATATATATATATATATATATATATATATATATATATATATATATATATATATATATATATATATATATATATATATATATATATATATATATATATATATATATATATATATATATATATATATATATATATATATATATATATATATATATATATATATATATATATATATATATATATATATATATATATATATACATATATATATATATATATATATATATATATATATATATATATATATATATATATATATATATATATATATATATATATATATATATATATATATATATATATATATATATATATATATATATATATATATATATATATATATATATATATATATATATATATATATATATATATATATATATATATATATATATATATATAATATATATATATATATATATATATATATATATATATATATATATATATATATATATATATATATATATATATATATATATATATATATATATATATATATATATATATATATATATATATATATATATATATATATATATATATATATATATATATATATATATATATATATATATATATATATATATATATATATATATATATATATATATATATATATATATATATATATATATATATATATATATATATATATATATATATATATATATATATATATATATATATATATATATATATATATATATATATATATATATATATATATATATATATATATATATATATATATATATATATATATATATATATATATATATATATATATATATATATATATATATATATATATATATATATATATATATATATATATATATATATATATATATATATATATATATATATATATATATATATATATATATATATATATATATATATATATATATATATATATATATATATATATATATATATATATATATATATATATATATATATATATATATTGTGTTAGTACTTTCTGCAAACTGCAGGCTATGAAATACACGTAATAAAACGTATTAAAATAAAAAAATCCACATAATCTATGTAAGTAATTTTAATTCATAAGGCACCCGATGAATTATAATTATCTCTTTGGAATTTATATTTGGGGAGATAACATTATTTCAAATTTATAAATAAATGTTCTCCGAACATTTATTTTGTCTATTTTTTGCTTCATTAAGGACTTTGTAAATAGTTGGAGGACGTGACGAGAATATAATTTCCGAAACGACTTTTCAAATGGAAATAAATAAAAGAACGTAAATATCAAAATATACATTAATAACTAAAACACACTTAAAAAAAGACGATGAAAAACCAAAGTAAACAAGAAAGAACATCTAAAAAAGCAAATAATACCGATTATTAACCATAAAATTTTTATTTACGAAAAGAAAGCGTGCTTATTATTATTTTTATTATTATTATTATTATTATTATTATTAACTTGTCGAAAATTATGATAATTCATTCATATTTTATCTCGTGCGTAAACAAAAAAAATAGCGTAATGTAAAACGACTCCTAGATTGCTGCTTCTGGTGGCGGTTTCTGGTGGCGTTGGTGGCTCTCAACGATTACATAAAAGATTTAAGTTTAAGCCAATGTAAACGTCTTTAAAAGACTACTTTCATGGATGGTTACATGGGTGGTAAGAAGAAGAAATTTGTATTTAATTTTGTCTTGACTAAAAGTAAACAAAACGAGCACCCCACCCCTAAAGTTATTCATCCTTAAAATTACTCCACTAACGTGTTCAGTTTTTTTGTAAACATTCAACTTTTAGCTTTAATGATAATTTAAACGCAACTTTTATTGTTCCAGACAGAATCCTCCTAAAAATTTCGTTGAAATTTTTGTATTTTAGTTCAATTAAAAAATTATGTCTGCTACTTTGTTAAAACAAATTGCTTTATAAGTAATATTTCGTTAAAAAACCTTCCACAAGCCATACTTCGCCTTGAGAATATTTAACCATAAATTAGGTTATAGAAGTCCATCGATATTGTCCTTGAGATCTTCAAATGAAATTGAATGGAAACTATAATTGTGTGGAATCAAAGTAAAAGCATAAGCTAGGAACTAACATAAATCATTTTAATATTAAATCAATTCATGTCAATTCTCGAAAATACTGCACTTTGCAGTATTCTCTCTCTCAGTAGAGAATACTGCACAGTGGAGTATTTCCTTTTTAACACTCTAAAGACCACGAGTCGTTTAAGTCATTTAACTTAATTTTGTTTTCTGGAAAAGTAGCGTGATATATAGAAACTACCAAGTTATGAAAAAATAAATCTAATTACGTTCGCGCAACATAGATGCCGATATACATGCAAGTGATAGTAAAAGTGCAACTGGAAACTAAATCCAGGATCATAAACGATTAAAAGTCACGACGGAATCGTCAATGATATCCTCACCAATCCTTTAATAAGTCTCTTCCACGTATCTTGGTGAAATATCTTGAAAAAACGAGGAAAGTAATAACCACACTTATCCGGTAAACAACACAATTACAATTGAATAAAGAGAGCTTTTACAGCCCTGTAAAGTCCTCCAAGAATTACGCAAAACCAATAGTTAAAAAAAAACAATGGATTATGCTTTTCTGACCTATCTCATTCTCCTCCTTAAATTTATTCAAAGTTCATTCGAGATCATATAAAACATATTAGTCCGAGGGTTGGGTCGTGTCCTTAAATAAAGCATCCTTGAAAGGGCAATCGAAAAGTTTCAACATCCTACTTCTCATCTACATCTTCATCCTCTTCAGTGAATGTAAAAATTGTAGTAGTAATAGTATTGCAGACCATTAAAGTAAACGAACAGAGAAGCGCACTTAAACAAGTCCCTAGCGAAAATAATAATTCCGGATTGAAAGTGTTGGGTCCAATTTCATAGCAAGGCAATAAAAGCAAATAAAAGCATTGTAAAAACTACGAAATAAAAAGTAATGAAGCTAAAGAGCCGCTAGTAGTTAAATATAATTTATTTATGTAATTTCGAAGATAAACTGAAGTAATAAGCTATATTGGATTATGCGCCAACTAATTTCTGCTATCCAAATATAGCAGCGCTCATTTTTGCGCAACGTAAACCAACAATAGCAATATCCAGTTTATGTAGTCCCTCAATGAAGCTAAAGATTAGCATTTTCTCTCCAAAACATAGTTGGCACGGTTTTAATGACCCTCAGATAAGTGACCTTCCCAATGTCTATGGGAATTATATGTCTGTATTTGTAACGATAACGCGTAGGGTAGCTTAAATTACCATCACTTAGACAAAAAAATAGCACAAGGTTCGACGATTGCCATTAAATTATATTTGCGGCATTTGGGTATCTTGCGCATTTGTGGAATGTCTTTATAATATCAGGCGCTCGGGGGTAAGAGAGTGAGGCTAATTTTATTCCGATATTTTCTCTGAATTCTGAAAATTTCGCTTTAAAAGATATTCTTAATATATTAATTCTTAATATATTATTCTTAATATATTAATAGATATATTAATAGATGTCGATGCCGTCCAATGTAGTCTCGTCACCGATATGGACAAAAATCTTATTCATTAATATCATTTCCATTTTTCAATGTAAGTCTCTAAACTCTAGAAACATTTATAGAAACATTTCTAGAAACATTTTTATTTTATTTGCAAAAATGAAAAACAAGCGTTAATTACAAGTAAATTTCGTATAATGAAATATTTTTATTCTAAATGACATAAATATTCTGCCTTTCAGTTGACTAAAAATATGAGTTCCCCTATTTGCTAAGGCGTGACCATTGTCACAGCTCACGCTGACATTAGTTAAGCCAACGATAACTTATCTTTAATTACAGAGCCCCGCCCTTGAAGGATTATAATTTTTGTGATCAAAGGCAATTTTTGGGTTAATCGTACTTAATTAAATAATTTTTAAAGGCTTGTGCTTTTTTGGCTTAATCAGATGCAGTTATGTTTCTTTATCTTATCGTTATAGAGATCAATTTTCGACCCTTTAACCTTGACTAAATGGGCGACCGTGTTATTTGGGCGTTTTAGACTTTTGTTTTTGCACAGTTGAGTTTTTCTTCACAAGGTTTTCCGAATGTAATTCACATTCAGCATAAGGCGAATTCCAAAAAGATTTGTTTGCATGCGAAAAAATTTCGTTGCATGCTTTTAGGGACTATGTTAAATCGATTTTATATAAAAACTTATTAATTATCTATTGAAAAGTTGTACAAACTAAAAAGAAATAACCACAATTAAAAAAGTCGTTTGAAAAGCTTTGTTGGAAATTATTAAGGAATTTCTAAACATTAAAAAAATACATCTACAAGGTTAAAAATTATTTAGAAATGTTCAGCATGCCTTATTATTTGGTCAAGTTTTGTCGGTCATAGGTTGACCTCTAACTGAGACCAATGACCTCTGGCTGATGTCAATGACCTCTGGCTGCGCCCAGTGACTTCTGGCTGACGTCAGTGACCTCTGGCTGACGTCAGTAACTCGTGTCCGTGGTCAATGACCTCTGATCGAGGTCAATTACATCTGGCTGAATAACATGGGTCAATAACATCTGGCTGAGGTCAGTGACCTCTGGCTGAGGCCAATGACCGCAGCTTGAGGTCAATAACCTATGGATGGGATCAATAACCGCTGGCTGAGGTCATTGACTTCCCGCTGAGGTCAGTAACCTCTGGAAGCGGTCAGTGACCTCTGGCTGAGTTCAATGACTTTTCGCTGTGGTCAAAGACCTCTGGCTGAGGTCAATGATTTCTGCTTAAGGCCAGTGACCTCTAGCTGAGGTCAATAACTTCCGGATGAGGTCAATGATGTCTGGCTGAGGTCAGTAACCTCTAGAAGAGGTCAATGACATCTGGCTGAGATCAATGACCACTGGCTGAAGTCAATAACCTATGGATGAGGTCAGTGACCTTTGGAAGAAGTCAATGTCTTCTCGGTGAGAAGAATCTTGAATATGGGTCTATTAAATTGATAGATATTTCACTTCTATTAAAAATACTGTCTCTTAAAATCACATTTTTTTAATATTTCGAAGTTGGGATAATTTCGGTCATTCTAGATCTTACCACGCGTAGTCAAAACACTCACGCGCAATTTGTTTCAAAATTAATTGACCTGCAGATTCTTAAGATGTAAGATACGTAACAGAAAAAATTAAATTTCTGTACTCTGAATGTTTTTATATTTTAACACTTTGGCTCATTTTTGATCCTATCACACTATTTTAGTTACAGAGGGCAAAATACTTTAAATTTATTCGTAATTCTTCTTTGTAGTGTACGATCAGTCACTGCAGAATTGAAGCGTCCTATGTCCTGTAGTTTTGAAATCAGAACTGCATTTTTAAAAAGTGCCCCGGTCATTTAAATCTTGGGACAGTAATAAATAGAACACCCGAGGTAAAGCGTCTGTAAAAAATTTCGATATCCATAAAATCTTTTAATTCTAGTCCTAATTAGGCTGCTCTAAGAATTATAAAATTTCACAGAAATATATTCATTTATTTTTTATATAAAAAAAACTTATTGTGCTAGCTTCTACCCAACTAAAACGTCATGGCTAATTTCTATTGAACGTTTAAATTTCTATAAAGTCGATTTCCCTTGAGTGAAATGCATTCAGTTTCATTTTCGCCCTTACTCCGATATGTATGTTCAACCCGCGTGTACCCATACGGGTATGTATACCCGTATGTTCAACCTTGTTTATCCGTGTTAACTGTCCTAGCCGACACTTGGGAATACAATTTGAGAAGTGTAAAAGGAAGAAGAAAGTCAAGAAGGAAAGAAAAAGTTATTAAAAATTTGAAATTGCTCAAGTGATGTTTTCTTGTTTACCGGCGTTGGGAAATAAATAAATAAATAAATAAATTAATTAATTCATTCATTCATTCAATAATATTAAATAATTTTTCGTATTATTTTGAAAGAAATGGAACGCAGTGAACGAATTTTTTGAAGCGAATGCAATAGAAGAATATTTCATGAAAAAGGAGAGGAGCAACTATTTTAGTGGAATTGTATTAGTCTAATGGATAGCTCGTTTTAGTCGTCAAAAATTAATTAGACGAATTGATTATAAGGATATAATTCAATGTCATTGAATAAAAAAATTGGATACATTAAATCGGAATTTATAACTGCAAAAAAATTGAAAGGATCTAAACATACGTTAATGTTTTAAGTTCCTTACATACATGTTTTTTTAAATGAATATTTGAAATTTTATTAGATCAGTTTTTTAAAAATAACTTAAATAAAAATGATAAAATATCTTTAAAAATTAAGAAATGAATAACCGAGAAATGCATAAGCAAAATTGAATTATCACTGAAAAATGTTTTCTGTAAAATATTCCGTCCAAAGAAGACATCTTCGTCTTTTTCTCTCTCTCTCTCTTTCTCTACTTTCTCTTTAATTTATGCTGTTTTTTTGAATATCATGCTTGTAATGTAAATTGCTTGGATTTGAAACTGAAATGGCAAATGTATTGTATTCAAATATCAGAAATTATCCTAAATAGCCTTGAAAAACACTCGTCGAGCACATTCCTCGCATGCACCCACACGTATGCCCATAACTCCAACATAATACGTTCTTTTTGAATTTTGTGGCATCCACACATCTATTTTTGTGTAAGAATCCACACCCTTTTCTTTCGCGAAATGAGCCAAAAGAAACATTTTATGTAGCCCATCTATAAGTTTTTGCTGTCACCCCTGCCTCCCTCCCCTGTGCACACGCACAACATCGCATCGCCACCGGCAACTGCAAAAACTTCGGTTTGGAGGAAAAGACTTTTCAAAGCCAAAATACTGCCGCACTGTGTACCAAAAAGTGCGAACCAGATAGAAAAAAGCAACAACCACAGCTACAGTAGCAGCTAACAGAAGGCAAACAAAGCCATTGGTTATAACTTTAATTACCTCTGAGGTATTTGTTTGACATGACGACACAGCAAGCAGCAAAAGGCACGATGTGATGTTAGAGAAGTTTTGAATTAATTCGAATTTAAAGTCACTTTAAGAACGAAGTGTGTTACAAATTGGAAAAGTGTGAAAAAGAAAAAATGAAGGATTCAAGAAAATAATGAATTTTCAGTTGACTAAGTCGTTTCTTTTGGTAAATTATCGAGAGTTGCATTTAATTACTTCGTTAGATTTTGTTTATTCTTATGTATCGGAGAAGTAATGATTCCTACTTTCCTAAATTCTGGTAATTGATTTATTTGTCAAACTCTTTATTCGAAAATCGAGAAGCAACCTCACAAATACGTGGGCCGTGACATCACTTTCACTAGTGATTCTTAAGTAATTTCGTGTCGTCTGTGATTTCGCTCTTGGAGTTTCTTTCAACTGTACATTCATATGTTTCTGAACTGAGTAATTTTTCTAATTTCGAGTTAGAAACATCGAAGAAACTGAGCAGAAACTGCCTCCAAAAATTGCCTGAAATGAATTCTGCTTTATATTTATAACGGCAATACAAAAGTTAATACAAAACCTAATCCCATTCGAAGCTATATCAATTTAATAACGATTGTCCATTTTCATAACTTAGAAGGCTCAGATTTCTGACGGAGAATTTCGTTTTCAAATTAGTATATTTTCAACCATTTATTTGATATTGGCAGCCTTTTTAGTCATACCCGCAAACTAGAGGAATGTCACCGTTATGTAGGAGTGATTGTAGAGGAATATTTAAACCAAGTTATTGCCGAATCGTCACATCGCCATGCAGACTACATCCGATTTGTACCGATACCGATACCGATTTTTATTATAACCTCATACATATTTTCCTTACGTAAAGAAGGAAAATAAGTTATTTTTTCGTCCGAAGATATATGTATGTGACATTTTCCCCAAGACAATACTACAGAATTATTCTTGCTTATTGCATATATCTTCTCTAAATTTCAGAGAATGAGGACTACTAAGTATTTGTCCCCAATATATAGCTGCGATACCTTAAATTAAATCCTAAATTAAACCTAAAATTGAATCTGTACCAAATTTTTAAAACCTGTTGCTTAGCAGTCTCCACTGAGATGAATCCAGGAATGAACTTAGGGTTCTACGGATTTCAGATTAGGCTACAGCTATATATCGCGTGCATTATAGCCGGATTTTATGGATTACCCATACATGTTAGCGAGCGTGCGTCTCAATCTCGGTTTGGACATGATGTACCTGCCCATCATTGTTTCTCATTGTAAATAACTATCGGATGGTTTAGCGATATTTTAAAATATTTTAGCTCTCGACTCTGAATAATTTTCGGATAATGGAACCAATTTCCTCACTTTCATAACTGACCCCTGTTTGTTTCTTACCTCAATGAATATTCTCTAGTTTCGCACAAGTATATTTTCATATTATTTATATCTCAGGACCTCAAGGACTACTTTGATATTAAAATAATAAAAAGTTAACTAAAAACGTATTTGTTAATATTATTATAAAAACACATATGGTTTAATAGAATTCTATAATTTGAAAATTTGAACCGATTTCTAAAAATATAACAAATTTAAATTTAAATAAATTTTAAATAAAACAAATTTAAATTTACTAAGCTCGCGTTTTCTTCAATACAAATAAAAGTAAAAACTTAGAAGTGCAAATTTAATTCTAGAGGAAAAATATTTCAAGGGCAAAATAATTTCAAGGCAGTCGTTTTATCTATTGGTGTTAAACAAAAAATTTTATACCAATTATTTCTTCTGAAGGACCTTTTAACAATCTTAAAAACAACAATAAGAACCCATAGGAACGCTAATGTTGGCTTGGCCGAAATTCATATACTCTGCAGTCATAAATTAAATCTATGGTTTTAATCCAATAATTTGTGGGCTTGGCGCCCCCTTTTACTATTACATTTCCCTTTTCTTGGTTAATTCAGATATGATAACCCATTCATAATACAAGCCTCCTTAAAAAATTAATTATGTTACTGTATCATTATTATACAGTAACATAATTATTTTTTTTAAGAAGGCTTGTGTTATTGTGGTTATCATATCTTGATAATGGTTATCATATCTTGTGGTTATCATATCTGAATTAACCAAGAAAAGGGAAGTGTAATAATAAAAGGGAGCGCCAAGGGAGTGTCACGCCCATTTACTGTGAATTTATAGTGTCCCACTACACAATCTCACACCGTTTGGTATTTTGCAATTCTATTTCAAAAAAAGTAGGTCTGGATTTTTGACGATTTTCAATCCCTGAAATCTGTTACGACAGAGAGTACACCGCCAAATGTTACTTCTTTTTGTCGGCTGTAATCGTGTAATTTTCTCCTCCATTAATTTATGACAAACGGAAGCGCTAAGTTAACATGCCCTCCTCTTTGGGTGTAGTACGTAAAAAAGGAGCGAACGAATTAAGGGCAAATTTTAGACATTGTCATTTATTTATTAGTTTTAAATAACTATTGTTTCTGCAGATGTTGTTATTGTTCTGTATTTTTCAGAGTTCGATTTTTATAACTATTACTAATCCTGTTTGTTGTTATTGTTTTGTAATCGAAACAAGTTTGTTGGCGCCTCTGCTACCGCCCTGTTTTTATACCAAAACTCAATTCTCATTACCTTTCGTTCGAGTCAAGAAAATACTTAAAGTCAAAGAAGCAAAGAAAATGTATAAACCTTTCTTACTTTTCATTCTAAAGAAGTTTTACCTAATACGCCTAATGGATAGTTAAATTATGCCTAATATGGACGAACATCAGGAAGAATATAATTACTCAATTGAATACACAGAATATATGCATGAAATCACACTATTTGTTCTCAGTGAAAATACTGCGTTTTTACGACTAACTATTTCGTTCCTTAATCTCGTTCTGAAGATAATTTTGAATTGAGACTTCATTAAATAAACCCAAAGTTGGGAGGAATTTTAAGTGATAAACAAAGGAAACCGCCCATACAAAATCAAATCCGAGCTAAACAAGGACACATGGACAGTTCATTGCTTAGGCTTTAAAAATATCATAAACAAACCACTTCATGCGTGAATTGGTTTATGCACTTCATAAATGTCACTTCATAAGCGTGCTTTAGCCTATACTTTTTGTTTTGTCCATACTAATTATCGATATCTAGAAACCGCTAATGATCCGCTTTGAACCTTTGTAATGTCTTGAACGGCACACACACTTGTCGACGAAAATATTATCAATTTTCATAATTTTGTATTGGACAAGCTTTACCTTTTTCTAAAATTGTCAGACTAAAAACAAATGTTTTTATATTTTTCCGGTACCAAAATTAAGTACACATAAATTTACGTCTCTATTTCACAAACAATTTGTCTGCAATGAAGTAGGAAATCATTAAGTTTACTATCAATGAATCCCCAATGACTTTTACAATGGCAAGGATAAGAATGGCAAACTAATGCAGAGGCAGGAAATTTGAAAAGGAAATCATGTCTGATTATAATCTGACAGGAATATTGACAAATGTTGGGTTTCAATATTTCAATATTTATCCTCCTTAACGTCGCCAATTTATTAATTCAAACAGTTTCTGTGGAAATGTATTCATGTTTTAGAAAAGAGTAGACAGAGTAAGGACAAAATAATGACTTCTAATAATCGATTTAATGCTTTTAAAGAGCTTACATTCTCTAGAAATAGATTTTACTGCAATTTCTTCGCGAGGCGGGGTTTGCAAGGTTTATAAATAACTTCAGAATTTGATTAGATTTTATGGAAGATTGAAGACAAGACGTACAATTTGTTTTTACTATCTAGAAAACAAAGGTGGTTTAAATCAGGATTTTTTCTTGTCAAATTTTATTTTTATTTAACAAAATTTTCAGAAATTCTAAACCTTGTTAAGGTTCTTCTAATATCATTATTAATAATATTTTAATATTTTACGACAGATAGGGGGAAAATCTAAAGCCTCCATACATTTAAGGACATCAATTCCTTCATTTTGAATGTTGTTTAAATGATTTTGTTCGACGGGCGAGGTAAAAGTCATTGTATGTGAAATTTATTTCTACGATCGGTCGTAAAATGAGAATAAATACACCCACCATCCAGCTTTCGCACACATGCATCGAACCCCAAGCACATAAACGTAAAAGCTTTTTTGTATAAATTTCGTTTCGTCCGTTTCGGTTCGTCCTAGATGCAACTAACATAATATGTCGTTCTTATACCAAATGTTTATACCCGTCCAAACCGTACTTGTCCTATCCATACGATCTCAATCTCGATCGATTCGTGACTTGAAAACATGCATAAATGTATTTCCGATATTATTCTGGAATTTGATTCGGCTTTTTCTAATTTCTCAGAAAAAATTTGCTTCTGAGGTCGTTTAACAAACTTAATGAAAATGTTTGAAAATTGCGCGGAAATTATTACTCGAGGAATTTTTTGAAATAATAAGAAAACCTATTTGATACAATTTATAACTGAATCAAATAGAATCGATTTCAATTATTTTAGTTTAAATTTAGAATTTCTCACTGGAGCAGTTACCAGAAAACAAACCGTTAGGTATTTATAAAATACTTCGTTTGTAAGAGTAAAATGCTAAAGTTTGGCAATTCATCAACGTCATATATTTTGAAAATTATAACTTATACTATAAACACAACCTCGCGACAGTTTGGATATCCTCGGCGCGACTTGTCAAAAATACGAGGAATCTTACGGGAATTGAGAAAAAAGTAAAACTGTTGTGCTACCGACGCGTACGACAACGACAGTAGTAGAAAGTAGTAGAAAGTTTTCTACTTTTTTTAGTTGTCACTAGTCTTGTTCTTCTTTTTTCTGTTTGTTTACCTTAAATGACATTAGCAATTATTAAAATTGTACCGAAATTACAGATTTGTTTCGAAATTTTCTTGAGTGAGTATTAATAAATGTAAATAAAGCTACTAAAATTAAGAAGATATAATGATTCCATATCTTCAGAATGGCTGGTATAGAGGAAGCTCTAATTGAGCAAGTTAGACGATATGATATGAAGGATCCCGGATATTTTTTTTTGATTTTTTAGTTGTCGTCACACTTAGCAAGATTTGCGTGACATTCTTGGCCAATCGGAGATTATAACGCCATCCACATTGTTTATTTTATATTTTTATTAGGAGTTGGGATCTGGGAAGGACTAGTGATTTCAATTTTCTTAATAGACTTGTTTGTCTTTTACAATGAAAAATTAAAGTTTAATTACATTGATTTATATGTCAATTTTAGCTGATTTGACAAATTCAGTCAGCGTTGCAATATCATTTATGTCTTTTGAGTAAAATATCTCATTTATGTTATTGTACTTGTTAAAAAAGGAAAAACGTGCTCTTAACTGATTGAACTTACTGCACTCGAATATTAGATGATTCGCATTTTCCACCTTTTGACAATCATGACACATGTTGTCTGTTTCTATTCCTATTTTACAAAGGTATTCCTTACAGTATGTGTGGCCCACCAGTAGTCTATTTAATAATTTAATCTTATAACAGCTTAAGTTAGTTGATTTCCACCATTGTTTGTTAGATGTAGACATATATAATGGTAATAATCTATTTTGATACTGATTTTGAAAGTCGCTTTTCCATTTACATTTGATTTTGTTGTGAATGAGTCTACAAGCTTCATCCACCGTGTGCCCTAAATTGATTACGCACCCTGCTTCAGCCGCTAATTTTGCAAAGACATCAGCTCTTTCATTGAAATATAGCCCTCTGTGCGAGGGGCACCAAATTAGAAGTAGATTTTGAATGTTTGATAGACCTAGTTTGTTTAAAAATTGATTGACTAGAAAGTTTTTTGGTGATGTTTCTTTTAATAATAAGCACGCATTTATGCTGTCCGTAAAAATTACTACTTTATCAATATTATCTTCGATGATCAAGTCAAGGGCTTTATTTAGTGCCACTAATTCACCAGTTAATGATGTTATGTTTTGATTGACTCGAAAGAGGAAGTTTTGATTTTCAGAAATGTTGCAAACTGCACAGCCAGCCGTGTTTGAAAAGATAGCTGCGTCAGTTGACCAGATTTTGAAGCTCTTGTTTTTTAGAGTAGAAAACAGATCAAGGTATTGTTGTTTGATAGCCTCCTGAGAGTCGTTTTTTGATATATTATTAAGCCTACATATAATTTTGATTTTATGTGTTGGGTAGTTCAAGGGCTTAATTTTGGGTTCTACATTGTCGAAAGTTTGTTTGAAATTAAAATAGGCATGGTTGTAACTAGTTTTGATTTGGTCATTGAAATTTAATCTATTGTACTTCGGGGAATGATGATATTTGAGTTTTACTAGTTCTTTAGCAGTTAGGTATAGTGACCTTTCTTCTGGTGGTAGAGTTCCAGCCAATGCATAGATCATTGGAACCGCTGTGGAAGGGGTTAGCCCAACGCATCTTCTGAGAATGGCATTTTGAAATCTTGTTATTTTTTGAGTGATGTACTTGGGCATATGTGACATTGTTGTGCGAGCGTATTCTGTTTTTGGACAAATAAATGATTTGAAAGCTCTGATTGCTATTTCCGGGTGAATGCCCGTTTTAATGGATGTTATCATTTTAATAGCATTCACTGAGTTTGTTGATTCTTTTAGAACTCTGTCAAAATGTTCTTTTATGCTGAGACTGTTTGTAACGTCTCTTCCGAGAAATTTTAAAGATTTCACGTTAGGTAAAATTGTTGAATTAATTTTTACTATTGGTTCCAATTTAGCACCTTTGGATAGGTACATAATCTTGGATTTGTCAAGGTTAATTGTCAGGTTAAGGTTAGTACAAAGTTTGTTGAAAGAATTTAATTTTGTGTTGAGATTTTCTACTGCAGTTTTAAAGTCCTTGTTTTTTGAGATGATTATAAAGTCATCTGCGAATTGAAAAACTTGAGTGTATAGGTCTGCAATATTATGAAGAGATGTTGTGTATAGATTGAAAAGTAGGGGACTTAGACAACTGCCTTGAGGTAGTCCATTTGATATTGATATTTTATTCTTTTCCAATAATAGAATCCGATTTCGTAAAAAGTTAATTATCCATTTATAAATTTGAGATGGCACCATGAAGTTCTTCAAGATGTTCGCTAGTGTATTTATATCAACCGCCTCATACGCGTTGGAAATATCTAGGGCTTCTATCAAAACTTTATTGTTTTGATCTTTTGTGTTAGCTATTTCTTGAAGTATTTCATTGATGCACATGTTACTCGAAAATGTTTTGCGATATGCAAAGGATCTATCTGATAACAGTTTGTTATTTTCAACAAAGATATTGAGACGTTCTTTTATCATGAGGTTTATTGTTTTCATTAGTACGGAGATTAGCGCAATTGGTCTAAAATTTCTGAAATCATTTAGATCCTTACCGGGTTTTGGAATTGGACAAATTTTAATTATTCGCCAGCTTTCGGCAATATGTGTTTTTGTCCAACAATCATTGAAAATTTCTAAAAGGATGTCTAAGGATATATTTGGTAGGCTGCGTAGCATATTGTATGTAATGCCATCAGCACCTGCTGCAGAGGAGCGACTCTTTCTTTTCAGTACATGTGTTAGTTCCTGTAAATTAAAGGCCTGATTGTAAGGATGTTGATTACTAAAGGTCAATGGTGGAGTGGGGGAGTTCTTGACATTTCTTACAATATGTTTCAGAAATTTGGTGTTATTATTGTTGTCCCAGGTATGTCGAGTATTGGATGTGAAAGTGTTTTTGCACCCTTTAACCAATTTAAAAAGGCTTTTATGATTGCCTGACAATTGCATATTTTTTATTGATAATTCAAATGCTTCTTTCTTAGCTTTTTTAACCATACTACTCCAATGTTTATCAGCCTCAATTGCTGCAAGAAGATCAGGGAGTTTTTTAGTGATGTTATATTTTTTCCTCGCTGCTACTTTTAGTCTATAGTGTTTACTTATTTGTTCATTCCACCAGCCCTTTGGTGAGAATTTTTGATTGATGTCTATTGTTAACGTAGCTTTTTTACTGATGTCAGCAAAAAAATGTTCTAAGTTGTTAAGCGATTTGGGAAGTATTGCTGAATTTAGTTGTTTGGTTAATCTATTTTTTGAAATAAATGTATTGGGTATAATATCTGTATTGTTGATGGTGATTTGGATAGGAAAGTGGTGGCTACCACCCAAGGTAACAGGCATAACCTCCCAGTTTATAACAGT
The DNA here is from genome assembly GCA_963966595.1 of Physocephala rufipes. Taxonomy (NCBI): domain Eukaryota; kingdom Metazoa; phylum Arthropoda; class Insecta; order Diptera; family Conopidae; genus Physocephala; species Physocephala rufipes. The sequence continues at coordinate 6,453,762 of OZ016504.1, read as the reverse complement.
TTTTGAATTAGTGAAGGTGAGATCTAATACTGATCCTTCATTTGTTGGTTCATTAAGAAATCTTTTGAATGTAGAGCTACCATTATTTAAGCAGCAAAAGTTGGAATTGGCAAGTAAAGAAACCATGTGTTTGCCTCTGGCTGAGTCAGTTGAATCACCGAAAAACCTCGCTCTGGCATTAAAATCCCCACATATGAATACATTTTCCCTATTATCAAGAAGATTTAGTAGTTTGGATATCTCGGTATTAAATTTTGGTATTGTAATTGAGTGTGGAAGGTACACCGCCACAAGTGTGATGTTTGGCAGTAGGTTAGTTGTTTTTATAATTAATACATCAAGAGGAGTTGGAAATGGGATTTTTTTAAAATTTATTCCTTCCCTGATCATGATGGCAACACCACCAAAATTGTCTGCTCTACCCTTGTGGATTACTTGGAAGTAAGGTAATTTATTTATTTTGTCTAAATAGTCAACATTGAAAACTTCTTGTAGTACTGCGAAGTGAATTTTGTCTTTGTTTAAAATGAATTCAAGGTTTAGTTTGTTAGTTTTGAAACTTTGAATATTGTATTGCAATATTTTAATCATAGAGAAAAAGAAGAAAAAAATTTTATTTTTTGGGAAATATTATATTTCCATCAATCCTTGATTATCCATACCTTGCTTTAAAAGATTTAAGTCTTGTTGTACATTATGCTTATTTAATTTTCCTTGAATAGTTTGAATGGCTTCTATCGCCTCTTTTCCAATTAGTTCTGTAAGTTGACTAGCTAATAGACTATTAGCTGAAATATTAAATTGTCTAATTAAATTATTTAACTGAAGGGCATCAAGACTTTCAGTTATCGGATATGTTTGTTCTTCTGAATTTGAAATGCTAGTGACTTTTAAAGCCATGCCACGGTTTAGTTTAGAATTCACATTGTTTGACGAGTCATGGTCTATCGCTTTTTTCCATTCAGATATAGTGTTTCCCGCCTTAAAGGCTTCGCGCACTTTGTTATGATTTGCTCTTGCAATTTTCGAAAAAGGACGTAACGCATGTAAATGTTCTACCGCGGTTTTAGTGTTGTTGTATAAATTTGTTATTTTCTTCTGTGGAAGTGGAGGGAAATCTTCATTATCTGCTAAGAGACTAAAGCGATTGCTGAAAACATTAGAGTATCTCAATTTAGCTTCATTGAAGGACAGGTTTTCTAGAATCATTAATTTCTTTAGAGCATATGCTTTTTCCCTGGCGGGGCATTGTTTGTCAGTAGGATGGTGTGCCCCCTTGCAATTAGGGCAGCAGATAATTTCACAGTTTCTATCTTGTTCATGATTTACAAAACAATTCCTACATGCAGGGATCTTCTGCTTGCAGTTTGTGGCAAGGTGATTGAATCTAAAGCAATTATAACATTGTCAAAATGGAATGAATGGCAATACTGAAATTTTGGTATAATTATAAAAAAAACCTCTTTTGGAATTTTTAGTCCTTTGAAAATTAGTTTGACTCTATTAGTAGGGATTAAGGAGTTAGTTTCCTTATTTTTCTTCATTATTCGCATAGCTGCGATAATGGGTATCTCTGAAGTAATGTTTTTTAATAAATCTGTTTCTTCTATATCATGAGGAATGTCAAAGATAATGCCGGTTTTTGAGACAAAGTGAGGCATAATTTTGGCCACATATCCATAACTATTTATTAATTTATTCTTTGCAAAAAGATTAGCGGCTGAAGCACCGTTAAAATTAATTTTAGCTCTGTTGTAACCTATTTTGAAAACTTCCGTGATACCACTTACCTTTAGTGTATCTAACGTTTTTGTAAGTGCTATTACATTTATTTTTAACCTTTCCTCTTCTTGCATTTTGTCTACATAGACAATCCATGGACCCTTATGCGAATCATCATACCTTGGTTCAAATTGAGATGCACGTGGTTTGTTAGAGGCTCTTGAGACTTTTGAAGCCGTTTCTTCTAAGGGAGGTAAGCCTCCCTCAGCGGCGTCCATTTTCCTTTTCTTGTTTTCTATGACAATGACTATGGCTTTTTACTTTAACGAATTTGTAAGAAAGAAACTCAAATGGAATAATTCACAAATTGATATCACTTATAGGATAATTTGGATTAATTTTTATTATTTCTTTGATTTCTTTTTTGATTATTCTTTAGGATGGCGGGAAAAAAATTAGATTTGATTCTGTTGTAGATGCAGGAGCGCTTTGTGATGATGTTTAAAAAATTAGACACAACCAAGAAGAACGCCACGCTGAGAATGGATCCCGGATATAAAAATTTTTTATATAAAGAAAAACATTTAATAAACAAACATATGTTCTCTGCTAACTTAAGCGACAGCAGAGTTTTGATGTGTCGACGCGACAACTGTCGCGAGGTTGTGTTCATGCTATAGGTGTACACAAATATTACAGTCAGCTGTTCTCTATAAACTAATCAGCTGTTCAGCTCTAAGGGAAGGAAATTTAGAAAATTTTTAAAGACTTTGTAAAATTCGAGCGGACCAAACATTTTTTGACAGAAATTGTGAACAAGAGGTATTAACTCACTTAAAACTTTCTGGCGCACGTTGGAGTACTATAAAAATGTATTACCAGAGTGTATGCAGTAACGCATAAATCAAGCCATAAAAACAAATGATAAAAACAAAAACGAGACTATCTTGACTTGCATCAGCAATACCGCCCAGAGTGTTCTAAATGCTTGCTAGGTTACTAATCATTGCAGTTTACACTTGGGAGGTGAAATTTATGTCCTCATAAACATTTGATAACTGTAACCAACTTCACGACACACATCTACACGTGCGTGATACATACTCAATCACTCTATCCCTCTTACTTCTCACTGATATTTTAGTCTTTCTTGTGTTCATTAATCTTTCTATAAATTTCGCAAGCTGATAACTTTTAATATCCATACCCGGTACTCTCTTCCGCTTTCTCTGTCAACAACAAAAGTCCTTCGTCGACGAGACATTAATTTACAATTTGCTTTTAAATTAATCACAATTAATTCACAAGGACAATTTACTTTGCTTGATCGTCTTCATATTCTGATATTTGTCACTCACTCCTAACGCTTTCAGTGAACAATTTCTGTTTTTTCAACAATTTTTATAGATTCAATGATTAATAAATGAAGTTCTAGGAGTAGAACCCATTTACTTTCATTCCTTTGTCTCAGCTGACTTCGATAAACGGTGTCGAAGGTTAAAATCTCATTAAGTTTTAAATCACGGTCTCCATCACCCTTTCTCCAGACGCGCCCCTAGGCGTCATGTTGACGCGTCTCCGTTGATTGCCATGAATTCGCATAATCTTCTAAATACGTTTGCCTAACCAGGAAATGTTTTAAATGAAGAAAGAGAGAAGAACGTTTTATTTATTGAAACTTGCAGAAAATTTTTGACGATAATCTGTTTTATGGTTTTAGTAAGCGGCGTTAACTATTCTAAAGACATTTAAAACACAATCGAGAACTAAATTACTTCCATGTATCCTACCCCTCACCGCATCCACAACTGTGGGTGTCTTTTCGTTAATTCTACAACCTTCATTGTCATAATTATAAACTAATTTCTCTTATAATTTTGCTGATTTTTTGTATTGGCAACTCTCGTACACTTTACTGCCCTCACATACCTTACCCTCATATACATTACCATACGGTACTTTTCCGTAAACTTGACCGCTATGAAAATATTGGTCTTGGATGGTCGGATTTGAACTATTATGAAGATTAAGTTGTTGTCTGTTCGTGTTTGAATATAAAATTGTTCTTACTTATTGGAAGACTCTAAAAGTCCGTTGAAATGTTCCTCACATTACCGTCGAAAACTCGTTGGAAGCACTTACCGTAAAACGTTTACCGACTTTTATGGAATCTTTTCCAATAGTGTCAAACAGAAGCAAAAATACTTTAATCAATGCATAGAAACCTAAAAAATAATTGAGTTTTATTGCTGTCACAGCAAGCATGTTTTCGCTTCGGTCCTTTCTCTTCCTCTCATTCACAGGCAATTGAGTTCCTAGGTGTTTGGCGACTCACTTCTGAATTCATACATTCATACATGCTCGACACTAACATTTAATTAAAAGAATGCTCGTTACTCACAAGTGTTAATGCCACCAAATTGATGGAAGGATAGAATTCTGTAATCGCAAAACCGTTGGCTGGCGTTTTAATAATCGATTTAGTGATCGACAGCACGAAAGTCTTTTAGGGAATCTGTAAATCGAATCCTGCGGATTAATTTCGCGAGGACATCGAGAAATACGAGAATAGATTTCATAACACTTTATTTAACATAAAAGGATATCGATGTGGGGGTTGAGTAAGGGTTGACAACTGACAGAGGATTAGTGTTTAACTAATTTTGTAGAGGTTTAATCTCTATGGCTCTGGACGCCTTTCCCATCACGAAAGCCACTGTGTAATATAAGAATGCTTCCTCTAGCCTTCAACAAATTTAAATTAAATATGACAATTAAGCATTCCTCTGTACTCAAATGGGCGTCATCACTATCATTCCCACCTTCATCTGATGGAGTAATGCCTGACACAACACAATGTCGTTTATTATGTTAAGCATAAGCAGATATTATCATTCTTCCTTGTTTTTTTGCATGTTCTTCTTCTTTTTTGGTACCTCTGAACATTTTGAGTCATGCTAACTGCCGTTAGGTTGGATTTTGGTAATAACAGGTTCGTCTTTTACATTTATTTGCTATTTTCTTCTTTCAATTTCTTTATATTTTGCTTTTTCTCTATATTTTCTTTTCGATGGCAGGTGATGCCATCCTGCTGGAACCAAGTTTTGTCTGGATTAATGTCATCCATATTTTCAGCCACGAACTCATTGATCGTAGTGCGGTAACCACCTCCATTGAGAGTATTGCGAGGTGAAATAAGGTCCAATAATGCCACCAGCAGGTAAACTGCACCAAACGCTGCATTTTTTGGATCCCTTGAGGTCTGTAAAGTCTCTTGTGGATTCGTGTCACTATGCGGCAATTTTACTTATCAAAAAACCCGTTGAGCCAAAAATGTGTCTCATCGCTAAACACTATTTTACGATACGAGGTCGCCTACAAGTTACTCGAATCGACGACTGGTTTTGAAGGTTAATTTTGGTAATTTGGTGGCGTTCTTCAAACGTGAGTTCATTCATGACAATTTGCCAGATGGTACTGTCTGGCATATAAATGTCATCAAGATATAAAATCGACAAGAGCAGTCAGAAGGACAGCTTTTATTGAAAGATGGCCCAATCGAAAAATCAATCTAAACTAAAAAAGTATCCTTTACCTTAAATATTTTTATGGTTAGTAATTTACTATTTATTAATTAATAATTTACAGTTAATAGTTTATATTTACTTACGTTTATTTAATTAAATGGTAAGAATTAGTAAGACAGACTAAAACCTTGGGTTAACATTAGACAAATGTTATTGAATAAATAGTCGTTAAATACACCTTCTTAACGACTTTGTAGTCCACTACCTTGGCCATAATTAATATGAGATTTGTTTTCCTCTAATTTATCTTCAATTAGTAACTTATTACAATACGTCAATTGTTTTGAACTGAGAGTTCTGAATAAAGATCGAGAAGAAAATATTTCTTTACAATTTTTTGATTGGGATATAACGAATTGTTTTAAACTAAATTGTGTGTCTGTCTGTCTGTTAAAAACACGATTGTAGTCGAACGGAGGGATATATCGACATGAAATTGGCACGAATATCCGTTGTCGCTTTATGCTTTTTTGGTCGAGCGAAATCGGACGAGTGTCATGCCTACTTTTTATACAAAATCGCCTTAAAGTGGCGATTTGTCAGTTTTATATATAAGTTTTCAATTCTATACATTTGATTCTTGTGGTGGCCTTTTTGGGACAGCTTCTTAGGGATGGCCAATACCCTCCTACAAAATTTCGACCCTCGTAGTGGTGGACATTTTTTTAGATAGTAAAACGCAGATAAAAAAATTTCAGAAACTAGAAATAGGATATCTCGTTAAGGGAAATAATAGTAATCAACAGCCCTTTTCAGAAAAATTTTTTAAATAGAAAAACATGGATAGTTGAAAGACAATACATAATGTAAAATTCATTTAGAAGGAAAAGGTAAAAATTGAGAAAAAGTATTCTTTGGTTTAATTTTGAAACGTAAGGCTAGTGAAAATTGCGTTAGAAACCTGGGTAGACTGGGGTGTACCCCGGAAATGTTGGTTACAAGACATAACAAAACTTCATCAAAGTCGAAATGAAAAATCTCCGGCGTTTAAGATAAGTCGATGTTTCATGCGTTGTTACGAAGATATTACGCGACCATGGTCATTATATGGCCAATAACTGAGACCACACGAGTCGAATGGTGTGGTTCAATTTGATATAGGTCTAGAACCTCGATTGATGGTGAGATTACCTGGCACAAAAATATATAATACTGCCTAGTGGGCAAATTAATAAAATATTGCCGCCGAACTACACGTCAAAATTGCTTAACTGTATATGCTGGTTCGCTTGGCGGGACAATTATTTGTACTTGACCTACATCGACTGCATCCGAAATTTGATGAAAACTGTGAATAATTTTTAAATATTTCCAGAATTTGAATATTCAGTATTTGAAATAAGAGCCTTAATCTTGGACGACAGTTTGGGGAATAGGTTACAGAGACCTTTGTGAGTTTTGAAAATTACGAAGTACTGAACATCTTTCATACAAAAAATTTGATGTAGGTAGAAAATGCCGTGGTCAGATGTCTCTTGGCGTTTTACGTGGACGCCTGCCATGATTGGCTTAAGTCCACGGTGGGCCTACCCACATTCGGGGTTGCTGGGTAGACTTTGCGAATACCCTTTATATCGGCAACCAACGACCACGGCTGCACGGCTGTACCTTGGAAGCCTGGGACGAACAGGACATTTCTCTGCCGGTGTTTGGCCACCGGCTGCCGAGTTGGGTGAGGAGGAGCTCCTCACGCAATTCTACGTGGAGACTCATGGTCTCTACCCGCGTAAACTTTGGGTATTAACCACAGCCACCACGAAGCTCTCACTAGGAGGCCTATCCACGATGCGCTATATGCGTGGGATTTATATTAGCGGGGTCCAAAGACCGTATGTGCGCATCACCCGTGGTACCGCTTTAAAGCCTTCGGTAAGGTTTCGGGACTAGGGTGCATAGTTTATTGGCAATGAACTATGTGCAAGCACACTACCCACTGCCATTTTGTTGTCCGTACCGCAACGGGACTGGCACCCGAAATACCGTGGTCAATCGGATGTAATCCAACCTTGATTATGACTTAATTTTTATTTAGCATCATGAATTCGTACGGATAGAGAAATTAACGCAAGTGCGCCAAATAATTAAATTTGATTATATTTCATAAAGCGCGCACCGCACGAAAAGTTTCATTGATTTTCCGTAAAATCAAGGAAAGCTATTTTAATCGGAAGACCATTTTATTAAAGAAAATGTTCACTTAAAAAAAGTCATTTGAATTGAGAATTAAAAAATACAATTAAAACCGATTTCGTTGTCATTGTTGTTGTTGTTCATCGAGTACAATAATTGATCCGTAATAGTGCACGCAAATCAGTCCACACATATAAACGTTTTCCGTAATGTTTGCATGTATACTTAAAATACGCTTGCATTACCGTTGTCGAATATCATCAATTAACTCATTATCATCAAAGCAAGCATTCATTCTTTCGTTAACGAAGATGATTCAGAAAAAGAAATCCAATAAATATCAATGAATGGATTAATTTGTCATTCGCTTTGGACATATTCGCACATCCTTAACAATCCCCCATTCTCAACATAGTCACAAAATATCGATAACAATTTTTGCGGAATAAACAACTAGAGGATATCTCTATCTCTCTCTTAGACGATATCTCTAAGAGAACTTTATGGAGGAATTCTTTTGATTTTTAGTAGGTTTTAAAAGAAACTTTAAAATAAAGAAATAAAATAAATATTCTTGACTTTTAACATGAACCTTTAATATTGACCTTGACTAAACTTGACTTGAATCATAGAGTAAGAAACAACAAGAGGCCCAAACAGCTCTTTTTACTCATTTGCCATCATGGTAGCGGTCGGTCCAAGTGGGAAACGAAGAAGTGTTTTGAGTGAGAAATACTCGAAAGCAGAATATCGGACGATTTCTTTCTTTACTCGTTTTTTTTTACTTCAGCACAATTTTTTTTATTATTCTCTCATTACTTCGTGCTATTATTCTCGCGAGAGCAGAATAGACCAATTGATTGATTTGTTTTCATTTGTTATAACTGCGGTATTTTTTATTATTCTCTCCATTGCAAAGTGATAACACCAGAATGGTTTTCAGGTGCATTCAGGTGCTTCGAACACAAGCTGAAACTACTAGATTTCTTGACCCTTGTTTTGCTCAGAAAACATTACTTATGGGCAGTCGAAAAAACGCGATGGACGAAATAAAAATTTATCTTTCTGCCTGTGTCCATATATATCTCTATATATAATATCTGTATATATCTGTCCCTATATATGTCTATACTTATATGTCTATATAAGGCTTTGCGTCTGTCTAATTTTATGTCTATTAGTATAAACCCGTTTGGCCGTCTGTGTCCATCCATGGTGGAAAAATCCATTTAATTAGATAGCCACGCCTACTGCTAGATTTTATCACAATCCTGAACAGTTAAGACGGATGCAAATGGTAAATAAGCTTCACTGCTAATAATTTTTTCTCCTGTTTACTCTTGCCTTGCAACTTATAAAAATATTAAAATAATTATTATAAGTATTCCTTTTTAAAATTTGTCAAATTTTTAAGATTGATAAATCTACCAGACAAATACAATTGAATTATATCTATGAAAAATTATGCTACGTCCAACGATGGCCTTGCAGACCGCAAAAAAAAATAAAAAACTAATGTTGTGCCGTAAATAACATTATTCATTCACATTCACACACATACAAACTTTCGATATGATGCGCTTTAATAAAATTTGACTAGTTACAAAAACAATTGCCAATGTAAGTATCACTCTCTCACGCCGATTATTTCGGCTATTAAAACGTATCCATGCAAATTTCTTCCCTTTCAACGCAAATCTTGTCTCTTCTTCGTGCTGACTACGCCGCACAGTGGCAGATATTTTGAAATAGCGGTCAAAAGTCTATATCTTCTGAACGCGTTAAATTATTTAATTTATTTTTTTTTCTTTGCTACCCTAATCTTTAGCTTTAATTTCATGCTACAACCATTAAAATTGACATGGGGGAACCAAAGATATGACAGATTTTATCAACCTACCTCGTACTTTTACTACAATCTAAATCTTTCTAAGCATATCCGTCATGAATAAAGAACACTGCAAACATACTGCGTTTTTTTATAAATGTTGTGTTTTTTGAATACTTATATTAATTATTTATTATAATAATAAAGGCAAAATACAAAGATATATAATTTAAGATTATAATTCAATAAATAAAGACAAAATATTTACATGTGTATGCAAACTAAGCAATTTTTACAAAATGTTCAGCAAAATATTTTTGTTGGTCGTCTAATAGTAAATTTTTAGCATCATTATCCAATTCAATTGATGAAGACTTCCATTTTTGACGAATATTCGAAATATATGGATCTGATGTGCAGAGCAAAACTGTAAGAAGATCCTCATTCGTACAATATCTTGACATTTTTCTTGTGTTGTGCTCACGAAAAAATCTATAATCCTTATTTCTTTTCTCTTGTGCTTCTTCGGAAAGATCACCTAGTGGAAGCAGACTATGTTCAATTACTTGTTCTCCATGATACAGAACTTTATGTATTGTTGATGGCATATTCCTCCAAGGGTATTTTTCGTTATATATCTCTGCGGTTTTCTTAGCATATATTCCGAATTTCTTCGCATCAATCATTTTGCTGCATGCAAAATGTATTATCTTTCATATAAGCATATGATGTATTATCTTTCATATAAGCATACTAATTGTAAAATTGGCGACTGTGAAAAAAAAAACTTTTGGCCGCTATTTCAAAATATCTGCCACTGTGCGCCGAAGAATAAAATCACGAAGAGTAGCAAGCCCAACAAAAAATTGTTAACAACCGAAATATTTATAGAGCATCAGTGCAAAACAAAGCAAAAGCTATAGAAATTGAATGAGAGAGAGCGAACCACTCACTATTGAGTGAGAAATCGGTCCAGCGCTGGACCGACCATAGAAAAATATTTTGTTCAAGATTGTGACTCTTGTTATTTCTTACTCTATGCTTGAATACAATATTGACTTGTGAGTGATCTTCGCTTTTGAGTAAATCTGCCTTATAAATTATAAATAATTTTAATCTATGAATAATCTTAATTGCCGAGTTAAAAGTCTTTATCTAAAAATTGCTTCGCAGATATATAAGAATTATCACTCCTTTAATGCAAGAGTGAAATTTATTGGAGCAATTAAGGAATTCGAAAAATTAATAATTTAAAAATAAATTGAAAAGAAATTCTTGGTTTTTCTATAAAATTATTGCTATGTGAAATTTTTTAAAAATTCATATAATTACATATTTTCCAGCATATTTTTTATAAACTAATTTCTTTTAATGAACTAATCTCTTCATAGTTCGCTGAAAATATCCAATGACCGTTGACTAATCAATTGAGAAAACGTATATAACTCACGTTTTTGCTAGCGTGAACAACAATTATGACCACTAAATAACCAAAATCACAAACTGAACCAAGTGTCTACCAAAAAGAACCACGAACATGAAATTTGGACGAACAAGATTTGCAAGGACAAAATGTCACGCTTTTGATGTAATCACAACCAGTTTGAGAAGGCTGTCCGCTGGAGGGCGGACAATCTCCTGCTGCTTTAGATAATAAACAGGGAATCATCCCAAAGACAAGGAAGGGGCAGGGTCAGGGATCTTCCTCTTTAAGCAACGACAGTTTTTAAACAAAAGAAAATTTTTCATTCAGGACAAACAATAGGAGAGGAAAAGAAAAATCTATTTCGGCTTCTGGTTTTATAATATTGGCAAAAAGTCAAAAGATTGAAGAAGAGAACAGAAAATGTCGGTCATAAACTAAAAGCCGAAAAAATAAATCACAATAAATGGTAAAAATTTATTACTTTATGTAGATAATAATAAAAAGAAAAACATTAAAAAGCTTTAACCGAAACCGGGGCAGCGCCATTTAGTGATTGGCGGCGAAAATCTTTCGAAATTCTATAAAACATTTTCAGTTTTTATTAAATTATCTTATTTATTTGTAGAAATTGTAATGACTTCATTGATCTTTATACATAATTCTCTGACAATGAATGGGCCAAGGACTGGATTCTTTTTAGAAATGGCATTAAAATACAAGTCGTTTCGTGGACAGAAATATACTGAAACCTCTCCAATTCCTTTTGCGATGGCTTATAAAGATTGGACATTCTGACGACTAATGTTTTAACTATTTCAAAATTACTGGAAAATGTTCGGATTAATTCGCATTGTTAATTAAAAAGTGTATTAATTCTAGTAATTGTAGTCTCCGTCTTACTCATCGAGTATCGGGTTCAGTGACATAAAATTCCGGAGTATATAATTTTGGATAAGAAACGCTTATTGCTGGATATGGAAAATAATAATTTAGAACATGTTAAAGAATGTCCCCGACAGGGTGTTGCAAAATTATGGATTTAGTTTTATTCTACAGAAATAAGCGTGCTGTGTTTATAGAGTACATATTTATATAACAAAATTGAACGTGGATATTTTTTTTGTTTGTTTAAAATGAATAATCACAGGAGGAACTGAACCGATTTGAAAATTTTGGAAATTTTCACCTGGACAACACAGATAACCAACCTATTTATAGCTGAAGAATTCATATGAAAATCCATACCTGGGTAATGGTGCGTGAGATCAAATTGTGCTCAGTCTATCTTAATGTAATTGTTAATTAATAATCTATTTAATTATAATTGTTAAATGCGCGTGTTCCTACAGTTTTTCATTTGTCCGTTTCCTCGTAAAATGTGCCCACTGCAATGCCTTCTCTTTATGAAAAAAAGTTCCAAGCCTCGCTTTAGGTTTCTATTGAAACTATTAAGCTGAAATTGTATGGCCGAAAGCAGTGTTCGATATTATAAATCTCTTAGGGCGTGGCGTGCCACGGGTACCACGTGTGCGCTATACCATGCGTGGACTTTCTTAAGAAGAGTTTTGTTGACGTTGAGTTAGTTGGTCTAAATTAATTAAGGCAAAGGAAATATAATATTTAAGGGGGGCACCGCCCACTGGTTAAAAGGATCGCACTATAAATTGTATTACTGACATATGGTGTATAAGTTGAGGTCAGGCTGATGTTAGCGTTCTTACTCGTCTTTGTTCACAGGATTTAATATATCTTTTGTGATTTACGATTTTTTATTACTTCTTGATATTTATTTTATATCTTTAATATTTTTTTACTTCTTTCTCGCTATAATTTTTCATTGTCGGTATTTATTTGATTTTATTTATCTTTTCTTATATTTCATTTTTTTAGTTAAACATTTTTATTTGTGCATTATCTACAGTCTGAATATAATATTGATATAATATGTAATATTATAATATGTGTATAATATTATTCAAATATGAAATTTTAAAATTAAAGATTTAGCAAGCTAAATATTTTTTAATTGTTTTTGAGAAATAAAACATGTATAAAATATTCGACACAATTTTACAAATTTTTTAATATGGCGTTTTCTAATTATTTTATATATTTCGAACAAAGATAGCATGCTATCCTTACGCGAAATATATAAAATAATTTTCTACTCCTGATGCATAAAGTGATGTCGCCAGAGACGCCCATAACGATACTCTGTAGCTTAGGTGATTTTCCAAAGCATCGGTGTGATGATTTTGTGATTTTCATTTGCCAACGTCACGCCTACAGTTTGCTCCATTATTTGGTAGCGTCTCGTGTTGATTCGGCTACCAGGATTCGAGTCATTTAGTGGATCTTCCACTTAAGTGTCTGATATGCAATGAGAAGCACAGGATAAAACCGATTGTGTCTGTAGGAAAGAAATATTTCGTAACAAATGACATTCGCTCTTTTAGGAATAATTAATAAATATATTTGTTTTTGGCAATAAGACGCCTGATTGGAGGAAGTGTATTAGAGTAATCAAAGATTGGCCTATGTATGTAATAAGTAGTTATGAATATGCACACATACCTATAAAAAATCAAGAACAACAAAGTAATTTAAAGGACACTTTAAAGACTCAATTTAAAATAGAAGAATAATAAAGAAACATTTCTACTAGGAATGCAATTTTCAAGATATCGTCCTAAACGATTTCATGGCTAGGTCAAATATATATCGGAAGAACTCCTACGGTTAACGCATCCCTTGCGAGTTCCAACTACAAACACGTTCTTTGATAACATAACATTTAGTCGCGACGAAGGTTATCTAAGGCTTTTTTTTAAAGCGCATTCAAAATTATTAACGCAATAACTACGTCTGCAATTACTGTCTTAATTATAAGTCACAAGATTCACAAAATTCAGACAAACCAAATTTCAGGTATTAATATGCTAGATCCGCCGATTACAAACGACTTTTATGAGTTGGAAGGGTCTCTTCTCTTTAGTATACCTAAGCTTTTGAAAATCAAACTTTTGCAATCGAATGGGAATCCTACCAAAGTAATGTGCTTGTCTCCCTCCACTCTCCAGATATAAGATTTACTTTGTGCTACTTACCCTAAATGTATTTGATTATAATCAAATAATTACCCGGCCTGTCCAACGATACTAAGGATAACTGGTGTAACCATCAGTACAATTTGTTTCAATTCAGCAAATTATCCGGTATATTCGAGGAGTTAGCTTGGCTTCCGCTGAGAGCTTCAGACCACGAGGAACAAACAGTGGAAGGCATTAATTTCATTACTGTAGGGGACTGGGTGTAAAACCGTCGGAACATCCCGAACTAATTTTTTTTAATTTACTGAAATACAATGAAAAAAACTGACAAATTGATGCGGGGAAGTTTGCGGAATTACTTTGTTGAAATTTATGAGCATCATGAATATATGTTGACATCCATAGCATCCAACAGATTCTGGTTTTTGAAAAGAAAATCAGTGATAAGTTCAAATTGACCCTATAATTTTACATGTATGTTTTAAAACGTAATTTTCTTAAATAACGTAATTTTCTTTTTTCTTAAATAATGCCACCTATTCCGGACCATCTAAATTACATAAACTTCTATTGATAAAAACTTGTTAATAGTTTGGTAGAACTGATAATGAACTCGTTGACTGCGAGTGATGCAGAGGATGCTTCACTTCTCATTTCCGGTTTACAGTGGAGAAAAAACGAGAAAATATAAAGTATATCTATCACCCCTGGGGGGACAGGGGTGATAGATATATCTATCACTCCATCTCCATCCATCTCTCCATGACCATTGGCTCCATGACTACGCCTATTAAAGTAAAGTAAAGCAAACTGCTAATTTTTGGACCATTCGACATTCTGTACGAATGTATATATGAATACTACGGCAACACCTAAGAGCCCGGCCACTGGTTTCTTTTTCGCTACTACTCCTTTTGCTAATTCGTTTCGTGTGGGTGGTTATTACTTTGTTTGTATTCGTCCCGAATTTCGACGTTTGGTGGCGGTTTGTTTTTATTTCTGTAGTTGAAGATTAGGAAACCTCAGTGGCAGAAAGTAAGGCGTGTTTGAGAGAATATTTGCAAAAGCGTTCGTAAATCAATAAAATGTCATTAACGGTGTTTCAAAAGATAAATCGCTTCATCAGATATTGGAATTTTTGATTGGAGAGGAAATATATATTTAAAACGATTGGTTCGGATTATAAACTTTTCAATTTTTTTAAGAATAGATATTTATTCGCAATGCCATCATTTTTTACAACAAATTATGAAGTGAAAGAGTTAAAACAATTAATGTATTATTTATGGCAATCTCAATTCAAGTTAGAAAGTTTTTGGAAGCTTGCAACGATCTTCGAAATGTTGTATAAAACATTATCGATATAGAGAAAAATGTTAATTTCGACATCTTTATAAAAAATAATTTGCGGAACTTTTCAAAATTAACAATCAGTCATAAATATTTTGTGCCAATATTGTGTCACGCCATATCGCCGAATATATGCAAATATATAAATTTCTAATATTAATATATTTTTATTTTGGACCTTGACCTACGCATAAGATCAATTATTGCAAGAGTCAAGTTTCAAATCACACAGTGAAGAAGACAATTGCCGTGGTTTTTTCAGTCTGTTCTCGATATCGAATCGAGCTCCTATACAGTATTAGCTCGGGAAATTTAATATTATCATCATTAGTTAAATGAACTCCACTCATTAATTTTGTTTTGTTTAAAATGGCCAGATTTGTGGAATTTTTAGGTTTTTAATTAATGTCAGGACGTCTGATCATGAAAGGCAATATTGTATCAAAGTAGCTGCATCTCGAAAGTAATCCGTGTAAAACCAGATAAAAAAATTAATATACATTTTATTTTGCACATTTTATTTTATATTAATATACATTTTATGGTTTAGAACGGTCGCCATTCGGTGACTCAGTTTTTAATGAGTTTCAATTGCTGGTCGAACTTTACGGGCAATATGCTTCGCTATTAAACCAAACTAGAACGAATACTTTTTAGAATAAAAAATTTTCTTTGGGAGAAAAGAGTGATCATTTTAACTATGTTTTATATACTGGGAAAATATTTGACTTTAACATAAGACGACATAATAAAATTAACTTCTAGCAGCCCGAAAAATACGACATATAATTAAATATTCAACGACAAACAGGATGAAATATACATCCTCCTACATCAAAATAATTCCATTATTCAGTTACAGTTAATAACAATAATCGCAAATATATTTTATCTCAATTCAGTTTTGTTTTATTACATTACGTGAAGAATTGTGTTATGCGAGCAGGCAGATAGTCGGCCGTAATAAATCTGGCGCTGCTACAATTCGTTTATATTTCTACAAATGTCACAAGAGCTCACTCAGGTCATTCACTGCTTCAGATTATTTTATTCCTTTTTCTTTTAGTTCATTACAATTACAAATTGTACTACAAATTATTTTTTCGTGCCACGCAATTCACGTAACAAAGGCACTCGCTCTTTGTTAACGCTGTTAAATATTTTTTGTACGCTTTAGAAACATGTACGTTACACATATATTCGAGACATACCTGATTTAAGATGCGGATTTTAATAATAGGACTATAACGGTTCTAGGAGGACCATAAGTTCCTGATGGGAAGCACCATCACCAGTTTTTGCTTATCGGTGGATACAAAGAGGTATTTCCCACATAATTAAAGTCTTGGCATCAATTTCATTTTTCTGTCTTCAATTTCAATCTTGTAGAAGTTAGTCGTTTGCACTTCTCACTTTTGCAGCCATTGCAAAATCATCACCACCACTTCCTTCCTTTTTTGTTGGCTTTCCTGGCAAGAGCTTCGAATACACTTTACAAAACAAACTTTGCACAATGCTTTTTAAATTTTGTTGAAGTTCATTTGCGCTAAAATTTATGTATTTCAAGGTTAACATTAAAGGGAAGGTTAAGAAGGTTAATAAATCATCTCTGGTAAAACTCACGGGAATTAAACATAACATAAATTTGTATGATGACGGCAAGTGCCTCGAGGATTGATGGTGATATAGACCGACTCAAAAACGGCTTAAGGAAGACACTTTATTGAAAGGTTTTGTAAAGGCAGTGAAATTCTGTTAAATGCGATGCATTGAAAGTGCATTGAGAGTATTGCAAGCTTAAGGGAGAATAATTGGTGATTTTTTCTTTAGAATATTCTTCCGAAGAAGTTGAATAAAAGTTAAAATAAAAGTGCAGAAGAAAATGTTATGTGATGACCAAGAAATGTTATGACCAAGAATTGTCAGATATTGTCAAGAATTAAACAGTATGCGTGTTTTTCATTCTTTCAGACTTTGTTAAAAAGATTATTTTATAGTGCGAGTAATTTGAGGGTTATTAAATTCATTTTATTACTAGGATAATAAAATTTTGCGAAATTTTAAACACTTTCAGCACGCTAATGCCTCGGAAGGAAAATCCTCAATAATTCTCATGTGACGGGAAGAACTCGTAATCGTTTTTATGAATTTCGGACCATTGGACGTTCCGACTTTGAAATTATGATAACTTTTTTATCTATATTAAAAAAAACTCGACAAATCGAGTTTAGGAATACAGAATTGAATTTTGTGATAAAGAATTGAGGTTTGTAATAACTGGTAGTTATTGCGCTTTCGGGAAACAACATCAGTCGCTGTGGATATTTTCAAGCTCCTATACCTCGCATTTGCTGGAGTTTCTTAATATTCTAGGCCTTGTCACACTTTTCTGAATCATTTAGAGGAACGTTATGTTAAATTAGGTTTTCTTTGGTTTTTTTTTGTTAAGGTTTTGCAGTGTAGGACCAATCATTTCGAAAATTTCATCAACCGATTGTGGTTTTGAAACTGTGATTGCATTTATGTTAATTTGAAGCACGGTCACGACCATTTCAATCTCGTGGGAGTAATAAATAGAAAACAGAGTAGAGTATCGGTAAACACTTTCGATAATGATTAAATCTTTCGAGTCAAATTTTACTTAAGCTAACCGACTTTAACACTAAAAATTAGTTAGTTTAAGTCAGCGTTGTTTAGTTTTCGATTTCTTTCAAGCGAAAAGCATACAATTTTATATCTATTTCGACGTTTGGGGTTTTCGTGGTAATCGGGCTCTCACTCATTTACGATTTGAAATGTATAAGAGAAAGGAAAAAGGGAAAGAAGGGATCATAAAAACTTATCGGATCTACCCAAACGCCGTTTCCTTTTTTACTGCCGTTGGGAAGCTGTTGGACTGAATATATCCAATAATTTCTGGTATTATTTGAAAAGATTTAAAATGGATTTGATGCACTTTTTCGAAAAAGGAATGCAATAGTGGAATAAAATCGGACAGAAGAAGAATAGTAATAAGTTATTTCTGGTACTACATTTAATAAAATTTATTTATGTTAAAATTTTTTTAACATTTTTATAAACGTTTTAAAAAAGTAGAACAAAACAGAAGCGAATCGAATAATTATTGAGCAACACTTTCTTTACACACGGTCTTTAAATCAGACTCCTAAATTTGTGGTTTTGCCTCTGTAACTGTGAGTTATGATTAAATTCCTGAAGTTATTTCCAATAAAACCAATTAATTCATTTCAAGGAATTTGTGAGGCTAATTTCGGGTAAAAGAATTCTTGATATCACATTATTATGGTTAAATAGTTAACTTTATTAGCTAATCGAAAAAAGTTTTATGAATAAAAACTTTGTATTCGAAAATTTATCGGTTCGAAACTTACACTTAATTTGCTTGATTAACGTGAAGGAGTGGCATCTATTTTGTCATACTAAAATATGTAACATTATTCCTTCAGTACTATTAGATTTGAGCTGTGGGCTTTACGTGCTTACGCATACGATTTGTTATAAATATTATAAATATTATGTGCTAGGATATGCCGCGAAGACACATCGTATTGTTGATGAGTCAGTTGTTTTGTATGTTAAGCAATAGAATATTTGATATTAGAATTTTGATTTCAAATATTGTTGCAAGAATATTGTATTCGTATATCTAAAATTCTGCTGAAGATTCTTCGAATGCATTCATCGCGCTCATTCCTCTTCTCACCGGAAGTGATTACCAGGCAGCGGAAAATAGTTAAAATTAGTTAAATAATTAGTTAAAATTTTCAAAATAGTTTCGCGAAAAACCTGAAAGAAGTTGGTGGTGACATCGTTGATGATTCATCCGTGAATTTTCGCTTGTGATTTTATTGTCGCTTATGATTTTAATCTCGGATTAACTCTCCAATTTACATTCAACTGGAGAAGTCCGATGACGTAAAATTAGTTCAATTCGGGAATGAAGACATCAAAGAAACTTAGCAGAAGTTGCTTCCCAAAAGGGTCTGACCGACTATACCTTATATACCTCATACTGAACGTCATTTATCATTTAGCTCATTTATCCTTCACACTGAATTTGCACAGAAGAAATCCATACCTTTTTCATTTTCGAAATCTGAAATAAAATATGTAGGATATTTTCGCATAGAAACATACAAAACAATTGTAAAATTTGCTACTGCTTGTTTGCGACCCCCCGTAATTAAAGCGTCAGGAATTCAACAAAATACAGTTTGGTTAAAAAATTAAAAAAGGGGCCAACCACTTTTACAGGTGACAGATGAAGTTCCTTGCAATGGTATTATTACGCTAATTCATATGAAATTCATTCAATTATTGTGGCATAAGGCGTGACCGAGCTCGACAGCTGGTTTATTCACGAGGGGGAATTTTTGATGGTTTCTCTTTAATCATCACGTGCACGCATTTCGCCAACTATGCTGCGCGCAAACATGTGAATTCATTTATTAATGTTTTAATGTATAGATTTAATGCATGGTGCTCCCTTTCCAGAACGAAAATTAAGTTCAATATTTTAAAACTAAAACTAACTAAAACTCATAATTCCTAAGATTAATTAAATATCAAATTTAATACTCTGTAAGCGCGAATAACAAAATTTTTGTATTATGTGTTAAAAATTTTAAATAATTTTCATTCAACTTTTTTCAGTTTTTCAATGTTCTAAGCGAAATATGCGGGAAGTGTGGACTACGTGTCTTCACACAGTTTTGTTGTTATGTGGCCTTTGCAGTGCTTCGTAGCAATTTAAAATAACTTGTGCAGGCCTCGACTGTACAGTATTTTCGAGTGTCAATATCGATTTGTTGATTTGTTTGCTCTTAAAGCTACCCCTGTTAGTTTCCATCCTTTGGTTTTGCCCAGATTCCATTCAAAAGCAGCTTTCATTCATTTATATTTCAAGATCTCAAGGACACTTCCGGTATACTTCTATTATTTATAATATGGTTAAATATTTTCGAGGCAAAATACTGTTTGTGGTAGGTTTTTTTAAATAGTAGTTATACAAGCAATTTTTCTTAATCAATTAGCACTATTTAATCTGGAACGATAAGAAGTGCATTTAATTTTTTATCAAAGCTAAAATTTTTACGTTACCCAAGGAAAAACTTTAGCGCGTTAGAATGAATTGAAGGAGTAATCTTAATGAAAAAAGATTTTAAAGATGAGTAACTTTAGGGGTGCTCGTTTTGTTTACTTTTGGTTAAGACAAAATTAAATACAAATTTCGTCTTCCTGAGAATCGAGTAATGACCAAAGAAAATCGCCTCTTACAGACGTTTCCGTTGGCTTAAATTTAGATCTTTTGAGTAATCGTTGAGTGCCACAAACACCAACAGAAAACCCCACCAGAAGCAACAATCTACGGATTTGGAATTACACAATTGTTTTTATTTACCCAAGAGATAAAATATGAATGAATTATCGTAATTTTCCAGAAGAAGTTAATAATAATAATAATAGTAATAGTAATAATAATAATAATAATAATAATAATAATAATAATAATAATAATAATAATAATAATAATAATAATAATAATAATAATAAGAATGCTTTATTTTCATGAGTAAAAATTTTATGTTTAATAATTGGTGTTATTTGCTCTTTTAGGTGTTTATTTTTTGGTTTGGCTTTTCATCTTCTTTTTCTAAATTTGTTTTAGTGAATAATGTACGGTTTTATATTTATGTTCTTTTATTTATTTCCAATTGAAATGTCGTTTTGGAATACTTATCACGCCGTCCAAGCTATTTACAAATATCTGAAAGCAGCAAAAATAGTCAATATAAATATTCCGAGAATATATATTTATAAATTTGAAGTAATTTTATTCTTTCAAATATAAATTCCAAAGTAATAATTATATGCGGTCTGCATAATATCCAAATGCTATATTTATACCATTTTTTCAGACGAATTTTCAATTATAAAATTGCGTTTGTGATTTATTTACCTTATCTTTTTATATTTTAATTGATAAAAAAATCTCGTTTTCTAAAACAGAGTTTATTTTATTTATCAATAAAAATATAGAAAATGTTTTCAATTCTCGATTCGAATTCTGGTGTTCAAACACAAATTATCCCTGCAAACATTTACGATCGCGGATTACTCTTCTGCGAATCGTCAGGAAGATGGAAAACAACCGCAGGCGAGAGAATTTATGAATCATCCGCGATACTTTTATTGTAGGTAGTTGTTCCCTCGCGGAAGATTCTTCAGGAAGACTCTTCTCAGATTCTGTAGGAAGAATTACCTATGACCCTTCCAAAAGTGTTTTCGGCGACTCTGCGCAATTGATCACCTACGACTCTTCTAGAGGAGTCTTCTACGAGTCTTTCAAAATGATCGTCTACAACTCTTTCGAAAGACTCTTTTTTAGTTGGAATATATATATTCCAATTTTAAATAATAAATTCCTTTAAAATAGAAATCCAAGTTTAATTGGAATTTTGACCCTACAGTGATAAAAACTTGTGTCAAATTTTATCAAAAATACCAAACGCCATTAAATTTTGTTTCCTTATTTCCCTTAATAACTTTACATATTACATATAAATATTACAAATGAATTTTGCATAGAAATATTTAAACAAACTCTTTGAATTTTACTCATTCCGTCTACGCTCCAATTTACGGACGACGACCTCTTTCTCCCTCCCTCTCTCTCACTCACCGTTCTTCTGTAATAATTTGCATATACTCCTTTTACAATAACATTGTAAGAGCTCTTTCCTTGATGGAAGAGTCCTAATGGAGAAACATAATTCATAACCGTATAACTTAGTTTGTGTAAACTGTTTCTTCACTCTAAGGATAACAGCATTCATTAAAAGACAACAACACGAAGCATACACGACAGGCGATAAGACTGAATAATAGTGTGCTTTGTGTGGCTCATTTCCGTTCCTTCTGTCTTCGTTGTCACGTCCACACGCATAGCATCTTTAAAGCATCGATCGATATTTCCGTGTCATTCAAAAAATTAGTGGAAAAAAAATTATCTGCATGTGCGAGGAAAAGAAACATAATTTTATTACGCACACATGTAAGATAATTTCTAATACTTCTACTGAAATTGACTTTTGCTTTTTTGACAAAATAAATATCAAACCGATTTATCATTAAGCTAACATTATCATTCTTATTACAATGTACATTCCCATAGAGGACTTAGGTAATCAATCCTGCTTATTATTTCGATTCGATATTATTTTTATTTGACCTGAGAGGGCGAAGAATAACGGTCTTCTTTAAATATGGTTTTCCAAGGCGGATTGGCATTGACGACCTACTTTAATGCCGCAGCTTCTATCAAGTGACCCTCTGGTATTCAACAAGTGCGGACCCGATTGAGTAGATGCGATTTCCCAGTTTCTTAATTTTACTTCCAGACTCGACGTAAATTTGTAAAAATAATTTAGTTCGTTCGATATGCATCAATCATCATCTTGATATCCATCAAGACATCTTTGGCTGCCAGAGGCCTGGGACAACCTAAGAAATCGTTCCGGATGAACTATATTTTCTAAAAATTCTAAAAAAGAAGGATGAGAAATAGAAGAAGTACAATAACACGAATTTTTGAGGCCACAAATGGACGTGTCCTTTTACCAGCGATCAGACAACTTCAGGTCCTTTGAGTTTATTTTCATAAAAGTTTCAATAAAATTAATGCGTCTGCCTAATTCGTTTCGTTTCCTTCTCGAGAAAAAGAAAACTATATGTAAAAAAACTAAAAATTATATTTCGAATTTCTGGGGTACATTTTGTTGACGCGCCTTTTTTCTAAAACCTTGAATGTAATTTCGATAAATATGAATCCACTCAGATTTCTTGCATTTTTAACTCTTTCACTAAAGTTAATTCGGGAATTTTTAAAGTTTGTTTCTTACAAACTATTTTGTTCGGTTCTCTTTACTTTTTTGCGTTTATTCACAATTTTTTTGTACTTACTTTTATCCTGGGCTATTTTTGATATCCTATTTCCTTTTAAAAAACGAAAAATGGATGTATTAACGTTGATACTAAATTTGTAACGCAGTGAAGGAACTACAATAGATATAGAAAAGTATATATATTCTGGCTCAGAATGATCCCCTGAGTCGATTTTGTACGAACTTAAGGGTGAAATGGTGTATCCGAATCTACTACCTCCACTAGCGACAAAATTCGTGGCTGCAAGCCTGACCCTGTCATTCTCTGTCATTTCCTGTCATCATAGGCTGGATGGTGTTGAAAATGGGTGAAATTGGACAACTGCCACGCCCACGTCTCAACTAGAACCCTTTCACAAAAATGGGCGCGGCACGCCCTTTATGTGCAAAAATCACGATTACAGAAAAACAAATAAAGCTATACCATGAAATTTGGCACGAATGTTCTCTGTCACCACAGACAGGTTATAAAAGTAAATATAATCATTTAAATATAAATATATGATATACTTATATAACCCGCCGACATTTTATTTGAACGTTGTTATCAAGAGATTCGGGAATAGGATGTATAAGCTTCGGCCAGGGCGACGATAACGTTCTTACTAGTTCTTATTTCTAATTATCATTAATTTGATTCATCAGACATTGTGTTGTATTTATTCAATTTTGAGAAGACTATGCGTTTAATGCGACCTGATTAATTTTTTAATTATTTCAGATAATTAAATCCTTTTTAACGCGATTTCCTCCGATGAAACATTTAAATATAATTTAGTTGTCATACGTTCAAATTAAATTAATACCATCCTATTTCATTCTCATTCCTAACATTTCATCGGTGGCCTTGCGACCTCGCGAAGAAACCCGTCTTCCATGCACGCAAAATCCAACTGAGGTTTTTCATAAAATTTTACTGTGCAGATAAAAGCTTGAGTGCGCGAGTGAGAGAAAGGAAAAACACTCGTCGCCAATGAGTGAGTGCGTATAGAGTGCCGCTCATTGAAGGAGTTTGCGGGGCAAGTAAATGATTCTGTTTATTCATAGAGTAAGTAAGTTATTTCTTACTCTATGGTTTATTTTAGAGCTCACAATTACATTGGATAGGAGTAGTTGTTATCTTTTATATTATTAATATTATGTATTATTATTAAAAAAATTATTATTATTGGTTATTTATATAAATATTTTTTATTCTCCGTTAATTGTTCCTTCTCACTCTCTCACAATATATTTTCCTCTGTAGGAAAAGCCCACTTAGATACGTAGGTTAGCTATGGCTCGTGTCCATGTGACCGCATTTTAGACGACTATGCCGCCGCAGCCAATTTCTTTGGATTCGTGGGCTGGGTTGATATTTGGTACACTAACAATAATGTCTTTTCCTTTTTTCTGAATCATAGTTCTAAATAAAGGACATATCGGCCAATAAAATGAATCTTTGAAAAGTATTTTACTCCCATAAAAATCTCTCTGAAGTCATTTTAGCTAAATTAAATTAATTTTTTTAAATACTTGACTACAGGATTAACTTTTAAAAATCATCTCACATTTATTATCAGTTCTCTCCATTGGACCCCCTTCTCTTAGCACTTCATCATAGAAACAGTTTTCACTTTCAACTTGTGGCAAATCATATTAAGAAATTCGCTAACCAATAAATGTCATTTAAAGTTCATGAAAAAAAACAAGTAGGAACGATAACTTCGACCTAGGCGAAGATTATACGCCCGTAACATATATTAATTCCCAAAATCTAATGATCAGACGGCAGACGCTCATTTTTCACAATGTCTAGAATGACATTATGACAACTCGTATAAAATTTCATTTAACCATTTCCAACCGTTTACAAGATATCGATAATTTTTGTATTAGTACGTGAACCACACTAATTTCTGCAAACATTTTTATAATAGAATTTTATACTTTCTAAAAAAATGTCGTCTTAGTACCTTAAGCCATTCCAGAGATATTCGATTTCAAACAACTTGTGATATAAAATGCAGGCGGGGTATTGTTATTATTGGCCCATTTTAAAATCACTTAGACTGTGATGACATAGAATGTTCACACAAATTGCATGGCGATAGTTTTCGTTTTCTCGATTCGTTTTACTTTAATGACGATTTCCACAGACAGACGAACAGAGCCCGGGCAAATCGACTCAAGATATGATTCCTAACAATAATATAATACTTTTCTGTACCCTCCATGCTTTCGGATGTAGGTACAAAAAAAATTAAAAAAAATCAAAACTAAGGAGTACCTTACTTAGGTAAGGAACTCTTACCATTATTGTCCCTTTTATTTATTTTTTTTTTAATTTCTCGGTGTCAGACACAGTACATACATGTACACGAGTTAACGACAAACTCCGGTACTGCCACGTGATTTTTATGTTGTTGCTGTTACTTGTAACGTTGCTTGTTCTTTTATAAAACAAATATGTCTTAAGGAAAACGTTAAGTATCTAGAGATGGCTTTTTTAAGGAATAAGATGTATTCTTCCGGTTGAATGAGTTTGGAATACCTGTTTCTGTTTTATGAAGGACGCCTTACGTTGACAGATTGAAATGACGATCTCATGCTCGCATTCTATTTAAACCCGTTTCAAAACGGAGGTGTATATAAGAAATATAATTTAATGTGATTAACTTTATCTTCCCCAAAATCACGAAATAAAGACATCTCGTGTTACCTTTAAATCGATATGAATTAACACAAAATAAAAAAGGGAGTAAAAAGAATGATTTAAGCAGGTTCACGTTCATGAGGAATCACTCGCTATGTCAAAACAACACAAAGCTAAATGATTTCATGGGAAGATGTGAGTTTCCTTAGGATCGCGTTTTTCTGGATGTGAGTCTTCAAGTGACCCATGTGGGAACGGAGAAATTCTAAATATCGGATGTCAAAAACATTTCGAACGAGAAGCGAAGCGGTTCGTTCATACGAAAAAAAGCCTGTCGAAGTCGCGAGCAGTGTTTCTTTCAGGTACTTCTCCGGAGGGGCTCAGCTCCCCCGGAGAGGACCTAGCGCCCCCCCGAAGAAACCCGAACCCATTATTTAAATGTTATTTAAACTATCATTTTATTCAGTCTGCCCCCCCCCCCGAATCTCCGTAGCGCCCCCCCCCCGAAGTGCAGGTGTCTGAAAGAAACACTGGTCGCGAGTGCCATTTCGAAATATTGCTTCTAAGTAAATAGCCTCCCGCCTTTTCTATTTTGTTGTTGTTATTGTTGTTTTTTTACTTGATTTCTCTGACCAAATATATTATACCAAAAGCGTTGACAACCTTCGATTTACATTTTGCCTGTAATCGGCCCGTAATCTGTAATCACTTTTTGATACACTTTGAGGCGTAGCTGATGGTGATTATTGACTTAATTTCGGATTTGATTCTCTGATCTTTTATTAATATTCTGCATTTTGATACAGATAAATTGGTTTGGAATACTTAGGCAGATAGAAGTAAATTTCCTGTAAAGAACTTGACTTTCAAGTCCTGATCCATTTAGGGTCCTTTCCCGAGCCTATTCCTAGTGAGTTGATTACGTGACTGCCGGCAACTTTTACACAACTGTCACGATTTAATTCGTCTAGGTTTATGAATTGCTTTTTGTTGTTAGAAATGTGACAAATAGTTCCAGAGTCGATGACCCAGCTCGATTTTTTTGTATTGATCGGGAAACAAAATTGTTCAGGGACGTAAATTGTTCTGAACATTGAATAACAACTGCAAACGCCCTTGGCTTGAAACATTGAGCGCGGATTCCTTACGCTGCTTTTTGATTTATTTCCTAATTTCTCCTACTCATAACTCAGCAATTATTTCGAATGTGCCCGACACACTTTAAATGATTCCAGATGATTTATTGCTCAATATTTTCAGAACACAATCTTCAATGTTGCAATGGTTAGTTTATTTTACATGTTCGTCCAAGCGTTTTCATTCCACTAAGCTGATAGTTGGGTACTTGCATACAGTACCTTCAAGGCAGTGATTAAAATAAACTTAGGAAGACTGCTTAAGAACATAGATGATCCACGATCCTATTTTGGTTTCGCCTAATCGTTTTAGTCGCGAAAATTGGATTTTTATTTGTGTGATATATTTGTCCATATCAAGAACGGGTTACGGTAAGTTTGCATGCGATATTTTTTTTAGGATGCTGGGCATGATATCAGTCATGGCATGACATTAGCGATGAGTATATTGACAAAAAGAATAACAATTAATAATTTGTTCCAAAAGACAATTATACTTATATGGTTTTATTGTCTCATATGCGACACCCCGTAAACCACTGAATATTCCGTAGGAAACAGGAGCGCAATTGTAAATTCGCACGATCGCACAATAAAATTAAAAATCAACCAATATTAAAGTAAAAGTTTAGATATATTAAATTAAAATCAAAAGAAAAAATGCAGAATGGAATAATATAAATTTGATTTCATATAATGATAATATTTCGAAATTGCTAGACTTCCAGGACGTCCTTGTTGCGAAGTCAAGATGCGTCGTCTCGCTTGCTTTGCATAAATTATGCTGCCTAACGTTTGCTCAAGTAGCATTAAAGCCAATTTTAGCATAAAAAGAGCAATTGGCATAAAAGCCAATATGAAGGAGTTTGTAGTACAGTCATAAAATATATTTGTTTCATTTTCCAACGTACATGGAATTCACTGCAAATATTAAACAATAAATTGCTAAATTTTACAGAATAATTTTTATTTTTTTTAAATTACAATATCTATCGTTTCCTATAATATCACCGATATAAATTAAGCTTCTAGTCAAGCTCTCACAATTAGCTCCATTAATTACATAATTTGATATTTTACAGTTGTGTTTATTAATTTTACTAAAATCGATTTACAAAAGCACAATTTCGATTTAATCCTTCATTAAGTATAAACATTTTGTATCTAGGAGTGATAACAATCCCTGATTACTAATTACTTCATAAAATACATCTTCATACATTTCAATTTGATTAAACAGGAAGTAGGAACCTACATAGGCTTTTGCTTCCAGAAATGCCGGAAAATTGAGTATTTAAAATTAAAAAATCGGCTGATTATGTGGTAACCATAACGAGAGATTGCTATCCCCCAAAGACCTCGGCACTCTTGGGGCTCTGCAGAGTGCAGAGGTCCATTTTGTTTTAGTTATTTATCTAATAAAAAAGCAGGTTTTTCAAATTGTTTATTAGGTGATAATACTATAAGCTATAATTACATATTTACATACATATAGTACAATGCAGTTATCATAAATACTTCAATTTACGCAGAAGCAATTCTGACTACGCAATTCTTCATATGCACATACATATAGACATATATAAGCATATAGCCATATATGCGCATATATGCAGGACATACATGCATATGTGCATGCATATATGCATAAATGCATACAAACACATTCGTACATATAAACATATATACAATCATAAATGCAAACAAATTAACATCATGACCTTAATAAAATAAATAATTGAAACCGAAGTGCCCTAGCATTAATGTATTCAGCTATATAGTATGTGTTTATCTTAGTCAAGGTATATTTTTCCTTAAGATTTGTTTACTGCACGTCCATATTTACAAACTTTTTAATTAAATTATCTACACACATTATTTAACCTTTAGAATTTTTTGCATATGTGTAATATGGATGCATTGCGCGTTCTTAACTTATATTTGTACAGGGCGTGATAGACTTGTTACTTATTCCTTAAGCTTCAGGGTTAGTCACAGGATTTTAACATGACTTTCTTGAAGAATTTTTGGTGAATCTATGCTTTAATTATGAAATATTAAATACGTTGCTTTTTCAAACGGTATATCGTATTTCGTCTGTATATAATATTGGAACTGAAAGCCCTATTGCCTAACATAATGCTTAATATATCAAAAAAATAAAAAATTTATATTTGCGGGAAGCGTAAATTATCTTTAATTTAAAACCCTAAATTTATATAATATTATGGAATGTATATATGAAATGGCATATAAAGGATATATATATATATATATATATATATATATATATATATATATATATATATATATATATATATATATATATATATATATATATATATATATATATATATATATATATATATATATATATATATATATATATATATATATATATATATATATATATATATATATATATATATATATATATATATATATATATATATATATATATATATATATATATATATATATATATATATATATATATATATATATATATATATATATATATATATATATATATATATATATATATATATATATATATATATATATATATATATATATATATATATATATATATATATATATATATATATATATATATATATATATATATATATATATATATATATATATATATATATATATATATATATATATATATATATATATATATATATATATATATATATATATATATATATATATATATATATATATATATATATATATATATATATATATATATATATATATATATATATATATATATATATATATATATATATATATATATATATATATATATATATATATATATATATATATATATATATATATATATATATATATATATATATATATATATATATATATATATATATATATATATATATATATATATATATATATATATATATATATATATATATATATATATATATATATATATATATATATATATATATATATATATATATATATATATATATATATATATATATATATATATATATATATATATATATATATATATATATATATATATATATATATATATATATATATATATATATATATATATATATATATATATATATATATATATATATATATATATATATATATATATATATATATATATATATATATATATATATATATATATATATATATATATATATATATATATATATATATATATATATATATATATATATATATATATATATATATATATATATATATATATATATATATATATATATATATATATATATATATATATATATATATATATATATATATATATATATATATATATATATATATATATATATATATATATATATATATATATATATATATATATATATATATATATATATATATATATATATATATATATATATATATATATATATATATATATATATATATATATATATATCCATATATATACATATCATATACAGGGCTGAAACATTAAAGGTATTCCTTTTTGACGTGACAATAACATTAATATTAAGAGCGTGATAGGACTAATAATATTATTTATCTATCGATTTCACTCCCTCAACATGGCAATACATTGAAGTACAGGGCTGTTACTTTTTTATAGCATATCAATATTTGAGGTGCCATTTCCAGTGGTTCTAGTTGTTTTGGTCACTTGGTTCGTTTGAGTTAAGAGTGGCGGACTGCCGCACCACACAATCTGGGGGTAAAAAGTTGATAAATATATATGTTTCTGTTTTCTCTTTTGAAACTGTGCGCATACTTTTCTAAACGCTTTGCGGAAGTTATCTGACAGAAACGCATACAAAATGGGATTTATGCAGGAGTTCATATAGGCCAGCACATGAGCAATGATTTGTGTGATAACGGTTACATCCGAATTGCCATACAACTCCAAAGCCTTTAAAACCAAAATCACCTGAAATTCAGGGAGAATGCGGAGAAGGGGCAAATAATATCATCAATACCGTTTATAAAACGTTTTGGATTAAGGCTTACATGAATCGGTAGCCAACATATCGCAAAAGCCAGAACAACGACGACTACCATGCGGGTAACACGCCGTTTTCCTTTTCTGTAAAAATAAAAAAAAAATCTCAAAGAAACCTTATGAGAAAGTAACTCGAGACCCTTTTTGTGGTCAGAAATAGTTTGATGGTGGTACGATAAATGGACAGATGCATGAACTTCTAACTTTACCTTGACTCAGCCGATGGTTTGCAACCAGGAGCACTTCTCCACAGGCGTGCCAACATGCCCATGTAGAGGAAACAAATTAACGTCAGCGGCACCACGTACGAGGATAATAAGAAGGAGACCTGAAGGCACGAATGGAAGTAGACGATGGATAGAATGTTAATTGACATTTAGTTAACTGCAATCGAATAGAGTTTGGCTATTCTGTACCTGAAATGCTACTAAATTCCAAACTTCCTCATCCGTTGAGAAAACACAGGCGGTGTAATGATTACCTCTGAATTGATAAATTCGCACTGAATGTGCTAACGCTACCGGAACCGCCGTGCTTACGATCAAAATCCATGCGAAGAATATTGCTCTAGAAATCAAAAACAATTAATTCTCTATCACGTCAATTTGTGCCTTTGAAGGCCTTACAGCATTGCATTTCGTTCTGTCCTTAAGGACATGCTGGTTACTGGATGCACGACAGCTAAGAAACGATCGAATGACATCAGTACCAAAGTGTAAACGCTACAGTGACAGGTTACCACGATCATGTATTGTACAAATTTGCACCACATGCTACCAAAAGGCCACTCGGGTAATACATAATCCGTAGCGGTAAAGGGAACGCAAAAAATGACGAATAGAATGTCAGACACGGCGAGATTTATGATAAGCAGATTGGTTGTGGAACGCATTTGTTGATTAGCAACTACGACTAGATTATTAAAATGATGTAAATATAAAATAAATAAAATGCACACAAATAAATCAGGCTTTCCAATAGGAATATAACATTTTGGTACATTAATAATGGCATACACAAGGAGACTTTCGACGACACGGTGAGAGTAGTGAGGTTAGATTGGATTACCATATTTACCGTGGTGAAGCCCTCGAATGAATAATGTGTAGCAATTGCTGAAAATCACCGGGGCCGTTGGTCATAATTTTACTTAAAATAATGAATGAAGAAATGGTCTCAACAGAAAAATCCGGCGTGCCCTACTCACCCTATTTTTCAATTATGGTGCAGAAAGTGCCTGCTGTAGGGCGTTTTTGCGCGTCTTATCATCGAAGCATCGACAATAATAGACAAATCAATATATTATATCTCGTCTTCAGGGTTAGGCGAGGTGTGCTGAATTTTGCCTAAAGATTTCAATATGCACCTTCAGAGATTCATACCACCTTTAGGGCTGAAGGCTTTTAATAACATTATTGAACCGAACCTCCACCGTCTGAATTTTGCTAAACATATGTTACGTCCTTACTGGAAAGCCCTTTATCTATTTGAAATTGTACTTACCCAAAATAACTAAAGCATTGCCCAACAAACCAGCCAATCCAATTATACCAAAGAAAACCGGAACCACCAGTGACACGACCCGTTCAAGTGGCCAAACTTCACTTTCCAATTCGAATTCCATTTCAAGCAAATTATCCGGCATTATCGAAGAGTTGCCTTTAGTGCAGCTGAGAGCTTCTGACCATGATGAGCAATCGAGTGAAGGCATTAGCCTTGTAACCACAGATGGATTGGTTATGAAACTGTTATTAAATTGCATTTTGATGGTGACTCTTCTAAACTGGAGTTACCAAATTAAGGTCTTATGGACATTCTCTGCAGTAATCCGAAGTGTTTTTTACCAATTATATGGATTACACTGCAAAGAGCAAAAAACGGATGTGGGGAAATTTATGGAATTATACTATATACACGATTAAGTCATAAATACCAACAATATATCAATATATTGGTATCATCTACAACAACAAATATATTCGAATTTTTGAAAAGGAAATTATTGATTAGTTTATATTTAGTTTTAAAATGTATTAAAACTTGTTGCAGTGTTCTCCTGTTGCAGCCACAAACCCAACAATTTGATGTATTACTAATAAATTGGTAGGGCGCCTCGAAATCGGAAGAGCCTTACTTCACTCATCTCTGACTAACGCGGCTGCAAGGCATGTTACTGTAATAGGGTTACATTTCTCATTTCAGATTTACCGTGATGAAGGAATGTGGAAGGACGATAAAGAAAAGCTATCACAAATACCCTCCACCACACCGTACCATCGTATCATGATCACCTGAAAATATTGTTTGGAACGGATTTGTTGCGGCAAACGATCTGCGATAAGCAATTTTGGACCTTCCATGCGAACGCTTTTAGGATTCTAAAGCAACCGCAATCTTATTTTTGTCTTCATATTACATAATTACATAATTTTTGGTAGGTTGTTGTTATTTGTGGAACTGTCCTTCGTTTGTATATTTTCTGCATTGTGTCGTGTAATGTGTCGCGGAAAGTGTTTGTAGAATGCTCTCTAACTCAATAATAAATCTCGGATGACAATTTTAAGTTTCAATCAATTCATTGAGTATTGGGAATTTTAGCTGGAAAAGGAATATATGAGATTTCTTCAAATTTTATGGTGAAATTTGTTTGGCTTGTTTCATGCTTTTGAGTGCAAATTGTACTCCGTCCCAATAATTTTATAGCAAATTAGCCTCTTATCCTGGGCCTCCATAACTCGTATTGATATCCCCTAACGAAGTTTTATTGTACGTTTCCTATCTAATGTTATGGCCATCGAATTTTAAGTCAGAAGTACACTTATTTTTTTCTCTTCGATGGAATCGAATGGCTTTCTCACACAAGCAATTGAATAATTAATATAATTTCCGTTACTGAAGTTCTAGGATCCAGTATGGAAGAAGGTATAAATAACTAGAAGTTCACTCTTGAATAAATGTTGGAACATTTCTTCATTTTAAATTTTACATCAAGAGGAAATATTTGAATATTTAGTATTTATTGTACCCTCCCCCCCACACGGCTACAATTCCATTAGCTTCTCACCCTACCAACAATCCAATTCTGGATACAAGGTTTTATCACGCACAAAACAATTTTTCATAACCATTTTTTTAAAATTACGTTTGATTTTTGTAAAATTTCGATCCCTTCCGAATTTTTGGTGTTTAAACTAAGGCCAGTTTTAGTTCTCTTTGGACCTTGCCTTGACCAAATTAATTGCATCTTTACAGTAAACCGTGCACAACTAGATAAGGACTTAATCATTCTACGCCTTCCAGTTTTGAAATTATAACCATTTCTATTCATTAACCTATAATCCATTGCCTTTTCCATTAACCCTTGATCTCCCCATTTGGACTTCTAGGCGAAGTATTTAAAAATGTAGTCATATTATGATGGTATGGTTTGAGGCCAGACAGTATTCAGTGACTGAGTTTTGTCTTTTTAATTAAAAATTGAAAACAGTTTTGATTGATTTCAATAGTCTGAACATTACAGTATCGACGCTTTGAATGATTTAAGCCTCGCCACGGCCATTTTAGTTCTTTACGGGCAGATATCTTCTAAACCTGGTGCGTTCTTAACCATAACGGACGCTTTTATAAATTATTATCGAAATTTCATGGGGCGGCTTTTAAGGAACAAATTTAATTTTGTATGAATATGTTGTCAAATATCTTAATTGAATGTGGATCGAGGTGTGATATAATAAAGTGAAATATTTACAGGCTATAACAGTAGGGTATATAATTTTACTGATACCTTTACAGTTTCCTTCTAATTCAAGGATAAATACGATTTGTTTTTATTTCTATTGCAATATTCAATTACTGCCAACAGTGTTCTCCGCGAATCTCCATTTTATTATTTCCATCTAATTTTATTGCCCTACGTGCAAAATAGTGCCATCCCAGCATACAGGAAAACAATCTCATTAATTCTATCTGTCACAATTTGTTCATTTTTGTGCGTATGTCTCTCACAAAAGCTCATTCAGAATTTACGACTTGTCAAACAGAAAATCGAACAACTTCTCATAATGTCTTTAATTTTTTTCCTTATTCATCAAGCATTTCAAATGACAGTCATCGCCGTGTCATCGAATGACACCAACCTAGCCTGCTCATAAAACATGTTTGTCTTTTTGATCATCCCGATTAAAATTTCTGCTACAAACTTTTTTGTTCACGACGCAAAATTCACATTACTGAAGGTTTAGAGGTTTCGCTTAAGACAGAGTGCCAATGTTGGTTAATGATGTTTAAGACAAGCAATGTTGGTTAGATGATCTGCAATTAGTTATGTCAGTCATAAAAACAGCAAAGCTATTAATCTGGTAGAAAATGGATATGAGAATAATCTAGACCTCTGATCATCAAGTCGATTGGTCGTGAGACTGATAGCTATTGCACTAATAAAAATTAATGAAAATCGTACAAGTTTCACCAAACGTAAGAAGGAGGCAAATAAAAAAGCAATAATAATATGGTGGTTTGCCGCATTAGAGTCTTTCGGGTAACCAAGAAATGGTGTGCGGTTGGTAAATTTGCGAAAGTAAACAAAGGGAATTTTATTGTGACTTTAGGCTGTTAATCAGGAGAGTGAGCGTGAGCGTGGGGATGAAGTATGAGAAATAAATGAACGCATTTCAGAAAAAGAAATATGTTTTTCTTTATCCTGCCCGAATACGGTCTAGCAGTACATTAGAATATAGCATACTAATGAAATAAATTAATATTTTAAAACAAGATACCGTCGAAAAGTTTCTGAGCTTTATCCATTCTATGCCTCAAATTACCTCAAGGTATCATTCGGGCTGACGGAAATCATTTAACAGAACCTTAAGAGTTTTAGGAGGCGCATTCAGAGACTAAGATTCTGATGGCTTTGGCAGTCCTCAAGAATATTTGTGGTCTTTTATATAAATTAATTTGATCCGCTTGTTAATCATTTCTTAGTGGTTTTCATAAATTTATGATTTTATTTAAAATTGGTCTTTTATAAAATAATTTAAACATAATCCGCAATAGCATAATTCCCGAAGTACGAGGAGGTATCAAACACAATTTGATCCATCTTTAGTAGTTTGTTTTTTTCAAATTGAATTTAAGAATAGAGAATGTGGATAATGTAAATTTTGTTTGTAGGGGATTTAGTTACATCCACATCAAACCCAAACTCTCTAAGGCGCTGCTGATGATATGACGCAATACGGTATTAAAATAGTTTAAAAAGAAAGTTTACGAAAAACACTGAATAAAAGAGAATTCAAAGAACACTTACGGGTCACATTTTTATTTATGACAATTATTATTTATGTGTTACATTTATAAAAAAAATAAAAATTAAAATAAAATGCAAAGCAAAAAAAAAAATTAAAAATAATTTTTATCTGAAAAGGCGAATTCAGGAAATATTTTCTAAAACTGCAGCACTTTCACGCCTTACTCAAAGTTGTTGCATTGTACACTAGGAAAAAACAACAATTTTTCATTCTTAAAAATTGTGAAATTTGAAATATTGCGTTTAATTCAAATTAAAAATTGGACGACACACTCTTTGAAATGAAAGGGGAAAGTCTAAAGAACGCAGAAAACTTTAACGAATTTGTCAAGAAATAATTACAATCATTCTTGAAAAGCTTCAATCATGCAAAAGTGCAGTTTAATATTACTAACATTCTTAACCTCATCGTGATCCTTCTCGTTACGGAAACGAAATTGGCCCAAGCACATGTTAAAGGGTTTCAAGCTATAAAGGTAAATGAACTTAGTAATTATTCACTTAATAGAAGTGATAATACTTACTTTTCACAGAAGTTCGCTTAGCACAGCACAATAATGCAAGATAAAAGGTGGTAGGTTTCAATTTATAAATTTATGAACAAGAAAATTAAGGGAAAATTTAAAATTAAAAAAAATAAAAAAAATATTTATAAAGGTTACAAAACGAAGAAAAATCAGCAATGAAGCTAAAAAATCGTGAATAATTAAATTTATTAATTTGCAAAGTTTTGTAGAAAAACTTAAGCTAAAAAAGCTTATCAAACATAATTAATGCATCGGGAAAAAGCAACAAAGAAATCTGTTTTATGTGATGGCCTTCAACCGGGGTCAGGGGCAGTTATTAAAGGCTTGAAAACGTATTTTAACCACATATAACTCTATAATATTCGTCTATTAAATGAGTGATGGAGTGGCTGATGAAGGATGAAAAGGCGTTGAGTTCCTTAAGCGGATCAGTATGTGCCTGTGCCTGGCATTCTGCTCAACTTTTCGATTCTTGAATACTCGAGTCACTCTTTTGAATCACCAGGCATTCTGACTGTCGTTAACAAAGAATTAATTCGCAAATTAAAAACGTCAATTATATATTGAAATGAATTCTATATCTGTACGAAATTCTATATCTGCACCCATAGGTAGAAGCCACTATTTACATCATTAGTAACTATAGGCATTTAAAGCCCCTCAAGTCCCTTAGACGTTAACAAATCAAAGCAATATTGAGATTACTTCATTAAAAACTATGCAGTCACGGTTGCACCTTTTATTTTGTGCCAAAATTAAAGAAATTTTTTTAAACTTTTTCAGGATTTAAATATTTATATCTCTGTCATTATTTCAGATATTAAGTTATGATGTTTCTGTATAATCCTCTGATATATTTTCTACAAAATGCTGGTACAATTGGTTAACAAGGTTTCATCGTTATTATGTCACAGGTATTGTAAAACTGTTCCATATTTTTATACATTTCCTCGTGAATTGGAACAGTCTCTTAGTCCAAGGGATTCCAAAATATTACACCGTCGTAAAGGTTGAAGTCTTCTCTGAAGGCCTATACTACATTATGGTTGCAGCGATTTGGGGCCCTATGAGACAGTTCCATAAGAGACCGAAGTCACCTTAATGCTAGAGTGAAAATGTTTTTATCATGTCTACCTTATTTCTTCATTGGTGGTGTTATATTTTCATAAGAGTTATTAAGGCTTTTTCTTATACCAATGTATTTCATAAAGCAGATGCATGATCTACGTTAATGCAAATAACTCAACATGCTCACTTCATTCCTTTTCGATTAAGAAAAATTAGCATTGAGACTGAGTCTATCAAATATATATCAAAGATATATGGATTAATATATTGAAAAACAGGAAATAGCTTCTTCAAAATATATTGACCATCAAAATTATTCTTAAAAAGAGGGTTAAGATGTCATAAACGGAGATGTAAACAAAATTAATATTTCACACTTCTCACTAAGGCATCAACTATTTATGTCAAACGTTATCAAATTTCAATTAAACTAAGCCATCAATCAACTAAACAAAATCATCAGATGCCAATAAATAATCACACTAGAATTCGTTTCATGTAAATATACTCACGACGGGTTATGATACAATTCGGAACTTACAATTAGGTAAAATCAAGTGAATCAGGAAAAACGGAAGCAGAAAAACACATACAAGGATGATGTCGTGTGTTAGGGCTAAACAAGGAGAGAGACATACAAATGTTTCCATCATTACCACTACATCGTTTTTCTCACATCGTGGGGCGCTAACTTCCATTACAAGAGTGGAGATGGAATTAACTATGCTATCAAATGTAACTGTAGAAGTTATAGCATTCAACAAGATGATTGATGCCAAAAAAATCTTATGTGTTCAAAGAAAACAGCAGAAATTTATTAGGAACAATATTGGAGAAATATTTCATCAAACAATCATAATGCTATAATGGCGAGCAAGTTATTGAAAATAGTTTGCTTTCACTTCGTAATCTTTCTGAAGAATAACAAAAAAGGAGAAGCAAAGACAACAGATTTTGTCGTGAGCAAAATACAAGTCAAGTGTCAAAATATTGTACTGGTGAGAATAAGCTTGCTGTTTTTCTTCGTATATAAGATCGATGTTTCATATTTACTCCAACGACAGAAATCTAGTTCAATCGACTTAGATAGTGATGCAAAAAATTGACTACTTAGTGATTGGAGAATTTATTTAGGTGAATGCTTTGAAGAAATTCTTTAATTTGCATTAGTTATTTATTTATTGCCTTATTTTTATTAATTTGTTCATTATTGATTATAAAGAGCTTTTTAAAATATTTAATAAGCGCTCCCTTAAAAAAGACACATTATTATTATAACATTCTTTTGGTTTCTGGTGCTTCTAAAAAAATTAGCAGAGACACCGCTGATTGAACCGCTTTAATCTCTGGTTCCCGATAATTAATTTTTGTATTTGTGGTTTCAAGTTAAAGCACAAGGTAAGAACTTGCCAACAGAAAGAAACTGCTGCCGCAATTTTCCGACGTATTCAAAAGGTATAGATTTTTGGTCGCAAAATCGGAAAATGGCGTACTGTGCGACGTTTATAAATTACTTACTCGCTTCTATAATAAGACTTAAATAATAAACCATCTTGAAATCCGTTAATTGGGCTCCTTAATTGGAATGACTTTAATAGAGACATTGATATTTTATTAAAACGCTGTTTAATTCGAATTATTAAAGAAGTTGAACATTTTTGGCATTGTTTCAATACTCACTAAACTCTTTGACAATTTTCGTGATGAGAATTAAAAGTAACAGAAAAAACACTTAACGACACTTGTTATTATTCCAGCAAAAATATTCTGTCTTTCAATTAATTAAATTAACTACCCTGTCCCGTCTTTTGAAGGTGTGGCTATTGTCGAAATTGACACCGACAACAAGTGGGCCAACTAAAATTACTGTTTTATTATAGAGCCCTACCCTTGAAAGGATTAACATTTTCCTTGTTACCAATTGCTTTAAGAAGAAATTGTAGTTAATCAAAAAATTAGCTATTTTCTCATTTTTTGCGTTTTTATCTTACTTCTAGTAGTTCGTAAACATTCCATTCATCGTTATAGACCATTTAACCTCTTGACTTTAATTAAAGTGTTCTGCGACTTTTTTCTCTTAAGACAATTAACTATTCCTTTTGTTATTTAATTGAATTGCTTATAATCAAGTCGAATAAAAAGATAAATACGAAAGCGGTAAATATTGAGTTAGAAAGATGTTCATATTATTGGTAATTTTCGGAGTCCATTTACGAAATTACGAGTCAATTACAAAATGTTTTTATTTCTCATTTTGCCTCTTGCTACGACTGACATGCCTCGATATGTTTTCTTGAAGCCATCCTTATGATGAATTTCTTGGAACTTTTCAAGGTTGGAGACAAAGTATGAGTTACTAGAATGTAGTTTGAGAGAAAATAGAAGTAGAACTATTTTATAAATTGATAATGGTTAAATTACTCCACTACTTTAAGAAATTTATAAATTTGTGCTTTT
The DNA here is from genome assembly GCA_963966595.1 of Physocephala rufipes. Lineage (NCBI taxonomy): Eukaryota > Metazoa > Arthropoda > Insecta > Diptera > Conopidae > Physocephala > Physocephala rufipes. Next base: position 6,413,556 of record OZ016504.1, on the reverse strand, counting down.
TACATTTTGCAGAAAATATAGAAAAAGTCCTAACAAAGGGTGAAACCCACTGAAGCCATTTAGTGAAAATATAAACTGTGCTGATTCACTGATTATTTTAAAGAAATCTGAAATAAAGAGGTGTTTAACTTTATTTTTTATGTCTTCGTTACTTAGTCGATGTCAATGATTTAAAAATAGCCCAGAATTTCGTTATCGACACATATTTTGAACAAAAAAAAATGAGCGAATTTACAACAAATTGATGTGTTACTCCGTAACACGGTGTTACTGTGTTTTGCTCCCTACATTCACCCTCCTTATTCAATATTTATTCACTCCTTTATAATCTGAATAATTCTTCGTAACTTTAACTTATATTTAAAATGACTTCTGCGAGGAGCTGTTCACATTAGCATAATGTTGTTAAAGTCGAATAGCTGGTTAAACGCACGGTAGGTAAAGGTAGGTAGAGGGCTAACAGAATCACAAATTAATTCGTTTTTGTTTTTGTTTGTTACCTTTATAGCCTACATCCGAACGTATAGGGTATATATTCTCTTAATTCTTCCGTTTGTAACACATAAATAGAGTACCTCCTCTAAAGTACTAAAGGTGGTAAGTATAATAAGGTATAACTACTCTTGTTCAGAAATACCTTCTGCGTCAATTTAGTCACGATGACACCGGAATGGAAAGAGATATCGACATGAAATTTGCGAAATATTTTTTGGTCTTGTAGGTTGTTTAGATCTGGAAATAGGGGAAGCCAGAGGGCACCACTTTTTGAATATCTATTATAATTTTTAACCTGAAATTTTATGGACGATATGGCAATGTTGGTCATTATACATCCACAATAAATATAATACTATTATATTAAACCATTTAATTGTTTAATTAAAAACCATTGTTAATTTTTTGAGAGAAGTTTTGATGAAAATGGATTAGGTGATCTAATTTAATCAAGAAAACGGAAATGTTATATTTAATTCATATGGGTGTCTCGCCTACTGCATATTTGATTTCAAATATAAATTTATGTTATAGGTGTAGAGTATATAAACTTTTACTTGTTAATTTTACAAATAAACCCTCAAGTTGTGAATTTTTCATACTCAATTCGTTTTGAGAAAAGAACATCGGTAATTAATTGTCCAGCTATCAATATTAAAAATAATTTGGTTTTAAATGATTTTCCGCAATTCAATCATATGACAAAGTCATTTGTTGAAATCAAATTGTGGTTAATAAAGAGCAATATAGAATATATGATTACCGATTTTATGACCTGTTGTCACACACTTTTCCCGAATCCGCGTATTTTTAAGCAGTATAAAAATTGTATCTTGAATGGAATCGTATATACGTTGAGAAAAGAAATACATTAAATTGAGAAAACAACCTCGAAGAAACGTACCAATACCGTCCGAGCAGAACTGTTGAAATATAGTCGGTGGACTGATTTACCAACTCGCCACGAATTCGGTATTGAGCCAAGGGTTGCGACTCGTTACATTTCATTAATTATAATAACAATTATCTTATAAGTGTTAATGTAATTACTGCTTCTGAAGGTTGGACTATTTTACATTTTTAAAGTTGGACAACTTTGATACTTTCAATTTCATAAAGGCTTTACCCAAAGTTTTTTTTAAAAACAAAAGCCAGGAAAACATTTGAAATCGTCGTTATGACGCGCCGGAAGTTCTGGAGTTTTAAAAATTTCTACATTTCTAATGCGCAGAAAGGCCGTTGAATTAATGGCAACGGTCTAACATTTTATGAATGGTATTCGTATTATTTATGACTATTTATTGCATGCCTTTTACTCATCCATAAACCGCTTTAGAAATTATGCACGCAACGTTTTATCGCAAAATTTTATCTGCGACTTAATATTAATAAAAAAATTCAAGGACGTGACTACCATCAGCATTACAAATTTCAACTTTTCAGTCGTTCACGCCTCTTACACCATGCGCTCATTAAATTCTTGGCGTCACTTTCATTCTTCAGTCTGCAATTTTAACTTTCTACAAGTTACTCCTTTGCCTTTTCTTCACTCGGAGCTCCTGAAAAATTTAATGGTGTACGGTTACGAGGCGCCGGACACCATGTACTCTCCTCTTCTTGATCCCTCCGATTGCAAAAATTGCGAACACACGCTGTTTAAAAAATTTTATTTAGTTTGCTTTAATTTTGTTTGCCATGCATTTCCGCTATAATTTATGTATTTCAAGGTCAAAAGATATGCATAAATCATCTCTAGTAAATCTCGCGGGACCAAAAGAAAACTATTCGTGTTTCATGTGAGGAGTATAAGTGACATTATGAGTGGTGGTGAGCTAGACTGACAGCATTCATAGCGTACCATAAACACCTTATTGAAAGGTATTGTAAAAGTGTTGAAATTTTATTCAAGGCAAGGTATTGCACACTGGAAAGATTAATGATTTTTCTTGTGAATATTTCTTGTTGATTTTAACAAAAGTCTTAAAAAGATTCAAACGAAAACTTGTCACCCTCAGTCAAGAACAAAACAATAAAATTATTTTCAATCTTTTAATATTTCTTTAGAGAATTATTTAATGGTGCGAATAATTCCAATGATGCTAAATTTACTTCGATGCTAAACCTAGACAGCACGAAGAATATCACATATCTGATAATTGACATCTGCTGAACAAAGATGATTGGTGTTAAAAGCTATGTCCTACCGTTTTAAAACTGTAACAGTATTTAGATAGTTCGAGACCACGCCACAGCCATTTAAATATTGTAGGAATAATGGATGGAAAACTTAAGGTATAATATCGATAAGTTTTTCTGTATCGATGTAATCTTTTAACTCAACGTTCACCTAAGTTCCAAGAATTATATACACCCCGTTAGAAAACAGATGAATAAATTTATTGGTTATGTTTTTATAAATATAAACGATATATTATGTGACACTTATTATATATATCGTACATATAGTGTAGGATATATAGTATGTAGGTTACATAACCGCAATGAGAGCTTAACTGTGTTCTGAATATTCTAAAATATTAATGTTTGGACCTTGCCAAACTATTTATATCATAAGTTTCGATCAATGTGATCCCAACAAAATCAACAAAAAATGTTACTTCGATTCAGCGTGCTTTGCTTTTCGATTTCTCTTAAAGGAAATGCATGAAATTTCACTTTCTCCTCTACATCGATAAGGAAAAAGGAGAACAATGAAGTGAAGGAAATTATCATAAAAACTAACGCAATCCTCCCAGACGCCGTTTTCTTGACGGTTGGCGTTGTCTAGCAAAGAACTGAAATGCATTTGCAGAATTTTTTTGAAGCAGAAAGCAATAGAAGAATAATAGAAGAAGGATAAGAGTAATTTTTATAGTGGAAATATATTGAGTGCGAAATTATTTCTATAGAAATTTTGTTATTGTGAAAACAAAAAGATTCTCAGTTGGAACAAATTATTCGCTAAATTGAATTGTATTTTATCTTCTTTGAAATGTAAGGCAGGAAAATGGCGAATTTCATAAATAATGAAAGATGTTCCGACTACTTTCTTAGTGTTTATTATCGATATAAAATGAGAATTACAAAATGCATGTAATGGCAATATAAAATGAGCTTTATATCAAGTTTAGAGACTAAGAAAATTTTCTCTAAATATTTACGAGGTCATTTTATAGCTTGGCGTAGCGATGGTCCAATCCGATACTCATTCGCAAAATATTATGGATGATCGTGCCAATTTTCATATCGATACCTCTTTCCGTTCGCCTGTATACGTGATTTCCACAAACAGACACACAGATGAATGAATATTTCTAAATTAGATCATGACGTGATTGTGAGACAGAATATAAATAATTTTCTATATCTACCACACTTCCTTTAATGCTTTACAACAAAGTGGATATACCCTAAAGTGAGGCATAAAATGAAACTATACTAAACTTTCGGGTGTAGGGTATAAAAATATTTGAAGAGAGTATAAACTCAATTCCTTCAAAGTTAGAATTTTATTGTAATATAAATTGCTTTTAATTGAAAAATGAAGAATATTCAATATTTTATTAGACTACTTTCGGTTTAAAAATAAATTCAGCAAGGATAATAAAATCTCCTTGAGAACTACAAACAAACAACCGCAAAAATGCATTATAAAGCTATGTCCAAGGATAAACTGAATGAATTGTGTGAAATGCATATTCCCCAATGAATATCCGTCTACTCGTTCTGTCTTTCTCTTTTCCATTTGTAATTTGTTTTGTTCGTAATTCATGCTTGTTTGTGTTTGAAACTTTGTGGGAAATGAGTATTCCTTTATTCGAAATATTATGAGAGAACCAAGAAAAAAAAACAACCAGTTCCTTTGCTCACTAGAAGTAAAGGCAAACTTTTTTGTCAGTGCGGTCTATGTAGTACCAACTATTGCACACCCAAGCGCGTGTACACAGAGATACACATCCGCAAGACTCAATTATGACAAATCTTTTAGATTGTGTGGCATTTTCACACCTATTTTTGCATGAAGTAGTCCTTTTCCTCTCCTTCGTGAAATGTAACAAAAAAACTGAAGTGGCTCATTCTTTCCTCTCGTCCTCGCAAGTAGACCACATTATTTCACCGAATATATTGCGATTAGGCTCAAGTTATTCAGATAAAAGCGTTCACCTTGGGACAAGCAGTGCCTAACTGTGAGTTACCACCCCCTTCCGCTTCTACAAGCAAGTATCTCATCGGCACCGACTAACGGAAGATGCAAGACGAAATAGAAATCCTTTCGAAGGCAAAAGAAAAGATTTGCTGATCTAGTCTACTGGAAAATGTTACTCACAAAACAAACAACAACAAGAAAGCTGATACGGTTTAGCAAAAAGCAGCAAATACCTTCGTTGGCAGCTTTTAGCGCCCTTTGGGTAGACACTAGTTTTGTAGGATGATGAAAATGAATCGGCAACAAAAAGCAACTGATGCAATGCGATGATAAAAAAGCTTGATATTAACTTGAACTCGTAGGTATCCTCAGAACGAAGTGTGTAATACGCTCGGAAATTGTACCCAGAAGGAAAAACACAAAAAAGAAATGAATTTTCTCTGAATTTGTCTGAACTTTTGATGAATTTTCGGAAGCTGTAACAATTTATCCTATTCCATTGTATTCATATACCATTTTTCGAAAAATTAATGATTTTATTTTCTGAATAAGAAGCGTGTATAATTTTATTTGCCCGGAAAAAAACGAGAATGAAACTTGTTAAAATGTCGACAACGATATTATTGATGATTCCTTCACGATTTTGTGTCACTTAGAGCTCTGTTCTTGAATTTATTTTACAGTTTACGTTCATTACGTTCGTTACGGGAAAGCTCAAGACGTGTAAATGTGGAAAGTATTCAATTTAGAAATTACTTGCAGAAAAGTTTTTGGCGTGCTAACATTTTCAGAGGGAAACATAAAACGACTGTTGACTGAGAACTTTCACAAGGACTGCCCATCATTGTGTTATGGAAGCGATTTCTAGCTGGACATTTTCGTATCGCCCTTAAATTAATTTTCTTTTTCTATTGGGTTTCGATGTCAAGGGTATAATTACGCAAGCAAACAGTCGCTTCATTAAATGGTAACATGTCACAAATGTGCTGGATAGAGTTTAGTATTAGTTCAGTTAGCTCATGGCCAAAAAAGGGAATAAGGAGACGATAATTACTTTCGCTCTGAAAAAGTATATTATATTCATTACCCCAGAGAATTTCATATAATTATTGCTGCTTATGATACGTTTGCACCTTTGAATAACAATATATTCATAGTAGTAGGCGAAGATAATTGGCTAACTGAAAGATTGTACTCAGTTTATATTGTATTATATATAATATTATCCAGTCGTGGTAAGAATCCTATATAGTAAAAATTTAAAGTATTAGGAGCCTTTATGACACCCATATCACAAAGGACTTGTACAATTCCTTGATGAGTCAAGTGTGGGAGCAGGCTACTTTTTGAAGACCAACCTTCTTAAAGTGGAATCTCGTGAAAAAGTCTATATCTTGTTTGACTCCGGAAACTCCATTGGCCTTAAATAAAGTAGAAATCTCTTTCTTTATTTATTTATTTTTGTTGCTTAATCTTCTAGAGGTAATTTTAAGATTACTTAAGATTACTTGATAAATACGCTTTACAAATCTCACTACTGGCATTTATATCATCTATTTCCCGCGGGACTTTCCGATATTAAAAATTATAAAAACTTGGTTTAAAAAAACATCTGAAGTAATATCTCATCGATGTGACATAAAAACACTAAAGAAATCAAAGATTTTGCGTCGTCGTTAGTTTTTCTTTTATTCCTCTTCTTGTCATTTCGTGTTCTTATGGGCTAATATTTACTGTTTGCCGATATATTATTTTTTCTAATCCTTCTTTTATACATGTCTCTCTTGTTTCTCTGCAACAATTTGCATACACTCTATAATAATATTGTATTTGCTTTTCCTTAATGGAAAAGCCTTAAACAGAGAAACATAAATCTCCAAGATATTGTTCTATAAGCCACTCCCTAAGTCAATAGTCTTAGTTTTTCTGAAAGACAACAACACGAAGAATAAGTGGCACACATCAAGAGCTAATTATGGCATGCTTTGTAACCCCTATTTCCATTACTTTCTCTTTTCCTTTTTTCTTTCTTTATTGCCACGCTACAATGCATAACATTCTGACTATTTCGAGATAGAGCTTTGTCGTTGGGAACAATATGCGAGAACAACATAACGACACTAAAAAGTCGTCTTCGCCTGTAAGGACGGAAATAGGAAAGAAAATACGTAAACATAGAATGTAATCCCCATCATTCCTACTGGAAAAACTTTTTCCGGATATAGAATAAATGTCAAACAGATTGTCGTGGTAGAGGTAACTTTATCCTTCTTACTATAGTGAACGTTTTTACGGAGGAGTGAGGTGTTTAATGTCGTATTATGGATGTGGTTATTGTGGTCAAATTCACGAAGAAGAATAAAAGTAATGTGTGCTCGATTTCTTTTAAGATGGTGGAGAATATTGATGTCAAAACTCGTTGATGATTCCTTTCTTCAATAATCACTCAGGCGACTTGAGTGTTGATGGCCCTTGTTTATTTAATACATATTGTATTGTAAAGCATTGAGCATGAGAAAATGTAAGGGGATATGTATGGCTGCATAAATTCCCACAGGATATAATCCGATCCTGCATTACTTAATTCACCCAGAATTACAAATGACTCGAACTAAAAATGCATCCTTTTGCACCGACGACCTGCATTTTGGGTTTCAATAGTATTTTTTTAAAGTTTCACTTAGGTTTATGGATATCCCCAATTCTTTTTATTTGCTTTTTAGAAAAGAAAAAAAATCAGTGCAAAGACGTTTGAAAAACCTATTTACGCTTTTCGAAATGCGGGTATTTCCTAAGGATCACTTTCCCTCTTACAAACCTATGACAGTGCTTTAGGTAAACAAAAATATAATTTTAAGAATTTTTATTCATTTAAAATTATTCGCCCGAAGTTGGTCACAGTTTTTTCACGTTTCTGTGCGTTTATTCAGAATTTTTTAGTACTCACTTTAAACTTAACTTTCGACTTTATTTAGTATTAATTTCGTTGTCATTACTTCACTAAATAGTTGAAATTGTAATTATTTAAATCTCATTTAAATTATGTGCTGCTTAACGTGGTATGAATTTATTTTCTTTTAATTATTTTGAGTGATTAATTACTTTTGCGATTGTTGTTTTTTTTTTTTTTGAAAATTTAGATATAACTATTTAATTATTTGGCGTTTATTTTAAATCAATTTTGCTGAGCTTGTATCTCGTGTTTTATTAATTCAAAGACGATTTCGCAATCGAGCCATCCGACTAACTTGGTAGACACGCAAAATCCAACTGAATTTTCCCACAAAATTTTATTCTGCAAATAAAAATCTGAGTGGGCGAATGCGAAAAAAGGAAAACATTCGACAGTGTTGAGTGTAAATACGTCGAGTGTAACTCACTACTGATTCCGCGTTGAGAGATACCCAATGAGTAATTTTGCAACACAATTCAAAGCTCACGACTGCATAATGCCATATTATCGTTATTATTATTATTATTATCATTACATTATCATTATTATAATTATTTAAATAAAATTATCTATTATTACGTATTTGTGATTATTTCCCACTTTTTACCAAATTTTTCTTCATCGACTTTGATTCACGGTAAAGAGTCCTGTGGTGGCTTTTCAGACGCCTGGTGTTATAACAAATTACTTTAAATTAATTTATCCCAATTATATTTGGCCTAATTTATTCAAATAGCTACAAACGAATTTATATAAATGAATGTGTCTTATAACGAATATATGGCCGTATAGAGTGAAGTAAACAATCTTCTTCTCTATTCATATCTCTGACGGAGACATCGCATAAATTGGGAATACAGGATTCCCAGGTGGTGCCACTTGTTTTTTAATTCGTTGTTATTGTTGTCGTTGTTGCTTATTCTTTAATAATGTGAATGCCTTAGCAGAAGAGCAACACATCTAACTATAACCATTTTAACCGGATGGGGGTTTCTTCATTGGAACCATTATGGAATATCTACTTCCGTTCTATGGCGATGTTATTACGTTGCTAGTTTGGAGCGACGACCTCTTGCCATATTGTGTCCGCTTATTTTTTGTATTAATTCGTTTGAAAATAGAGGTGGTTCTAAAAAGGGCGATATAATTTAGGTAATTTGGCTTTTTTCACGAATTACGAAACAAGGCTATCGTGTTCCCATTTATGTTGAATTGATTACATATAAAAGGGATACCTACGGCCCCGCCCACCCTTTGTAAATATAGTGAACTATACCTACTTGCGTCAAAAAACAATATAAAAAACTCGAGGTTAAACTATTTCATCAAAAAATGGTGGAGTGCTGTGGGATTAAAGTTCCTTGCGCTCGTGTACATTTCAGTGATAAATCATTGAATGCGTCCGAAACGACGAGGGTTAAAAAGTTTTCCAGCGTGAAAAGAATTACCTTCTTTGCGTTGTAAAGAGAACCTATCGAGTGTCATTCTGAAACGCAGCCTCTGATTAAACAGTCTCCCGTGATTTTATGGTTTTGTTAGTGTTGTTGTTGTCATTAATTACATTCATGTATATCCGTGTTGAGTAATTTCTAGTTAATTGCTGGATTATCGTGGATTCAAATTGTTTTTCTTGATTCTATTAATTTAATTTGCAATTTTTTTTTTGTAAAACATAATTATGCAAAACTACATTTTCAACTTTTTAATTTCAGGTTTTCCTCGAATCGCTTGTTATTATGAATTTTAGGCGACTCACGCACCAGCACCAAACAGCCTTGTTGATCGAGTATCATCCACAAGCACGAGTCTGAAAACATTTCTCCTCCAGTCGTGGGAGTTCGATGATTTGCATTAAATTTTGGTGTGGCTTTAGCAGTAATGTTAACAAAAGCCGACGGCATATCGCCAATAAATTTCAAAAAATTATTCTAAAGAAAACGCTATAGGGGGCCGTGCCTTTCAATTAATTTGGATAAAAGAAGAGCACTTAGCGATATTAGCATAAATAATGTCGATAAAACAATATTGGTCGAAGGCAAATATGGGAAGAAATCTTAAATACGAGGCGGCATTTAATAAATATTGATTTTGGTATACTCACATTCACACACATGAAGAGTTGGTGTTACGACACCTATATGCTTATATAGCAATCACATATATAGTTCGTTAAATGTGCGTAGTTAATTACAAGGTTTGACAAAATATAATGAAGGCCGCCGGATTATATATATTATACAGAAATTTCCTACTCTATAGGGGTTCACAACAAGGTTTTATATTATACGAAAATTTCCTGTATTGAGGTCTCAACGAATTTTCCTGTATTGCGGTCAAACGAATGAATTTCTAATTCTATGTCCGTCGGTACAGACAGTTGCGATACATATATATATATATATATATATATATATATATATATATATATATATATATATATATATATATATATATATATATATATATATATATATATATATATATATATATATATATATATATATATATATATATATATATATATATATATATATATATATATATATATATATATATATATATATATATATATATATATATATATATATATATATATATATATATATATATATATATATATATATATATATATATATATATATATATATATATATATATATATATATATATATATATATATATATATATATATATATATATATATATATATATATATATATATATATATATATATATATATATATATATATATATATATATATATATATATATATATATATATATATATATATATATATATATATATATATATATATATATATATATATATATATATATATATATATATATATATATATATATATATATATATATATATATATATATATATATATATATATATATATATATATATATATATATATATATATATATATATATATATATATATATATATATATATATATATATATATATATATATATATATATATATATATATATATATATATATATATATATATATATATATATATATATATATATATATATATATATATATATATATATATATATATATATATATATATATATATATATATATATATATATATATATATATATATATATATATATATATATATATATATATATATATATATATATATATATATATATATATATATATATATATATATATATATATATATATATATATATATATATATATATATATATATATATATATATATATATATATATATATATATATATATATATATATATATATATATATATATATATATATATATATATATATATATATATATATATATATATATATATATATATATATATATATATATATATATATATATATATATATATATATATATATATATATATATATATATATATATATATATATATATATATATATATATATATATATATATATATATATATATATATATATATATATATATATATATATATATATATATATATATATATATATATATATATATATATATATATATATATATATATATATATATATATATATATATATATATATATATATATATATATATATATATATATATATATATATATATATATATATATATATATATATATATATATATATATATATATATATATATATATACATATATACAATGGTATATAATATACAATACGGTATATAATATACAATATATACTACGGGTGTTTTTTAGGTTAAATAGAGTGTTCGATAGGGACAGCTATAAATACAAGCTACACAAGTTATATAAGCATTTTTAGTTGCTAATGACATGTCTTGAATTTTCAGGTGAATAAAAGAATTTTAAAAAATTAAAGCTTTTGTGTTATTTTTGACCATTTGAAGTTCAATTGGGCTTAAAAAATACCCTATTTGTTTATTTATTTATATATTTAATTATTTATTTATTTATTTATATACAATGTTGTTTTCATTTTGTGCCAACATTTTGCCTCAAGGCTATGTCATGCCTAACCATGGTAACTGAAACGAATACGTATAATGAAAAGTGGTTGTCGTCACAAATTAATTATTATTATTATATTGCAATCGTTGCTGCTGATTTTTTGTTTTTGCACTCTTACTGTTATTGTTTTGTTATCTATAATTTTCTATAATTTTGATGTTCGTGTTTTTTGTTGTTGCATTATGATTGAAACATATTTATTGATTTTATTACTGCTTCGATTCCTCTACAAAATACTGCATCATCATCATCATCATTAAGTTAGAATTTCATTCAAGAGTCCTTCCTTTTAGTTCATCGTGCGGAAAGTTAAAGTAAAAACAAGAAAGAGTAAGTAATTTTATTTGGTTAAGGATAAATGTAAGATACCAGATCATTTATCGATTGAACTTAAGGAAGTGAGTTACCCACTTTTCTTACTTTTACTCGACTTTCCGCTTTAGCGAAGTCATTGTCATTTTTCACATCTGCTTGTGTCACTCTTGACTTCCGTTTCTATGGTATGACCTTGGACAATTTAAACGGTCGCTTTATTATTTTCAGTTGAAGTAGAGACGGAGTGACAAGGGTAGGCTTATATGAAAAAAGTCATGATATTTTATAAGCGTGTTTACTTGAATCTATTCTTAACGTTATTCCACAGAAATTATCGGTGCGTACACATCGATAACAACTTCAAATAATGGACGAGTTTATTTTAAATGACACGCAAACTTATCGGTGATAATTTTATTACTACTTTTATGATTTTATTTTGAATGAGATTTGCGTCTATTCATAAAATTGTCAAACTAGAAAGCAATATAGTTATATTTTTCTTGGACCAAAATGAAATACACATGAATTCTCGTCGCCAATTCACAAACAATTTGTCCTCAATGAGTGTCGATAGTTTTGGATGCGATTATTGCCCTCTGACTTCTGTATGTGAATGATTATGATGGTTATAATAACGGCTAAAGTATTTGTTACATTAGAAGAGAACGTAATGGAGGTAAAGCAGATATTGAGGAATGATGGCGTTTCAAATATTTTTATACACTTTTGAATGCCAAACTTATACAAAGACAAATGTTTTGAAAAGAAAATTGTGCCTCATTATGATCTGACGTGAGTACTATAATTATTGGATTTCAATATTTCAATATTCATGGTATTGAACGTCATTAATTTATCGTTTCGAGCAGTTTCTTTGGCAACAATTTCATGTTTTAGAAAAGGGGAAGTAGAGTAAGCAAAGCTAAACTATTCTGATAATCGATTTAATACTTTTGAAGAACTTAAATTCCGTTGAAAGACGTTGTACCATATTACCGTTTTTCTTCTGATTGAGTTAGTTTTCCATTTTCAAGGCTGTCTAAAAGACTTTGCTTAGAGACGAAGCTTTGGATATACTCGTAATATGCGAACATTTAGAATACAGTCATACATAAAAAATCAGTATGTATTTACATTTCGTACACATACACACACGTGCACATATGCAAATATAAAGGGTTTTTCAATAAGAGTGGTTTGAAATAGACTAAAACATGTGTGGTATTAATAAGATTTTATGTGTTTAACATCGCTCAAATGTCTACCGCAGCTTCATGCAGTGGCATAGACCGAGTGGTCCGTTTCAATGAAACGTCAATAGATCCGGCTGAATTTAAGCGCGGTGATCTCGGTTTTATTGACTTTGAGGTTATTGGTTTATTGTGGCTTATTGGTATAGACTTGCGATTTCAGGAAACCCCACAAAAAACGTCTTGTGGGGTCAAGTTGCATGATCATGGCGGCCGATTCACGGCATGAGAGGTAGTCATATCATCAAATCGTTCATGGAGAATATAGATCGTAGCGTCTGCTGTGTCACACGGAGCACCGCCCTGCTGGAACCACATGTCGTTTATGTCTATATCGTTCAATTTGGGCCAAAGAAAGTATGTTATCATCGTTTCGCAGCACACGCCGTTGACGGTGAAGGCCTCTCCAACGCTATTTTCATAAAAGTACGGAACCAATGAGGTTTTGCGCCGTCGGCTCAAAATTCACACTAACCAATAACTTTTTGAGCATGCCTTGCCACCTCACAGACCTTATGTGAACTGGAGTCATCCCATATATGGAAATTATGCTTGTTCACGTAACCATTCAATCAAAAGTGCGCCTCGTCGCTAAAGATGACAGCGACATTTTTGCTAAAACTAAAATTTTAAACAGTATTGCAGACCATAAACTATGAGTTACAAATACGACTCTCTAGTTGCGACTACTTGCATCATTACATACACATGCATAAACTCGTCTATGACGCACTCATCCAATTCTACGCCGCCTTTAATTTGGTCTTTTTGGCCGATGATATTAAAGGATTACAAAGTGTTTCCAGATTAATTTCATGAAATTAATTTGACTTTTCTCAATTTTTGAGAAAAATGTCGTCCAACAATTTAAAGACTTGAAAAACGCTCTGCAATTATTTCTCAAGACACCGATTTAATAAAAGTTTACGCCTGAAATTAAAACAATAAATTTAAATAAAATTAGTCTAAATCTGGAATTATTCATCGGAGCAGTCACTCGGGTGCAGGTCATTAAGTATTTAGCAATCCCTTGGTTAGGAAGAGAAAATTACCAAGGCTTAGCTCCGTTTACTTTAAAAAATGTAACATAATTAAATGTCAAAGAATGAGCCCTCCTTAGCTGATTTATTTGGATTGATCGGCTGTTTTACTTTAGGTTTTACTGGTTCTCAATTATTCGCAGGATATAGAAAAAAGCACCCTCATGCTAGAAAACTTTTAATGAATCAGAAAACTTTCGTTAGAAATGATGAATTTGTGTTAACTTATTTAAAACTTTCCGGCACGTGCGGAGGTTAAAGACTGCATTGTAGCCAATAATTTAATTAATGTAGATATGAAAGGACAGTAAGTGCATGACAGTAATGTAATTTAATGTAATTCTGTAATGTAATTTATCAATGTAATTTGATTTAATTTAGAATACCTTCCAATCGATGGTAAAGCTAAAGCCATCTAAGAAACCTTACTGGAAAGATCATAGACTATTCCACGCAGAGTCATCCCAACGCTTGCTATGCCACTGATGTATGTAGCTCGATATGGCGTAAAATAACATATCTCAGGTTGTCAAAACATCTCAAACACTCCCAACAAAAACGTTCTGGCCTTTGATTAGCACTAATGTTTTCTCCCTATCTTATATTCATTCTTCATATCGCAAATGCTCCATAGTGTCTGCGGATTATTGACAATTAATATATCCGTTACTCCTTACAGCCTTCTCTACCGAGAAAAGTCCTTCGTCGACGAAACGTTAATTTAGTAGGACGGACACGTTACTCCGATTGGTCGCAGCAAATGCTTTCATATTCTGATGCTTCTAAGTCAGTTGCTTTCGAAAGCCATGGAGAGTGTAGAGACAGGGATTAAGGGAGTGAGAGAGAATTATTACTTATAATTTTAATATTTTTGAAGAATTTCTTATAAGTTCAATGATTAACGACGATGTGCTTTCTTCCATTTCCTTTTTTTTCTCTAAGCCTCTGGCTTTGCCTTTGGGCAAAGAAAGCTTTTGTACTCTTCTGTATATTTTTTGATAATTTGCAATCATATTGAATATGTCTTGATCATTCGTGCATGTGTGCATCTGATTCGGCAAACACAAAAAAAAAATTAAATTAAATTAAAAATTATTTTTCTTATATAAAATGCTATTCGTTTTTTTCACATTTTTTCGAATTCACATTTTCAGTTTTATTTTTGATTAATTTTGGAAAATTGTCAATAATTCCGTAAGCACTTTTATATGTTTTTCAATCGTTGCTTCAAACGCAATTGCTTTAGTTTAAAGATCTTATCGCATCAAAAAATATTGCTCGTAAAATTTTGATAGAAAGTTATAAAATGGAAGAATGTTTGTTTAAAAAAAGGTTGGTTTAAATAAAGGAAATTATTGCCAGTTCTGAAAAATGTATGTTGCCTGGAAATTTTATTATTTTGCATTGCAAAAACAAACGCAATCGTAATAAAGAAAAGGCTTTAAAAAGGTTTACAACATAAATTTTTTTTCATTGAATTTGGGGAGGACTATATGAACCTCGTAAAAGAACCATGTGATGTCATTATAGATTCGGCTACAGAGACATAGCCCGTGCTAAAATTTTATATTTGTTTAAATCGTTTCCAAGTTATTGATATTGGTATTTAAAAAGAAATAAGTCCCTCTTTTGTAAATAAAAAATCATTACAATTTTGTATCACTCTTGCAAATGTACGAGCCAAAATTATGGTTCCCAAGAGAGATTTTCCCAAGAGAAATTATCCTTAAGAACTAAATTGGCATCTCATATTCGATCTTTTTAATCCAATTAAGAAATTGTTTTTATAAAAACATTTTTCAAAACACTGTCATTCCTTTTTTATTTTTGGTGTGCAATTGACAGGAATGAATTCCGTTTGTAGGCTTGGTAGCACGAAAAATTTGTGGCAGTAATTTCCACATTTAGGCAAAAAGATGCATTACAATTTTAATGTGATCAAGAACCATTTCTAATCACTCAGACTCTACTTCAAAATTCATAAACATTTTATTAATTATTTTAATTCGGGATTTAATAAAAATTCTACCTTGCTTCTTTAAGTATATTTCTCCATTTCTCTTCTTCGTATTTTCCAAATTCGACAAAATTGTAAAATTGTAAATTTAAAATAGTTTGGTGAAAAATTGTGCTTTCAAGTAACCGGATAAAGCAATAAAAAGACACGGTTTAATTTAATTGAGTAGTTAGTTGCCCTTAACAACTTTTCGATGCATTCCACTAGTATTCAGCACGCCTTCCCCAATTTCTTTGCGGGGGAAAACTGTTCGTTATCAACGTTAATATTTTATTAAAAGGATATTCGATACTCATAAAAGGTAACGAAAGCACATTGACAACAGGATTAATTTCTGAAAATGCTTCACCATGATTGGTGCTTGAATAAACAATAAGCAGACAGCCTTAGGAACAGAAGAGGAACGTTATTTGCAAAAATGTGAAGGTACATCACATGAATGACGGCAATTCCTATTCATGTGTCGGGTTTTGTTTGAAGATAATCCATCTAAAATCCATCGTTATCACTGTCATCCCACCATTGGGTAAGTAGTGTGATTTTGAGAAAGCTTCCAGATACACGAGAATGGAGTTCATATTACGCAGTTGAATTTAATGCAGAAATGTATCGACGAGGGAGTAACAACGGGTTGACAACTGGCAGAGAATTTGACTCCAACAGGTTTTGTAGAGGTGCTTCATCACTGAAACCCTGAATGAGGAATCACATTTCCTGCATCGTTGTGTAATATAAGAATAATTCTTGAAGTCTTTAATAAATTTCGATAATATTATAAAAAGCTTTTCAATTGGAATTCGAGCTCGATATTTGCAGCCTGTAGCGGCCACGCTGTTTTGGTAGAATTTGCCGAGTCTTCTGTTTATTATTCAGCCAGTGATGCAAATCACCATGGCAGGTTACACGAACATCCGTGCATTAGCGAGACGTCAGATGAGTCGCGAACATCGCCGCGGTGCATAAAAGTATGCTGGAAAATCCGAGACAGCTACTTTCTAGCTGTTCACAAGAAATCGGCTTTCCGCAAATTCAACTTAGTGAGTTTTGCTTCAGAAATGTTGCGTGGGTCCACGCCCGTACAACATCCAACTAACCCAGGCATTCAAAATTAGTGACAATAGACAAGGTTTGTTCACTGACTGGTTTTCAGAGCATTTGCAAGAGAGTCACAACTTCAGTTGAAAGTCTTCCTTAGCTATGAGGTACACCCTTGGACAAATGGCTGCGTGAACAAACGTAGTTTCTGTGTTTGGGTCGACTTTAATCGAGATGAGATCTTGGTGCAGATTTTGTCCCGGGGTATCGTTGGTCCCTACGGACACCAACGGCATTCTGTACGAACATATGACTACATCTCGCAGAGGTGACGTGAATTGGTCGCCAGAGTCTTCGAGGACTGGACCACTCGGATCCGTAAATGTAATGACACACGCGGGCCTTTGCAATAAAAATAAAACTTCGTCATCTCATTGACGGTAAACACCACGTTTTCGCTTAATATCACATTACCGATCTTCGTCGTATTTCATTTCACTGTGAAATGTGATGGAGGGCGGCAAAGTGATTATGAGCGACCGCGTGATGGAGATTGGTCATTTGATGGAAAGTGGCAATGTTTTGTTAAGCGGGTTTGTGATAATGGACTATCTGCCTGTACGATTCTGGATATGAAATTCTAGCAAATCCGACTTGGTTTGGCTTAACTGACAAGGAAAATACGAATGTAAACACTTTATGGGGTGCTTGAATTTTTTTTACTTTTCAAAACTTGGAGTTCTTCGAGTCATCGAATAACTCACAATTAAGTCTGAAGAAAGGATGTATGAAATAATCGAAATTGGAAACAAAGTCATGTTTTGTTT
Organism: Physocephala rufipes; assembly: GCA_963966595.1. Taxonomy (NCBI): domain Eukaryota; kingdom Metazoa; phylum Arthropoda; class Insecta; order Diptera; family Conopidae; genus Physocephala; species Physocephala rufipes. Next base: position 6,395,462 of record OZ016504.1, on the reverse strand, counting down.
TATGTAATCTCCTTTTTGTTTTATGGTCTTATTAAACCTAAATTATATTCCTCTATTTCAGCTTAGTATCTATTAATTTGCATTTTTTCCGTTTTTTCGTTTTTTTAGTTTTCAAAGTTTTTTACATAAAATTAAAGCAGACTTGCAATTTTATAGAACTGTTAGACTTATAAAACTTTTAAAATCTTAAAAAATCTTATTTTCGCTTTCGTTAGAAAAATCCGTCTCTGGTTTCGTCTCGTCTCTAACAGTTTCTAACGTCTTTGCGCGTTCAACAAAAATTCAATATTGTTTTGGTCCTGAATATTGTAGTTTATTCAGGAAGCAGTATTCTTTGGTTTATTTCCAGCATCATAAGGGTGAAGTTATGTCTCGCTTCAGGAAGCAATTCCGCCAAAAATAACTGATTGATTTTACTTCAGGGCGCTAAAAGTTCTTTAACAGCACACGACCTCCCTCAAAATTTATGCCCAGTCATCCTGACTGTCGGTAATAGAGAATAACCCACAAATTAGTGATCATAATTATATGCAATTAAATATTTTTCAGCAATTATCAAAATTGCCTACATGATTATTCGGCACCGAATATACTTTCATACCTTTTCATACCATTCATACCTACCTGCATGGTAACAATTTCATGGTAATGATTCTTAGCGTTTGTGGTAATAACTTTTGGCTTTACAGTTTGCATTTACGGATAAAATTTTTAAAAAATTCTCAAATATTGAAATGGAACAATCCAAAGTATTAAACCCGGTCTGTTGCAAATCAAATAGTTGTCACGATCGAGACAATTCGCGATTTTCCTTCCATCAATTTATTGATAAATATCAAATACGTTAGTATGCAAAAGCATTTGAGACTAATGACGAAGAAGAGAGAAAACTCAAGCCGGAACGTTCTTGTATTGTTTTACAGAACACTGTCGTGGGAAGAAGACTAAGTTGACAATTTCAGCAAATAAAGGGGCTTCGGATTCGTTTATAAATATTCACTCGGAGTCAAATCACGGTGGTAATAATGATATGGTGACGATAGACGAAATGCAAAGCTGAGCTTTACGTTTACAAAGAATTTGCTCACATATGAATGCATTTATTATGTTTTTAAACAAAAGAAGAAAAGTCCACCCTTGATTATTTTTTCCGTACAGGACCTGTTAATCACATACTCTCTAGTGTAATGTCCTCGCAATTATCAACGCTGTTCATGATCTGCTAATGTCACAATGCCAGAAAATATTAATCATGATTGACCCATTTCATGATTGACCCATTCGTACTCAAGTAATTCCGAGCCAATGTTAACAATCTTATACTCACTTCAATTATTAGCCGTTTCCGCAGGCGAAAGATGCGCGCATGTGGTCGACAATTTCAGATACAAGGCGATCGATCCATAGTTAACTTTTAAACGATTAGGAGCTATTGAATTAAAAAGAGTTCAAACTAAATCAAGAATCGAAGACACTGACGCATTTGGGACCCGGAAGGATCTATGTTTTGAGACTTCATTATGATTTTGCTGAGCCTTTATTAAAAGAGAAGGTAATGCATAAGCAAAAAAAGTATTTTTTAAGGAAGCAGAGGAACTCACAAAAACTGAATAATTTTAAGGAAAACCAAGAAGGATTTCATTATATTAAAAAAGAAAGGATTTTCATCGCCTTTTCAATTTCGTTGCCTACGGAATAAAAGTTTGGTAGACCGTAGGATTACAATTAAACTTTAGGAATTTTCTAAATAAAAGCAATTTAAAAGTTTCAAAAAAAATATTGGAAACAGACAAAATAAAGTTCTATATTATTTATATTCCTTTTCAGATAGCTTTTTTAAAGCCATTTCCGAAAAAACAGCAAAAGCAATGAAACTGCTTAAGGTAAAATGACGTAATGTTCCGTTTACTGTTTTCTTTTCAAAAATAATTTCGAAAATTTGTTTTGAACAATTACTTCTCTGATATTTGTCATCATCTTGCTTGCCATAAAAGACATAAGCAAGATAAAAAGACATAAAACTCTCTGTTTCTTTGTTTTGGTTCTTTTTTTTTTACTTGGTAACCTTTAAACCTTCCTATTCATACTAACTCGGAATAGATTATTCTTCAATACAAACACTTGCAAACAAACACGCCTTTTATAAAGTAAAATTCTTGCCTTTCCTTCTTTTGCCTTTTTTCCCCTTCTTTATCTTTTGCATTATCTCAACCTGTTGATAATTTTTTTATAATTTTTGGAACTCATTGAAAAGGGCAAGAGTATTAAGTGTTGATCATAATCATCATCATCACAATCGGTCAACCACATCATTTTTACCTGTTGCAGAATTGGTTAAGATTTGATCAGATGGTTGCAAACTCTCACATTACTCAAATTAGTTTGAATTAATTTGACAAGAATGACAGAAAAGTGAATAAGTTTTCCAATCAAAACATCCTAACCAGGTAATGCGCTTTTGGCCATAATGAGTTTCAGAAAAATTCATGAATTTGTCGGCTTTAGTACAAAGTTACTGCAGCTGAAGAATTTGAACCGATGGACACGACTGCATACATTTCAACAAAGGATACGTATATCCTTACGTAATTACGTAAATAACGTTTTCTTAGTTTAACCCTGAATTTTGAACCTTGACACCAAACAAACAAATCAATAACAATAAAATGTGTGAGACCTATAGAATTTGTAGAGGTGTATAAAACGTACTACTGAAGCCAAAGAATCATCAGCGCCATTGATTTTATTGGTTCGCGACTTATTCTGGCGCCAGCTTTAGGGATTTTGGTGGTAAAGGAAGAGGTGAAAACACGAATCTCTTCCTCGCAGAAAACTTTCTTTTTCCTTTTCTATGGTGCGCAATGTTGCCATTGACGCCATTTTTATTGGCTACTAGTCTCCAAACATTCTTTTGAGATAATCTTTGATTTGTAACATAAGCAAACCTTCCCGCTAGGTTCATTATGATTTATGACCCTTGCTTTGAATCGGTCTGCCATAAGATTTTGATGAGGAAAACGTTTTCATGCTCGATTTACCAATTTCCTATTTGGAATCCAAAGAAATTTGTTCTTCAGGAATTAGAAATGTTTTGTTAATGGAAACCAAATCGTACAATCATATATTTAGAGCAATATTTTCAGTTGAGCCTCGTGCTTCTAAATACTCTATATCTAAGAGGACAACAGGTTGTCACGATATTTTACTCAATTATTTCTCATTATGTTTATAACTATCAACTACGATTCTGTCACCAACATGTGTTTCGATTTCCGCTTCCGTTTCCTACTGGCGCTATTATTTGCTTTTGAAATATCTTTTAATTTATCGTTTCTCATTTTTCATTTCACGCCGTTAGTTAATTAACATTAACATTTGAAAACTTGAGGAGGGAGAAAATTACAGCTACTTAGAAATGATAATCCTTTAAATTATAAATAAAATAGACATTTTTAAGACATGATTTGATTTATTTTCATTTTGTTCCCTTAATTTATTTATTTATTGCTTACAAAATTTGTTCATTTAATTAAATTTCCGAAAGCGTCTGACTTCAAGAAGAAACAACAATAGTTGCCAAAACACAGTAAATTTAATAAAAGTTATTAATTGGTTTCTAACAAGAGTGCAAATCAATTAGCTTCTGGAGAGACCGTAGATTGTGTTTTAATTAAGTTCGGATACCCCAAATTGTGGAAAGACAACAATTTATAGAAGGGTTTTAATTTTCAACAGTTCTGAAGTAGTGCTTACCTCTGGACTGCATCAGCGTGAAACCGCCGGCTTTAGCAGATGATTTGGTTTCAACAAATCATAAGAAAAATTCAAAAGTGTACCAAAACCAAAAGACATAATTGTTATGCGCCTATTGGAAAATTCGGTAAATTTAAACGCGTTTTATACACCCAAATAAAAGTGAGCATGGGCGATAATAACAATCGCTACAAAACAATCGCTGGTTTCCTGCAGGTCGAACGTGATGAGTTCTAACTGATATATTGCTCTAAGCCTTAAATGAAATAACCGTTCTCTCTAGCACGCGCATTTTCATCTCTAGCTATATCCTATTTTTGATTGAAATCACAGGAAATTCTCTTCTCTTTGTCGGATTCTGCGCGCGACTTCCCGCTCATTTTTATATGTGAATTTTCCACACACTCTCACTAAATGAGTGAGTGAACGTCAGATTTTTTTTATGAGTCAGTGGCGTGGGGTAACCAGAATCTAATGGGTGCCCGATACTGTTTCACAAGAAAATTTGTCTGATTTGAATTTGGTTTTAGATAACCTTGAATAACATTGGTTAACGAGTAATGGTGGTCAATTCGATTGAACATTTACCAATTTGAAACGATTATAACAATGCTGTTTTCAATGCCAGCCACGTAAATGAACGTAATCATTAAGATTCTAGACCGAATCCGATTAGTAACAAATTTGTTTTTGGGTGTGTTGTTTACTTGTTTTTATTGTTCCTGAACTTCTTATTAATCAGTCAACTCCTTCTTCTTCCGCTTTCAAATGTTCTCTTATTATTAACGACAATCTCTGGTGAACCCAGCACATGTACCCTGTTGCATTATGTGTACATTACAAATATGTGACACTTGTTGCTGTCATTTGTATTGTTGTTGTTTCGAGCCAGTAAAGTGCTTATTTTTGCTCAGAAACGAAACGATATCAAAAATGGAATGAAAGAAACTTCCAAATACCGAACGAGGCGCTAAGCTAGTAGTCAAAAGGAAATTTGCGAAAGAAGGAGAAGACGGAGCTAAAGGAGAAGGATGAGATGAAGGGGAAGATTTGTTACCCCCATCAGTTGATCCACGTGAAAGATTATGCCATTTAATTTCATGAAGTGGAAATATTTCTTTTGTTAAGTTTTAGTTTTGACCAACAAACTAAAATCATATTTATTCACTTCTTCTACGTGCTCTCTACACTACTACATCCTTTCTCAACTTTTCCTTTGCAAGAAATTTTTCAATGACGAAATTAAAAAAGTTTTTATATTTTTCTTCCTTATAGTTTTACAAAGAGCTTCTTTATACCCGTATGAGAGCCACCGATACGTACACTTAAGCAACTACATATATGTTTCATGTGAATGTATGTGCGTGTGTGTTTGCTTGTGTGTGTGTTTGTTTGTGCATGGGTTGCGTAAAGATTAGTACATATAAAAATAACCCAGAAGGGTTAAGGAAAGTTAGATAAATTCTTCACCACTTCAACATCCACGTAGGTTTTGTTTTTTGTGGATTGATCTAAGGCTTCGTTCGTGCGGAATCGGTTTACAAAAGTGTGTCTGATAATGGCTGTTTCCCATTATTTTCATCCATCCGTCACTCGTTATCACTTATTCGTTCAATACCGAAGCGCGGGTTGCGGTTTTATTTTGTTTTTATTTTTTATTTTTTATTTATTTTTTTTTCTAGAAATTCGATGCGTTGCGGGGAATTCATTGCTATCGCCAACTCAAAATACAAAAGAGAAGAAATCGCATGAAATTTATCGGTGCACTTAATCATTCCCATGATGGAAGACCGCTCAGCCGTCGTTAACTTTCCCAAAATACTATAAGAATATACAGAACCAATTTTGCTTTCTGGCAATTTATCACACCTAGTTATCAAATTTACAATAATTTATAGAGTTTTTTTAAGAGATTTGAATGTGCTTGCGCACGAATAAACTTCAGAATGGCGTGCTGAATAAGGAAAATTATATTAATGTTTTTTTTGCTTTTCATAAAATTTCTATGAATCAAAAATACATTAATTTTATTTTATAAAATTATTTTATATTTGAGTAATTAGCATTTTTATATGCAGTTCAGTATCACCGAATCTCTCAGTGTAAGTTCTCCTCAAAATTGTTTTTGTTGCCAGACAGGAATTATAAAAATGTATTTATGCGGTTTTTTGAGAGAACTGATCAAGTTATTTATAAATCATTACAAATAAACATTTATATTTACAATAAATCGCTAAACTTTCCAACGCGTAAATTAAATTCAAAATTTTTAAATTTCCTTAATGTTCCCCGTGATAATTCGAGACGCTATGACTCCCGCCATCAAAGATTTTACAAATTATCTCATATTCAACACGAACTACTTCGAAGCGTTTGTGTTGATGAAATAGTTTTTCCTGGGATTGATTTTTCGAATTAGTTCTTAATAACAATACGGAAAATTTTAAATGTATTAGCTAATCTTCGAATTTGTGACTCTATTATTGTAATAATACTATATTCTATACCAAGAAGGCAGTAATTGCTTTATTCAGTTTATTTCATAAATATAAAAAAATAAAAAAAATTAAATCAATTTCAAATTGAATTTTATATAAATAATAAAAATTTAGGAAAAATTGATCGCAAAAGTTATTTGGAATAAAAAGGATTCTTATAAGAATAAGAAGGATTAAAAGGGAACGGTTTTATTAAATTAATTTATAACTAATTTTTGTTTCATAAACTTGGTCAAATTATTTCACGCCTCAGATTTTCTTCAAAATCTTTCTTTACCAAACGCGTTTCGACGCTTTAAAATGTTCAAGTGAATTTAGTCCTTTTGTTGGCTGCCGATCTTACAATATTTGCTACTGGTCGCAATGAGCCCAATTATCGAAATGATGATTGAAAAATGTGGTGGGTTATTTTACTAACACACTCTTACATGCGAAGCCTACCTAGCACGACAATTATTTTGACCGAGAACTGAGGTCAACTTGTGACCACCGCCTACAAAGCTGTTTATTAATTCTCGAATATTTTCAGATTGTGAACTTTATCATAACAATTTTAACCAAAGTCGCCAATTGGGTGTTGGCAGGAAATAAAGACCTTCGAAAGTTTGAAAGCAATTTAAATTCAAATTATTTAGCAAATTATTTATTGGGATTACATCCGTCCCTGTTTACAAAAAAATCTCAATTTGTCGTCATCAGCTCTAATGAATAGTGTAGTTAACGCACTTGTATTGATTTCAGTAGATTTCAAACGAACTGAAGATTTCAAAAGACTGAATTTTCTATAAAAACAACGAGAGTTCATTCAATCGAAGCTAAAAGTTTTATAAACTAAATTTTTTTTCATGTTCATTTCAACCAACTTTTAGAAAAATGCAATTAAATAAGATTTTGTTGTCTTCGTAAGTGTTTGTTGTTCGAGTACAATCGAATTTTTAATACCTTTCCAAGTTTATAAATTTTATCAGTGCATGCAAAATTGTATTGTGCGGAAGTGTGTGTGAGTGTGTTCGTTGACGCGTATAGCCTCATTGTAGGACCTTTGGTTCATTATCAAGAATACGTTCATTTATTCCTTCGTTAACAAAGAATTCAAATAATTATAAATGAATGGATGGATTCACTTTTGACATATTTCCGGGCGGCGACATACGTCTCAGTGGCATCCCCAGTAGGGATACAGCATAACTACGTGAAGCCATGGAAGGCAGCCGTTTGAAGCAATTATTAAAGACATATTACTTGACTTTTAATATTAGCTTGTAATACTAGTCGTGACCTTAAAGCAATCCCGATCTTTAACTATTTTTTGGCTTCTAATTAAACTTAGTCCATAATGACTTTTAAGGATTTTCTTCTCTTGAATACTCTTACTGTACCTATTATTAATATCACTTAATAAAATCGTAATCGTATTTATTGGAAATATTTTATTACTTTAAAATAATTACGATTTATGCATAATCTTCCCCTATAAGTAATCCTAGTGTTAAAGTCGTATTAATTTTAAAATCATTTTAAGGGGGAAGGGGTAGTTGTTTAGATCATAAAGAGTGAATTCGCATGAAGTTAGAGAAGAGGTGAGGTTAGAGTAAGTTCAAGTATATTCCTAGGTATGAAATTATGGACAAGATCGTGTGCGCCTAATAAAAATTATATTTGAAAGCAAACTCTAGGTGGAGAAAAAGAGAGGTAGATCTCGGATTTCCATTTTGTTTTATTGACAAAAAGCAAAAAAGGAAAAAAAATGCGAAAAATTCGAATCCAAAATAAATAATAAAATCTAAGCCAAAATAAATAAGCCACATTAAAGACATGTACAAATTGTTTCCTCTGTGTAAATAACAGTAAAAGGAAAACCATTAAAAGGCCCCACCAGGAAACGAGTCAGTATTATTTCAGTGATTTACTGTGGAAATGTTTTCAAATTCATTGAAGAATAATATTTTGAATTTTAATTAAATTAACAAAATCATTTGAAAAAAATGTAAATGAAATGAGTTTTATCCATAAGTTCCTAATAACAAGTGGACCAACGGCTGGTTTCTTTTTATAAATGGTATAAAAAGCACCATTTCATTCTCTATTTTTCAATGAATTTCCCTTTCAACCGACACATTTATGCGTGCTTGCAGTTTGATTTCCCAACATGTAGAACGAATTTTGAATTGAGATTTTATTGTGATTATTTTTTTCAATTTGTTGTTATTTGTCCTATTCTACTTTAAATATAAAAAGAAAAAAACTAAGTTTCAAATTAGGCTGAAAGCATATTGCAGATTACCTGTAGCATATCTGCAAGAAATTCTGCAATCCAGACAAATATGTATAATATTCTTTGGCAATTCTATGCATCTGACAATTTGAATTTGAAACATTGATTTCAAGTCGAATCTTTGTCGACATAATTCATATTAAAATTCAAAAATTAAAAACAAAAAACAGAAAATGATTTGAAAGTCTGGAAGTTCAAAAACTTTGCATCTAATAATTCTTTTCACCAGCAACCAACAAAATATTCGAATTTATTTAATATATGCCAAAAAAGCAGCAAAGAGAAAGGATATGGAGACGACAGATTTACACCTACCGAAAAAGGAGCAAAGGACTTTTAAATGAATTGTTTGTTTATCCCAAAAATGAAGATGCTGCTCAATTTCGAAAATCCACACGAACGAGTGTCAGACAATTCAAATTGGTTTGGCTGACTCAGCAGAATATCTGATTGAGAAAAGGATTTAGAAAAACGATTACATAAATTGGTAACCTACGATAACATTGGTAACGCATCTTTCCATGATAGAAGATCTGATCTAATAAAATAATTGCCAAAACATGCCTTCGAGTAGGCATCTTTTAATCGTTGGCAAGAAAGAAATCTTCGAAAAATACTTGCTCGACAAAATTTAGTTGAGTTAGATAAATGGAGAATGGAGGAATGGCGGCATGTCACGTGTTGTAGGCGTTGCAGACAGGAAACACGTATGTCTGTCTATCTGACTGTATGTTTGTGAAAATCACGATTGTAATCTAACGGAGCGAGATATTGTCACGAAATTTGCCACGAACATTCGCTGTCATCGTAGGATATTCGGTATTGAAAATTAGGTAAATCGTAGCTGTCGCACGCCTACTTTTTATACAAAATACCTTTAAAGGTCAATTTCTCAGTTTCTTAGTAACTTTTCGAGCTGTAATTTTATAGACAAGATTTTGATATTAAATATTATCATTCCACAAAATAGGCGGGACACGGCCCTTTATCAAATGTAGAAAAACCACTTTCACAGTGTGAACATTGATGCTAGCGAGAGCGACTAATGAAAACTGAAGTTGTTTGGAAAGCGATTAATTTTCTTTGCTGCGACTTGAAAACAAACTCAAAGCAACAGAAATCTAGAAGATTACTGAATACTTACAAAGCAAATTTTAACACGCTATTGTCAAAAAAGCTCGCGTAAAAATTAAAAATACGTTTGACTTTTCATTAAATGTGCATCTAGAAAATCTGAAAAAAAATTGACATGACACAAATTTGGGAAATTCTAATGATACAGTTTTGTACAATTCTGTGAAATTACATAATGTGAACAACTAAAAAAAAATGTGTGAATTGTGTTTGCTTTCAGCTTCCGCAGGAATGCACCCTGATGCGCGAATTTCAGGAAGAATATACTTACTTTAAAGAGGTCATTCTTGGAGCACTTCGGAACACGCGGACACATATGTATGAGAATAATAACACTCTCCGCCGAGGAAGCTATTTATTCCAATAGAAAAGGACTCTATAGTATGACTGCAATTATTCTACGCTTTTCAAAAATAAATTTACACACTTTGACTTGTACGATCTTAAATTCGCATCTGAAAAGCATGACGGATATTCCGACGATGGATTAATTCCAGAAATTCTTCATTGATTCTGAAGAAAGTGGAACAAAATCTTAATATACATCTGCTCATATAATTATCATCGAACATTTGTTCGAATGTTTCTTCAAACATTTCATTGGATGGATAATTCGTCAACTTTTTTCTCCTGATATATTTTTACAGTCTAATTATCAAGTTTTATAAAAAAAATGTTTATTGTTTTTTTACAATAAGGTTTTCTTCCACAGCGGCGATAATATTGATAAAAATATATAATATTTTTATGTATAAATTTTTAATTTTTAATTTATGTATAAATTTCAATTTTTCAATAAAAACGTCAGGAATACGTTAAATTTGAGACGTCACGCGGCAATTTTCCCACGTAGATTTCTCGATTTCTTTTACGTGTGTTTCATATGAAACAATTTGCTGCACGAAGAACTTTTGTTCATGAGCTTTCGTCATTATTCAAATTCAGGTCAAATAAAAAATAATTCAAATTCAAGAATTTAATTTTTTTACCATATTTGAAAAAGACAATATTTGACAAAATTTTAAAAATTTGGTAATGTAAATCTTCTGCTTTACATAAATTTAAACCAAATTGTCCGCATTGATCTTGCAGTTGCTCCTGATTTAGTAAAGTTATTGTGTGCCACTAGAGGCGGCTTAATGTTCGCTTGCTGTTTGATGCTGCGTGGTTAAATGTTGTACGATAGCATCAGGAAATCAGAGGCCATTTGAAGAAATTCCAATGGCAAATCTGGAAGCAAAATTCATCGATACCACTTGAGAGCTCCCCAAAGAGGTTTATTAATAATTCATAAAGGATAAGATCAACACACACTCCTCCTATAAAATATATAAAGATATATAAAGATATATAAATAGATAAAGAATTACCAATAAATTGGTCAATCGCATTATATAATTGCAATCTATGCGGATGTAGAGGTCAATCCTCGATTACGGTTTACATCGAAAGAAAAACAAGAATAAACGACAAAAACTACTGATTCTGAAATCCTCCCCGACCATGCCACCGACGGCATTTCGATAATGCTTCGAAGTAATTTAAAAAACGGATTCGTTGCCGCAACGAGCTATGCCAAATTATGTGTCACTTTCTATACCAGCAATTTCGGTGAAAATGCAAGGACATGTTCCCCAATACGGTCGTCCGTTGCAGATTCATTACTTTGCTTGCATAAACTGTAATTTTTTTGTATGTATATGAAGCATTATCCAACTGTAAAGATACGACGTAAAATTTTATGGATACCTGTTTTACACCTTGCTTAAATTTTCAAGATAATTCGATATATTTTCACTATTCACTTCAAGTCAATATTCAATTAAAGTTAATAATGCTCTTAGCAAATCTCTTCCATATCATTTCAATCTTATTTTATTGTGTTCCGCGCAAAATTATTCAATACGAACTGAGAGACAGAGAAATGTGGCAATACAGGTTGTTGCAATTCGTTTATATTTGAGCACATGTCATAAAACGGCACATTCGAAATTTACGATTTGTCAAACGGAAAAGCTTAGCATAATTTATTTTTGACTTTTTGCCATCCATTTTCATCAAACCATTTCAAATGATTCACCAAACCAAACCATTTCATTCGTCGCTTTAGCCTGTTTCAGAATTTTGTTCTTTGTTTTAGGTCACCGCAATCACAGTGTGTACCATAAATTGATTCTCTTTGTTGTGACACAAAACTCACACCGCTAGCAGTTAACCGATTTCAGTTGAAGCAAAATACCTAGGAGCCATTTTTAGTTTGATGACCAACAAATAATTAAGCCTGCCATGAAAATAGAAAAGCTTCGTTTCCGGTGGAGGAGAGAAATGATTTAGCCTTTCGATCACCAAGTCAAAAGGACGTAAGATGGTTGGTGGTTGAACTAATGAGAATGAAGAGGAATTGCAAAGTTTTTCCAGTTTGGAAACTGAAGAGAAACCGAAAAAGTAATAACAATCTCGCTCGCCTTCCGTCGCTTTTGTAATCGAGTAGTAGAATGCGTTTGGTAATCATGTGCGAAGGAAAAGTGATTGCGATTGTTTAAAGGGTCCCTCTCGTTCTCCGTCAAAATATGTTCTCGGCGATACAAATAATATTTGGCTCATATAGGCCACGGATTTGAATTCAAGAGATGAAGACTCTATCAACCCTCAAAACAATATGTTGCTAGCCTTCCATATTAATCAGTTTAACTCCCCCTAAATCACCTCCTTGTATTTTTCAGAATTTTATGCTTTTGTTTGGACCTGCTTTTTGTGAAATAGTTTTTGCATGAATAAAACTACTCCAGACAAATATCGTAGTCACCGAGATAGGAAGACTCAGATGAAGTTTGGGACATCTTCAGTGTGTTAATTTCTCCAACCGAACTTAATAATAAAGGAAATGTATTTTGTGGAGAATTTCACATAAAATCGTAACTAACGAAGTTACTGAATCAAACACCAAAAACAAAATGCAGGAGAATGTACAAATTAAAATACGAATGACCACGAATGCAAATTAAAAGTGAATACCACTCGAGGCAATGAAACAAATTAATGACAGTAAATTCTTTTTGAACTTAAAGAAGCAAATCAAATTATCTAAATAAAATATTGATATCAGAAAGGAAAACAAAATAAAGTCAAAAGCAAAGGAAAAAGGGTAAGATCTATCCCATTTCCAATGAGACCGGTTGAAAGAAACGTGTGGTGCACCCTGTAGTTTGCAACACTAAAAGAACTTAACGAGGCGTCGATAAAAAGCAGACGAAACTAGCCGGCTTTGACTTTGGATGGGAGATGAGAGCATCGAGAAACCATTTATGAATAAAAGCTTTATACAACTATGATCATATCTAATTGAGTTTTACTTCGAACTACATTGGTGACCCCGACACTAAAATGAATGTGCAACGCTCGCCACAAAAACAGGACGCAGCAAGTGCAAGTTGCAGCAGCCACAATGAGACGGCAAAAACAGATACTGAACCACATGTGGATACACTGGGTTTGCCCAAACTTCCAAGATTTATGTCTTCAGATCCGGAGTTATGGTTTGCCCAAATTGAGGGATTTCTTCATATCAGTCATATAACTTCGGACGCATCCAAATTCTATACGGTTATTACATCCTTGGATCCGGAAACCTTGGGCCAAGTTGCGGGCGTTGCCAAGAATCCGCCAATTACAGGCAAGTACGAAAAACTAAAAAAAGAATTAATAAACCGCATTGGAATTTCCAAGGAAAAACAACTGGCAAAGTTGCTGAATGGAATGGAGTAAGGCAGCGCAAGGCCAACGCAGCTTCTAAGAGAAATGAGCAACCTGGATGGCTCATATATAACTTCCGAAGCATTGACAACTTTGTGGTTGCAGAGCATGCCGAACAATGTCAGATGCATTTTATCTGCCTGCAAATCTGAAAATGTATCGGAATTAGCAGAAATTGCAGATAAAATAATGGACAATTCTACATCAGTACACACGATTTCATCATCCAATACATATCCACATTGTGACAGCATTAACGTTACAACACTGCAATCAATCGAAAACAGAATAGTGGCTCTGGAAAACACCGTAAGCAAATTCATCAATCAAATGGCGGAAAACCGTGAAAAAGGAGAATGTGACAGCGAACGGCGAACCTTTAGAACACGATCAAATAGCAGGACCAAAAGTCCTATACGCAGGACGCAGAAAGTTTGCCAATTTCATATTAAATTTGGCAGAGCCGCAAGAAAATGTATCGCACCGTGTGAATTCAATACTGGAAACCAGGAAAACTAATCCCGCTCTCGTCAATTCTAGCAGCAGACGACAGCGGTGATAAAAGCTGCGTTGCAGAATTGCGTCTGCACATACGAGATCGCATTAATAACATAACCTTTCTGATCGACTCTGGATCTGTAGTTTCCACTTTACTAATATCGTTCATCAAAACTAAGCAACACTATAGACCAGACAGTCTACAGTTATTCGCAGCAAATAATACAAAAATCTCAACATTTGGATCTAAACGTTTATCACTTAACATCGGTCTCAGACGTGATTTTCAGTGGAACTTTTTAATTGCAGATGTGAAAACTGCTATTATAGGAGCAGATTTTTGTCGAATTTTGGGTTGCTTATTGACCTAAAAGCAAAAAAACTTATAGAGCCATTAACTAGATTATACTCAATGGCAATCCTGCAGCCAGCGGAAAATTATAATATTTCCACTATCAATGCTAAAACAAAATTACAAAAAATCATAAGGGAGTTTATCGACGTGACAATCCCAACGGTCTTTCAACTGCCGCCTCGAACGAGAATTTCACATCGCATAGTAACCGACTGTCAGCCTATCTTTGATCGTTTCCGAAGATATACGGGGGAAAAGCTAAGGGCAATAAAAGATGAATTCGAGTCGCTTTTACAACAAGGTGTGGTGCGCCCTTCCTCCAGTCCGTGGGCCAGCCCTATTCACATAGTAAAGAAGAAGACAGGCGGCTGGAGAGCCTGCGGAGATTACCGAAAATTAAATGCGAACACCATACCGGATCGGTATCCAGTGCCACACATTGATGACATCAGCGATAACTTACATGGTAAGAGCATATTCTCCAAAATCGATATAAACAAGGCTTATTATAACATACCCATGCATGAGGAAGACATCTGCAAGACAGCAGTCTGTACTCCTATGGGGCTATTTGAATTTATTGTAATGCCCTTAGGGTTAAAAAATTCATCACAGACGTTTCAAAGATATATGGACACAATCTTCAGAAATATGGACTTCGTTTTTTGCTACCTTGACGACATTCTAATAATGTCAAGTAGTGAAAAAGAACACGAAGTACATATCCACACTGTATTGAGTAAACTTAGAGAATCTTGCTTGTCAATCAATTTATCTAAATGCGAATTTGGTACTTCCGAATTAACGTTTCTTGGATACCATATTTCTCCGCAAGGACTAAAACCTCCTACGGATAGAATAGAAATCATAATCAACTATCCATTACCAGAGACCATTGCAGATTTAAGACGATTTCTTGGGATTTTAAATTTTTACCGTAAATGTATCCCAAACGCGGCGCAAATGCAATCGCCACTCAATAGCCTTTTCAAAGCATCTAAAAAAAGTGACAAAACTCCAATAAAGTGGACCTTGGAACTCAAAAATGCTTTTGAAAAGTGCAAAAACAGCATTGTAAAAGGAACAATGCTTACATTTCTCTCACCCAATGCGCCACTATGCATAACATGCGATGCCTCAGACACTGCAGTTGGTGCGCATCTTGATCAATACAGTGAGGGGACGTGGAAACCTGTGGGTTTTTTCTCAGCAAAACTGAAACCGGCACAGAAAAATTACAGTACGTACGACAGAGAGCTACTAGCTGCATATCTTTCAATTAAACACTTTCGCCACGTCCTCGACGGACGCAGCTTCGTTATTAAGACCACAAGCCACTGGTCTTTGCTTTTCGCCAAAAATTAAGTAAAGCAACACCTAGACAAGTACGTCATCTAAACTTTATCGCCGAATTCTCAACAGAAATAGTTCACGTTTCCGGCTCTGACAATTTCACCGCCGACGCATTGTCCAGAGTTTGTGCAATAAGCATGCCAGTGGCAGTGACACTCGAGCAGATACAAAAGGCCCAAGAAGTAGATAACGAATTGCGGAACATAGAAGAGAACACATCCCTACGCCTTACCAAATTATTATTACAACCCGAGACAGAAGTTTTCTGTGAATCATCAACAAATCAAATGCGAGTCTATATTCCGTCGTCATTAAGGCGAAAAATCTTTGACTCTGTTCACTCACTATCACACACGGGCACAAAGTCAACATCAAGGCAACTGTGCTCCAAGTATATATGGCCTTCAATGCGTAAAGATATAGCTGCTTGGGTGCGTGCATGTCAGAGTTGCCAAAGAGCAAAAATTACGAAACATAACCATCTCGTACCAAAAGCCTTCAGTGCAGTAGATCAGCGTTTTGACCATGTTCACATCGATTTAATAGTACTCCCAGAATGCGAGGGTTATAAATATTGTCTAACCATGATTGATCGCTTTAGCCGATGGCCGGAAGTCGCACCGCTACGAGATATGTCAGCAGAAACAGTGGCAACGAAATTCTTCGCTACATGGATTTCGAGGTTTGGAGCACCCAAAGTCATCACAACAGATCAAGGGACTCAGTTTGAGTCAGAATTATTCAACGCACTCACTCGACTAATAGGAGCGCAGAGAATTCGGACTACACCCTATCATCCGTCATCAAATGGTATGATTGAGCGCTGGCACCGTTCTCTGAAAGCTGCTTTGATGTGCAACCAGAAGTTCACATGGCTGGAGCTACTCCCAACGGTCTTATTGGGACTCAGGCTAGCATTCAAAGAGGATATTGGTTCGTCGGCTGCAGAAATGGTGTACGGCATAACCCTACGTTTACCAGGAGAGTTCATTACGGATGAAGAATCGCCGGCTGATCCACACTTATTCCTGAGCAGATTTCGTGAGTACATGCAACAATTACGACCAGTACCTGCCTCACACCACAACAGGAAACCAGCATTTGTTCACAAAGACATTTACACATGCACTCACGTGTTCTTAAGAAGCGACCATGTTAAAAAACCACTGGAACCACCGTATTCCGGCCCGCACGAAATTTTAGAACGAATAGACGACCGCGTTTTCAAGATCAAAATTAAGGGAACTCCACAAAATGTATCAGTTGAAAGATTGAAACCTGCTTACATCGAAAAAAATCCGGAGGAACTACAAGTACCATTGAGGACGTATTCCCGAAAAAAAGTAGTTTCGTTTACTTCAAGCAGTTAACGTTGTCACTGAGGGGAGAGTAGATGTGGTGCACCCTGTAGTTTGCAACACTAAAAGAACTTAACGAGGCGTCGATAAAAAGCAGACGAAACTAGCCGGCTTTGACTTTGGATGGGAGTTGAGAGCATCGAGAAACGATTTATGAATAAAAGCTTTATACAACTATGATCATATCTAATTGAGTTTTACTTCGAACTACAAACGACCGGTTGCAGCGCCATCTATTGATTGATATATTGAATTTTTAGACATATCTTTCATCTATCTTTGTGACATTGTGTCAGTCTGACGAAAAATCTTTGTGAAGCAAAGGGCGATTATCATGTTCGTCTCAAGTTGGGCTCCAAAAGCATTAAAGTCGATGAAAAACGTTTTCGATTAGCAGTATTTATCCCGTGGACAAGTGCTTCGATGGTTTGCTAGACTTCGTAATGGTTGCGCAGACCTTGAAGACAGTGAGCGCTAAACCGACATTAAAACCGAGCTCTTCGAAGGATGAAGAAAACATTGAAAAAGTTAGTTTTCCTGAATGCTTCTGCGCTTTGAGTGTTGTATGATCTGGATACATACAGAAGAGATGACTGGCATTCGTTAGATTGTGATCCAATGATATTGTCGGTCTGAGTGAGATCTGAGTGCGATTTGTTCCCCATTCTCTCACGGAGGAGCGAAAAACATGAGAGAAAATCATTGCAAGTACATGAAATATCTATCGTAATTGGCGATGAAAAGTTTGCTTATAATACGAACCCCCTACAGAAAGACAGAGCGCGACATAGAACTCACCAGATGAACCCAAAGAGAAAAATAATGCGGATGTAGGAGTCGACTCCAAACAATGCTTACCACTTTCTTCGATTTCAAGGGTATTATCCATAAGGAATTCGTTCAACAAGGTCAGACTTTGAATGCTCAATATTATTTGGGCACCTTGCAGAGATTGTGGAACTATTAGTAGTTGATTTTTATTGCATGATTATACGCCGTTGTAGAAAGTGCTAATTGCACGCGAATCTTTTGCCAAAAAAGGATCATGAGGTTCAACCATTCGCCTTATCTAGTGCTCGCTTTCTCGCCTAATATAGCACCGTGCGGACGCCGGCTATTCAAAACTCAAATTAGCATTTAAGGAGAACATCTCTTAACACCTTAATAGCACTATTCAAAAGGCTTCGACCGACATCCCGGACGCTATTCAGACCACTAAGTAGCAGACATGCTTCGACAAGTTTTATGATCGATTGCAACGCTTTATTGACTTGGAGGGGGTCTGATTTCGAATAATATTCTTTATTTTTCAGTCTCATCGGAAATGAGAGAGACTGTGTATGCGCATTTCCATCTTTGAAAGCAATATAAATTAGCTACTGCATAGCCACCTCATTTACGCCTTAATAAAAGTTTTGTTTGTGTTGGTCTATGGCTGTGTATGCCAGGAGGGGGGAGGGCCGCAATTATTTCTCTTGAATAAACCATCCTTAACAACGCTATCGAAAAGTTTCAACGTCGTCATTCCTGCCTTCATCCTCAACAACTAAAGCAAGTGTATACCAATTGCAAGCCATTAAAGTAAATTATCTGAGTAGTGCACTTAGTGAAATCAAAGGACTAGTAAAAGAGTACTGAAAGTGGTGAACTTAAAACATTAAAATTAACGAAAACACCAAACATTAATAAAAACTCAGAACGCGAAGTGACGAAATCAAAAAGACATCAATGGTTAAATTTATAAATTTGTGATATTTTGAAGATAAGCATATGAAACAATTTATTCGAGTAAAAGTATTAAAAATTACAGCCAGCTAGAATTGCACTCATAAAAATATAATTGCCCTCAATTTTACGCAACAGAGAAACAACAACAATATGAAGTTTGTGTAGAGTCATTCAGTGATGCGCAGAATGTTTTCCCTGCAGGAAAGCCTTGAAACATTTTCAATGACCCTCGGTGGAGCAAGTTTTCGGATAATGCAATGCGACAGAATAACGCATGGGATGGTTTTAAATGGCATTCAACATTTGCCGCTACAGAAAATTGGGCAGCATTTATTTTTAAATTGAGGGAGAGAATGGGTATAATTTTGGCCTGATATTTTTATTGAATTGTGAAGATTTTAATACATAAAATTCTCGATGTTTTCCCGCGAAAATATATTCTGAAGATGTAATAAAAAGTCTTCAAAACTCGTTGTGTATATAGATACCTTTTCATGGCTAATCAATATACAGGCGATCAGTTTATCCCATTTGTCACATTGCTTCACTGAAAGTACGCCTTGTTGTTACGTGGGTTGATTCGTTCCATCATTTTTTTATGGACGCGGTCAATTACGTTCCTCGTTTTTAATTTAACTTTCCCTTTCATTTTCCTCCATGACTACCAGTTGAATGACTTTGATTTTGACTGAATATTTAATCTAAAAGTAAACTAAAAGTAAATACGTGAAAAACTTGTACTAACAAATATTATCATTCCTTCTGTTTTTCATAAATTTGCCTTAATTCAATTAATCAAAAAATATTACATTAACCCCTTTTTTGGGAGCAATTAGTAAAGACATCAAGTTAGCCAAATAAAAATCCTATTTCATTGCAGGCCATGTCTTTTAAGGCATTATAAATTTGTATGGCCAAATCGTTTAACCTCGGAGTCAATCGCATTCAATAAAATTAATTTTCTGAACTCAAGGGTTTCTTTGAACTATGTCAGATTGGCCCGCAAATATCTCGCTTAAGTTTTGACTTTGACTGAAACGCTCCTACATTTTAAACAATATTGTGATTTTTTTAAAATATAGATTATTTTTTCTCTTAAGTTTTAATTTAATGATCTATAATAAACTAGACTAAAAATCAGAATAAATAAAAAACCAGAAAATATACATGAATGAAACCATGAAGGTTAAGTAGAAAGATTTTCCTTTAATATCGTTAACAATTGATAGCAATTTGATGCAGATTAAGAGAATAAAGAGGAATAGAAAAACAAGGAGGCGATAAACATAAAGACCAGAGAAGAATAATTAAAGAACGTTATATGAGTCCTTTACAAAAGACTAGCGTTTGCTTTTTTGTTTTTTGCTTTGCCTGAAATTTATTTATTACTCGACGTGTTTGCTGGAAAGCCATCCTTCTGACGCATTTCATCGAAATCGATAGATCGAAATTTAGAGAAAATATAAGTAGAAATGTTTGATAAGTCGTAATAACTTAAATGATTACGTTAGTTTGATAAAATTGTGTACCCTTTTCAGTTTTCCTTTTTTTAGACTCTATTGAAACAATCCGACTGAAGCCTCCGAAGAAATACAAGTTGAGCTGATTCGCTGATATGCACCTGATAATTAATATACGTACAATTTGTAAACCTTAGAACAACAAAATGATGGTTTAATTGATCTCATGCAAAATATGTCGATCCTTACCGATTAAATCGTAGATCTAGTAGGCGAGAAGGCGTGATAGTGATTGCGGAGAACCATGATGTAGTTGTGAGACAAAACATATTTAATGCTTCTTCAATATTTTATTCTTCAATTTTCCTTTCAAATTTTTACTATGCAATCAATATTGATGATTTCGAAATTTTCCAAAGTTTACAAATACAAAGTTTACTTTACAAATTTTCTGTAAAAATATTGAATGAATTTTAAACAAACGGGTATGATTACTCTGTTGTGTCTCTTTCTTCACTTTAAACCTCCTCATTTATTACTCCCACAATTCTTTATTTTGTGAAGAAGTCTTCACTTTCGTTAATCATATTTAATTGGAGCTCCGTGAAGCTACTCAAGGACCTTCGACGACATGAATCAAATCTTCAGGGGGGGGATAAACACTTGAGGGTTTAATAGAATGGTGACGTAAGAGGGTAACTGAAATGATTATGAATCGGATTTTCATTACCTTTTTTACTTTTTTTCCAAAAAACATTCACTATATTTTCGGTTGCAACCCAAGATGAAGAGACTTTTGATATCAATTTCATTCCGACACACAAAGAGGCAGAAAATTTAGTCGACGAAGAAAACAAGAAGAGACACTCAATTATTTTAATTACTTGACACAATTACTTTGCAATTTAATTAATTGGTAATGTTTAATGTAATTATTACCTCCGATGCACGAGCTTTTAATTCGTCGTAAAAACTAAGCGAAACTTTAATTTATTTCGTATCATAGAGGCGGAATAAACGCCGGTGGACATTCTGGAATAGAAAAATTTATTTTATTCGTTTATTTGAAATGCATAGAGACGTCACTAATTTGGCGCAGTATGTTTAAAATTTCATTTCAATTCATCATTCGATTTCATCATTTGTTTCAATTATAGCTGTTTATCACCTTTAATCACCTATAAAGCGCATTAAGAAAACGAACGTTGAATACTTTATCACAAGGCTACGTTTCAGAATTTATTAAAAACTCAAACACACTTCACGGTCATTACCATCACCAATCTGGCAGAACTCATGTCTTGACGCTCATTTCATTTTTCAGTCTGCAATTTCAATTTTCTAGAAGTTAATAATTTTTTTACTCGCCTTTTTTTTATTCACATCCCCTGAATCAGGCATCATCAAAAACATACGGGCAGGAAATGCCAAAGAACATTTCTTACCCCTCTCCCTTCACACCGTCCTTTTTTGCACGACCTCTTCTTTTGTAATTTATGTATTTCAAAGTTAAAGGAAATGCATAAAACATCTCCAGTAAACTTCAGAGGACTAAGAAATATATAACCATGATTCATATTACGAAGAGAATTGAACACATTCATGACATTCCATAGAGCAGTTGTGCAAAAGTATTTGAATTTTATTGGAAGTAAAGGGAAAGGGAAGTACTGCAGAAATTTGAGAAATTGATGATTTTTGCTTTTGAGTATTCTTAAGAATTTAAATAAAAATTGATAAAATGCAACTCGAAAACTTTTGCGAGTGATAAATTTTCACGTTCAATTAGATTTAATGCCTTATCTATAAAAGTAAAGCGAAATCGAGGCGAGCTGCGTAAATAACGACAACGTAATCATCGACACCTCAATTACACTTAACCTGTTATTTTCGAAGACATTTTCTTGCGTTTGCCTCATGCACATGAACCGTGAACTTAAGCCTTCCCTATCTAATGCACATGAAACTTCTACGGATTATTATTAAATTGATGGACTTACCCGTAGTAAAGTCAATTTCTTCAGCTCAAGGAATCTAATAGAAATCATGCCTTTTGGGAGGAGCATAAATTTGGTTGATGAGATTTCTTGATATCACGTGCATATAATTTAACAATTAATTATACTAATCATATAGGAATCCTTAATGATTGATCGTATTGAAATTAATGCTTGCTTTACTTGATTAATAAGAGGGTGTGGCACAACCGTACAGCAAACATTGGTTTTTTGATTCTGTTAGATTTAGATTTTTTTATATTTGAGTGTGTTGGTTTTATATGTTCACATATGGTATATATAGTGGTATTGGTATATCTTCTTAATGTGGTCTTTGACAATATTGTATAATATCCAAAAAATTCAATAATATTTTATTATATCAGTTTCGCTTTTAAAAATGGCTTCAACGAGGATGACAAAATATCCGTGAAGGATACAAATAAATAACATCAAGGACGCATAAATAAAAGGGTTCTCTTAGCTACAAATTGAATGAGTTATACGAAGTCAATCTCTTTTTCTTTCTGCTTCACTTTTACGGCTTTAGTGTGAACATCATGCATGTACTATTTTTATTCAAAATTTTGTAGCTAGTGTAATTTATTCATGTAACGGATATCTTACAAATGTCTTGTAAATGTCGTTGAATTCACTTTTCATGCTTGATTCTGTGCCCACCTGAAGCAATAACTGAGCGCTGCACCGAAGGAAAAGGAAGATATTTGCTACGATGGTCCTTGCACACGACTATGCCAAGTATTGCACGTGAACAGACACACACACGCACGCACACATACACACATATTCCCACACATCGACACAATTGCAATATTACAGATATGTATTTTGTGCCATCTATTCGTCCATTTTCGTATAAAATATTCACATCCTTTTCCTTTATGAAATGAAACAAAAAACCCAGCAAGTAGCTCATTCTTTCTATTCGTCGTCTAAAGTAGATTTAATTATATCTCACATTTGTTGCAACTAAGCTTTGCATAAAATTGGTCACTGCAGAAACAATATGACTCACCTGCGAGCACTATTGCTACTGTCACTACCGCTCATTTCATCCCCTTGGCCGTATTATATATGTCTCATAGAAACCGACATGTGCAAGACCTTGAGTTTTGCAACAATATTTTAAAGGCGAACATGCGCTAGAAAGTGATGGCTTCGAAGCAACAACAAAACCAGCAATGCCAGCAGTAACAAAGTCTGGCAAAAGGCTGCTAAAATCACTATTGCTAACTTTTAAGCCTCGGGGTATTTGTTTGATCTGAAGATGCAGAGGAGATGAAGCGTCAAAAAAGCAAAAGTTGCGATGCGATGCGATGAAAGAAAATCTCAGAATTAATTTGAACTCGTCATCATTCGTAGAAAGAAGTGTATAATTCACCCGAAAAAATGTCCAGAAGGAAGCAGAAAGTATTCATGAGAGCAATGAGTTTTCCTTTGACTGAGTCATAGTTATACATTTTCTATTTTGAAATTTAAATTCGGAGTAAAACATACTAGATATCAATTACACACACACACCGAGGCTTCCTTAACTGGTAAAACGAGTATGTGGGATACAAATCAAAATGTATGTAAACTGCGGTGCGCTTTATTGGAATGACCGTCGAGCGATGTATAATAAAACCAAATGCAGGTTACTGTTCTTTTGTGACAATCATATATATCTAGCCCAGCCACAACCAACAAGAAAAACATCTCTTGTCAAGCCAAATATTGGATAACCCACGACTCTTTAAAACCCAACTTATAGGCTTGGATGTACTATTTGTACCACCTATTTCCCGACTTCGAAATCTGTCAATCAATAATTCAATAGTTCATCGAAAGTGATTATATGGAGAGTGTGGGTGGTTTAATAATTATATGCATGTTTGAAATTCTGGTTTGGCTTGAATTCGCTTGCATACAGCGAACATGAGTGGGGGTTCAGTGATTAAATCACAATTCAAAACATGTTGTGCATCTCTCAACGATACAACATTTTTAGGTACTAAAATCAGTTGATTCACCGCTAAAACTACCCCTATTAGTTTCTGCCCTCTGGTCTTACTCCCACAAGTGTAGTTTTAATTTGCTTATATTTCAGGATCTCAGGGACAAATTCTAGATGGAATATTGAAGACCTTTCATAATTGAATTTTAAATACTGTCAAGACAAAATAGTTAAAGTTGTTTGTGGTGCGGTTTTTTTTAAATTCAACTTCAATAACAAGTACATTTAATTTAATATAAAAGCTATAATTTATTCTAGAGATCTCTTTAGCAATCTATGAAAACCGGATTTTATCAGACAGATATGATTTCAGGCGACTTGGTCGTTGACGGGTGTCTCTTAAGGCGTCATTGTGTCGAAGTATCCAGCAATCTATATGAATGTGTCACTTTCTAGAGGGCATATACCGGTCCCATGTGGTGGGTGTAGAGTTTTAATTAACTGGCAAAGACTCTCACAGCTTCTGTCTAGTAACCTTTTCACATCCTTCAAGAATATACTGCGATGTAACGCGTTCTCTACTGCCGAGGTGACCAAAGTGTTTTTCCGTTCTTATCCTGGCTTCTATATTCAATACATGGTATAACAACTCCCGGTGAGAAATTCGGTTAAAATTCGTGATTTGTTGTGAATAGCCACAACCTTTGACTTTTTGTCTCATTCATCAATCAGTTAGCTATATCTGCCAAAGGCGTAAGACTAGCCATCGCAGTAATGAATCCTTGCCATAGAATCTTCGCGTGTGGTTGTTAACTTCCTTTACGGCCGAACTGCTTTTGTAAATACCCAATTTATTCAAGAAGTCTGTCTGAGGAAGTAGAGAAAATTAATCATTAAAAAAAACGACGACTTGTGATCAGTGTCCAGAAAATTTATACTATTTTCTTTTCCAAAACTTAAAATGTGTTTTGATAAATATGATTACACTTAAACTTCTTGCATTTCAGTTTAATTCTTTCATTAAATTAAATACGCGAACTCAAATAAAAACACTTTAAAAAATTATTATTTAAATAAAATTGTTGGTACGAAGTTAGTTACGGTTTTTTTTTTTGACGCATTTATTCGAAATTTGTTTGTGCTTACTTCAATATTGGTCTATTCCTGCGTTTTTAATTATCATTAATTTCATTCATTAACTAATTGTGTTGTGTTTGTATATTTCTGCTTAAAATATGCGGTGCTTTTTAGTTTTAATTTATTATTTTTTATTTATCTTATTAAATGCTTCTTAACGCGATATTTTTCTTTGAAATTTTTTAAACCAATTGAATTCTCATGCGTTGAATTAGTTTCCTCCGATTTCGTTCTGGTGCCTAATTATTCCAACGGTAGTCTCACAATCTCATAAAGAAACCAATCCGGTATGCTCGCGAAATCCTACTGATTTTTTTTAAACAATTTCAATCTGCAAATAAAATCTTTATTGGACAAATGAGAGAGAGAGAGAGAGAGAAAACATTTCACAGTAGTGATTCAATTGTGAGTGTTACTCACTGAAGGAGTTTGCGTAGATGACCGCATGAATGGCTCATTGAATGAGTCAATTTAGAGCTCACGACTAAAATGTAGTTATTACCGTTTACATTATTAATATAATTTATAATTATTATTAATAAAATAATTTATAATTAATTGTAATATAATCATTATAATTGAAATAATTATTATTTGTTGTTATTATTAATTCCTATTATTCTTATTATCACATTAATAAAATTGCTATCATTATCAATTGTTTATATAATTATTTATTAATACTCACTCTTTTTTTATTTATTATTATTACTCACATTTATTATTACACACAAAAATTGTTTCCTTTTCCGTTGGAAAAGCTCCCTCAGTCAGCTATGCTTCGTGTCCACATGGTCACAATTGAAACGACAGTTGCGGATTGTGTTTGGTCTATTGTCAGTGACGAAATATGGGAACAGGCCAAATTCAGGGGTTTGTGACCGAATTGTCGATCTTTTACAGGCAGATTCTTCCGTTATTCTTAAAAACGGGTGTTTTTTCCGAAAATTGACCACCAATCTTTTGGAAGTGCTTGAAATTCCGGAGGAATATCCAAGAAAATGTGTGTTACCTCTAAAGTGGTGAAAACTACGTATGTAAAATTGTGGTCGAAGAGATATCGTTTGAAAGGTATGTATTTTAAATGGTTACGATACTTTCGTACGCAGCTTATATATCAAGGCAGTATGAAAAGAAAAACGAAATAATTAAGGTGCCCAAAGAAGTAGGTATTATTGTTAAGTGTTATTTCGCTTCTACAACGATGTAAGAACTTACTAGTTTTTATTCAAAAACAGCGCCGTAGGTGGAAATTTTTTTATTTGAGTTTTCATTTAAAAATTTATTTCAAAAGTTATAAAAGCTAATTGAATTCAATTAAATTGCACAAATACGTAACCAGACGATTAAAACAGGTTTATGGTGACAGTCTTGTGGTACGGTGGTTTTATGGTGGTAGCGCTTTTATAAATTTTTATCAAATATATTTCTCATTTTTTTGTTAAAACTATCAGTACCATTTGTCACTTTTCGACCCCTCATTTTGCGCTTTCTCATAGAAACAATTCTGACATCAGCACCTGTGCAAACCTTCTCTTACCTTGCGATACCAAATTTCTTCCTGTATCCCATAAATCGCAATCAAAATGAATGAAAATAAAAAAATTAAGAAAAACCAAACCATCGTAATCGTCATGGTCATGGTAAGGCAGGATATTACAAGTTTGTTTTTTTAATGTCAGACACAGTCTAGACGAAGGTGGCTTTGTTCGCGACAATTCACTTCAGATTAAGTTGAGATACACATACGCGAATTAATGGCAAACACTTGATTTAGTCACGTAATTTTTATTTTCTTGTCATTTTGAATGCCGATTGTTCTTCTGAGCCAAATATGCCTCAAGGAAAACATCTAGCGCTGACATTTTAAAGGACACTTTTTCAATGGAACGGTTATGGGATACCTATTTCCGTTCTACGGTAGGCGACTGCGTTGATATTTTGAACTGACAGTCTCTTGTAATATTTTTTGCTCGATTTTTTTTAAAGTAAAAATTATTTAATTTCGGTAAGTTTGTGTTTCTCGAATTTACGAAATAAAGCTATCGTGTCACCTTTAAATCGATATGATTACACATGAATATGAAGTATAGTATACAGAATGATTTATGCGAAATCATATTCGTGAAAAACAGCATCACCAAGGCAATCCAAGCTGCTGTGGCTATGAATTCCATTAGTCCGCGTCTGTGCTCGGGGAGAATTTTAAAATTCCCGACATCACAGAGACTTCAAACGAAACTGTAATTTGTGACGTTATTGTAGGCGTTGTCATTGATTTCGTTGACATCTATTTGTACATCGCTTTTATTAATTTATTGCTAATTGCTTGATTATCGTTGGATCCATTTGAAGTTTTTCTCTACTGCATTTTTGAAATGTCTCGCATTTAAAATTAAAACAAATTTAATTCTGCTTTCAATTAAGTTGGAGGATAGACGAACACTTAGCGATGTTGACAAAGGAATAGCGGATGGGGACAATTTTTTAAGAAAACGGAATCTTAAATACGACGAGTAATAAATATTAATCTTGATATATTCCCTACGGACTGCGCCATCGGTGTTAGACCACATCTGCGCTTTTACTGCTTGTGTATGGAGGTGAATATAAAACCACAAAAACCATAAGAAGGATTCGCCATATTACAAAAAGATGCCATATTGTTGCGAAATGCCTTATATTTTTGGGTTCATACCAAGGTTTATACCAAGGTGTTACAGTATGCGAAAGTTATCTGTATTAAAAGTTCTGCAAAGTGAATTTATCTTTCGATTATCCGTCAATTGCATGCGAAGCAAGAGTTACCTGTTATTGTCAAGGCAGGGCGAAACCCTATACACTTATAAATAATATATATCAGGCCAGAAAAACTTAATAATAATAATAGTTGATGAGATTATGATCCTTCTTTCGGTCTCTCATTATCTTAAGGTATGAATAGATTCTCCTAATAAAGCGATAATAATAAATCCATTGGTCATTATTCATAAGCACTTGACTTTAAACGCATTTCTTTCTTTTCCTCATAAATCTTAGAAAACGTTCCTCAATGAAATAAAAATATAATTTAAAAAATCTAACCTATTTAAGTCTAGGTATCACTTCATCAATCTAGGTATCCTTCATAAAATCACTTATTAATGATCGGTAATAAAAACGATTTCACTTTCTCATCGAATTAAATAGCGAAATGAAAGAGCTAGAAGTACAAATAGCTTTAATTGAAAATAATACTACATGCTATCAACGGTCTTAAATACGGTTAAAGCTGTGAATAATATTCCAAAACTATAACGGGTACAATATTTGTCTACATAAGCTTTAAATTAAGTGCGATTAAAGTGAATATCTTCCACTTTTGATTTATTTTGATATTTTGTTAACAATCTTCAACTAGTTTAACTGGTTTTTATTAAAATAATTCTGTTTAACGGAAAGCCACTTATGAATATTTGAAGATATATACATTTATATATAGTGTGCATATGTATCAAAATTTAATTATGAAAATTGAATATGAAAGACTTTCTCATCACCATGTTTGTTGTTGTTGTTGTTTTAATTAAACAGATGCTTATTTCCCATCAGAATAATTTATTCTTAGTTTTTGTTGTTGTTGCATTGTCCACTTTTCCTCTAACACACTGCTTCGTATGTTACCACAGGAGGGAACAAACGCATGCAATCAGCGTCGGTAGCCGTTGTAATCAAATTATTATTATTAGCTCGCAGTTGCTGCTGCTGTTTTTGCCGCTTTTTTGCGTGTTGTGCTTTTATAATAAATATTAATGTTGTTTGTCGTCCTTGCTTTATGAAATCATGTTCATTGACGCTCCTACCTGTCCTTACTGTTTCCTATATCAAGGCATTACCATCATCATCAACCGTTCGACCAAAACTCAACAATTAATCCTTTGTTTTTATCCAGTTTATCTCACAGATAGTTTCATTAAAGATAAATAGTCAGTTGTGCATTCAACCGGCTTGACGGTTAACGTTAAATATTAGGCGGAATATCATTAATCAATTAAGCAAACGAGTCAAGATCATTAATTTTCCTGACTCTTATTATTTTATCTCAACGATGATACCGGCATTATTTGCGTTTGTCTATGGTCTCCTTGGCACCCATCCCTAAGAAATATTTTCTCTCTCGAGCGAAACGAGGTGGCATTTTTTATTAAAATAAGTTGCGGTTGAGAGAAACCAATAGCGACGGGCGCGACAAAAAATCGAATCTTAAAACATGCACACAAATACTGCCTAAAATGAACAAAACTCATATACAATTTTTAGTTTAGTCTCAAAAAGGCAACATACACGAACCGGGCACCAGGCTGAAAAACAGTATTATTCTATTTCTCCGAAAGTGCTGGGTTAATCAGTTTTTCCTCATCCATATTAGCAAATAACAAATATTTCTATTGTCTACTAAAGCCTTTACGCATAATGTTTTCAAAAATTTTCAAATTGGTGCCAGATTTAATTCCATGGTAGAAGTCTCAATTACGAACAATCCCTTGAAAGTTTACTAAGACAAAGAACAATTTTTGTAAGATATGGCTACATCGCACCACCAGAATTTGAAGAGATGATATGTGGCAGTACGAGTGAACTGTCAATTGACACCACTTGTGAAAATATCAAAATTATTTTGATATTTGTCTAAAGTTCGTGTCAAGTGTCGTGTTTTGCAGCAACGCACGTAACGCCATGGAATGATAGGGTTTTGACAGTAGCAAGGTAGCCCTTAAGGCAGCATAATCAGGTCATTATGCTGCGTTAGAGCTCATTAACTATCAATGAGCAGAAATTACTAGAACCGCCACACTCTACGATTGCAATATCCACAGTAAAAAGGATGCTTGTCAGCGGAAAATTGGCGGATTTAGGATCAGATTTTGAAGTCTACTGATCATTCCAAATACCGACAAGAAATCTCGAATTGGCCACGATGGCTACGGATACCGGTCCCGTTGCGATAGGGGCAACAAAATGGCAGTGGCTAGTGTGCTTGCACAGTTCACTTGCCAAACGAACTACGCACCCTAGTTCCGAGGCCTCACCAAAGGCTTAAAAATGATGCCACGGGTGACGTACACCTAGGGGTTTCAAAACCTCATAAAATATAAAGCCGACACATATAGCACATCGTGGGTAGGCCCACTTGTAGGAGCTTCGTGGTGGCTGTTGTTATACCCAAAAGTACGCGGGTAGAGACCTTGAGTCTCCACGTAGAGTTGCGTGAGGAGGAATCCCACTCCCCCAACTCGGCTGCCGGTAGCCACATACCGGAAGAGGTGTTAGATAGGCCTCGATGGCTTACCTGCGAGGAATGTCCTGTACTATCCAAGCTTCCATAGGTACATATATAGCGCAACAGGGCAAAGTTGCAGCCGTGGTCGTTGGTTACCGATATAAAAGGTATTCATAGTGTCTTCCTAGCAACCCTAAATGTGGGTGGGCCCACCGTGTACTTAAACCAATCATGGTAGGCGTCCACGTAAAACACCGAGAGACATCTGTCCACGATGGCTGCAAAAGAAACTGTCACATACGCGATTTAACCGGGTGATAAATAATATTTTCCAAAATTTTATGAGTCCTTGGATCGATGCTCAATCATGGGTTACGACTAAGTGTAAGCCCATCACTAGAGTTGAAGAGGCTACTGAAACCATGGAGTATAAAATCGAGCATACCAATCTTATGTAGCTGGATTTCATTGGAAACGTAGCATTGCAGCTTTTAAAGGTGTTAAGGAAAATTTACAGTTTACCATTAAGTACCTAAAAGGTAACTATGAGTTGAAAAGAAATATTATTTACGATATATTCCCACAACGACAAATCACTTATATTTATGTTAAAAGTTTTGCTTTTTTTATGAATTTTTCGACATTAGTTCCACCTTTCTTATTATTTCGGTATTTATCCCTTTTCCTTTTTCTTAATCCGCCAAATATTCATTTAAGAGATTGAAAATAATTTAAAAGATAAAAGCACTTTCATGAAAGAGAAAAGGACACATTTTGTTTAAAAGCTATCTTTGCCGATTTGAATACCATAATATTACATTATTCAATTACAATTAAATTATTCAATTACATCCAGCGAAGGTTTGTCAGACAACCTTGGTTTGGAGGGTGGTGTGTGATGATATTGAAAATTGAGCTTAAAGAAAAGTATTTTGAAAATATTTTCGGTATAAATTAAATTTGGACTGGATTCTTATAAAATTTAAACCAATTTTTCCAAAGAAATTGACGTTCAAATTAAATAGCTTAAATGTGGCAATTTATAAAGATAGTTCAATGAATTATTTTTATCAGATTGAAAGCTTTCATCAATCAAACAACTTTCTCATAAAAATTTCATGGATCATTTAGATTGATGGCAGCTATACAAATTGCCTTAGATTTAGGGTCACTCATAAAAAATAAGTATTAAAATAATCATTAAAACTGGGGACAACCAATGAAATAGTTTAATTTGTAGCCAACTTTAGGAGCTTTGATACTAACCTTTGACCTTTGATTTATATTTTTGAAGGCTGTTAAAACGTTATTAGATGGAGACTCTTCTGAAAAGTTCGATTTTTACTCTTGGTTATTTCGCGAGTTTATACTAGGTTAAATCTTTATACTTACAATCACATATAGTGTGTCACATAATGGGTCTGTTATAAAAATTCTGAACACGTTTTATTACGATTTTTAATATTTTCTAGCTTCCATATTCTTTATTTCCGACCGATTTATTTGCAACAATAACTTATACTAAAAATTTGTTGGGAATATCAATTTCTATAATGAATTTCTCAGGAGAGTCAGTCAATTTTATGCCACTGCATGGAATTGTGTTTGCTATGAGGCACATGTTGGAAGCATGTATCATATCTAGTGGTCTTTGAACTGAAAATAGTTGATGAGTCTCAACAGAAACTCTTGAGCAACACTCGAACAAATAATTGTGTTAACGGTAATAGATAGATCGATGGATGCATTGATGTATAAAATTAATGAATTTTAAGGCTCAATATTAAACAATGTAAGAAATTAATTAAGCATATTAAGCAAGATTTTGGATTTCTCTCTCAGATCAAAAAATTGCCCCATATTCGAATTTTTGCCTTTTTGAAATGTAAAGTCTGGCCGAGCGGAAATCGAACAAAAAAAAATTTCCAGCAAGATAATCGAAACGAAGGCGAAACTGGAATTTTTTGTAATTCTCTTTTGTGCTTTTCGTGAATTTGACAAGTCTGCGTAATATGAAAACGAAAAAAGTGACCAAAATTTCCGAGGAAGGTAATTCGTTGTTAGTTGTTGTTGGAATTTCCACATACTTTTTCAGGTTTTGTAAAGAGTTTCAGAATAATGAAAACTCATTTTCGCACGCAAAACCTGTCAAACTCTTAGCTAAGAAGTATTCGTTTTTGACGAAATTCTAATTTCCCGTCGTTCTGCGGTGATATAGGTTGATGCTCTTGGGTTACGTCAAAAAACCAATTAAATGAATCAAAATAACGAAGCGAATAAATATTATGCAAAAAAACTAATTTAAAGTATTTTTAAAGATATTTTAAACCGAATTTCATCAGTTTGTAAAGAATTTACATCGTCAAAACTGTGAAAAGATGATGAAATTTCATACAATATACAATAATTATAACTCTTCGAACCCTTTGGGAATCTAGTTTGGTTCCATTTGCTAACCACTATTTAAGTTTTTGAATATTATTCTGTAAACCAATGGGAAATATAATATTCTGTCTTTTTTCTCTTTTCTAGTTTCATTCTCGCAAACACGACATTGAAATCGCCAAACCCATTTTAAATAGTTTTATTACGCAGGGCCAAACGTGGGCCTTCATCAAATGTAATGCTGAAATCGTAATGCAAAATGGAAACTATTTATTATTATTAAATCGTATATTATCATACATTTGATGGACATATTTGATGGACTAATTCGTTTATTGACAAAAAACGAGGATATTCTCACTGAATACAGTCACTAAATATCTGCATTTTAAAAACTTCTCCAGAATATCTCTTAGAACGGAGTCACAGACATCAACGAGCTCACGAAAATAAAACGAAATGGCACGAACAAGTAAGTGCGCACTATATGCATTATACGGATTTGTTTTTCGTTTTCGCCTTCGTTAACACCGAGATCATATAAACTCACAGGAACACACGGGCCCTAAAAAGCTCAATAGATTCACCATAACAACAATGAAAGTTCATTCAATCGGAAGACCAAGTTTTAAAAGAAAACATTTTTCTGAGAAATTCAGTTTAATTAGATTTCGTTGGACCTGTTGTTGTTGTTGTTATTCAAGCACAATAATTGATCTTTAGCAGCGTATGTAAAACTAACGAATAAGAAATCCGTACGCACACATAACCGGTATTGACATTATTTGTACATACGTATGCACGTAAGGCGCCTTGGTATTGCTCCAAGCTCCTGGCTCATTAAATCACGCATTCATTATTTGATTAACAAAGACGGTTCTCGCACCTCGGTGTCACCCTTAGGAGGACGACAAAATATCAACAATGAACTTTGCGGCACAAAGGGCTGGAGGAACACGCTAGAAGAGAATGTTTTGGTAACATTCCTTTTATTTTCTGTCAGGCAGCCTTTAAAAGAAATAATTTAGGATATATATATATATATATATATATATATATATATATATATATATATATATATATATATATATATATATATATATATATATATATATATATATATATATATATATATATATATATATATATATATATATATATATATATATATATATATATATATATATATATATATATATATATATATATATATATATATATATATATATATATATATATATATATATATATATATATATATATATATATATATATATATATATATATATATATATATATATATATATATATATATATATATATATATATATATATATATATATATATATATATATATATATATATATATATATATATATATATATATATATATATATATATATATATATATATATATATATATATATATATATATATATATATATATATATATATATATATATATATATATATATATATATATATATATATATATATATATATATATATATATATATATATATATATATATATATATATATATATATATATATATATATATATATATATATATATATATATATATATATATATATATATATATATATATATATATATATATATATATATATATATATATATATATATATATATATATATATATATATATATATATATATATATATATATATATATATATATATATATATATATATATATATATATATATATATATATATATATATATATATATATATATATATATATATATATATATATATATATATATATATATATATATTCTAGACTTTTAATTACCTTATAATATTAATCTTAATTTTGAGGTAACTCTTAACTTTATTATAACTTTACATTTATTTATTCTTTTACTCTAACTTTTTAATTAAATTTGTCGCGAATGCAATATTGACTTATAAGTATCCTTGGTTTTCAATTAGTTCTTACGTTTAGTAAATCATGCCTTCTCAATAATTGAGATCTATAAATTATCTCGACTTATAAGTTGATCTTTGCGTTAAAATAAATTTAAACTTAACGCAATTTTAATCTTTGACTAGCTTACGTAAGGTAATCTAGACTATAAAATAAGCCAAATATTTGAATAATTTTGGCTTACTAAAGCTGTGGTTCAGATCTTCGTTAAATACTAGATTTTGCTGTAGCTTTATCATAATACAGAATAGATTATGTTGATAGGGCCTATGTGTATACTCGTATCGGTCTCTAATCCGAGTACAATTTGTTTTGGAAGTTTAAAAAAATTCTTAGTAACAAAATTAGAGAATATTGTTGTATTCTACGGAAATGGAATAACTGACAAATGAACAGGCTTCATTTTATCATTGCGTTGCCTAAAAAGTAAAATTTACCCGAATAATTAATTAATAGAAAAAGACATTTGGAAGGAAGACGTAAGAAGACTAGAAAACCCAATACGGCGATTAACACCTAATTGTTAATTTTTAAATATATTTTAGTAAATTTTTAATAAAGTAAATAAATGATTTTTATATTTCACTGAATCAACCAAATAATTTTGATTAATCAATTGAGATAACATCAAGGTTTTCGCCACTCTCAGTATTCAAAAACTGTTATTCCGATCACAAACTAACGCAAATCAGAAAATCACAAATCACAAGTGACGCCCAATCGAAATCCATGAACACGAAATTTGCACGAATCAAATTTAGCGCTTTTGACGTAATGACAACCAGTTTGGGAATGATGCCTACCAGATAGAGGAGATGGTGGTGATTGTTTAAATAACGGTTCTTCCTAGTTAGAGAATATTTGCCAAACTCGTGTGAGCCCAATAAAAAGTTTAATTTCAGAGCAAATAATTCGTATTGCATTATTGACAATGAACACAGAAAAAGGTAAAAAGAAAAGAAAATAATTATTCCAAATGTATTACTTTGGGTCGGTAATAATAAAAGCAAAATAATAAAAAAGGTGGAAATTCATTGAACTAAAACATTTTCAGATTTTACTAAATAATTCAAATATTACCAAATTATTCGACCACAATTGTAAATGAATGACTTTATCGGGGTTTATACATAATTACCTAAAAGTGGTTTCTTGATTTCTGGTTTACTGGTTTCTTTATAGAAGTTGTATAAAAACCACCGTTTCGTTCAATATTTTTTAATTATTTTTGCCTTAGGGGAAAGAAATTGGCTATTCCACGTAACATTCTCCAATTTTTCTTTTCCAAACTAGACATTTGGAACAACCGTCTTTTAACGGTGTCAGTATAAATCGTATAGCTGGAATTTCGTGGTAAGTTTTATTGGTAATTAAACAACTTAAAAATAGGTAAGGCCATTTGGTACTCTGAATTGTAGAATGTTGGTGACGTAAAAGAGCAAGGAGTATAATTTTAAAAATAATAGTTTTGAATACCCCAATATGACCACCCTAAAAATGAAGTTGTAAATATTAAATTTAACTTTATTTACTGGTTATTATATTTTCCATTAGGCACGTAACAATTTCCCGTGTTAGGTTGCAGCTGCAAACTTTGATACGTTTCATTACTTCTTGAAACCCGGAAATCACCAAAACTCGATGCTTTTGCCACAGGTCAACAATTTTTGTAGTAGCGATCTCTAAGTGGGCAGTTAGGGGTTCTTTAGTAGATAAATTAAAGCTGCATTCTTTAACGGACTGGGGTTTCAGATCATTAAAAAATGTAATAAACTTGTAAATGGTTTAACAACACGAAAGCAGAAACTACACAAAAACGACATTTGGTGCTATTGTTTCTGTGCGAAAAATTTTCATCCGTAAGTGGTTTTAAAATTCTGATTTGCAAAATATACTTAACATTTTTTTAAATAAAGTCGTATTTCAACGTTCATGGGTATTCTGAGTGCTTTAACGCTCTTGGTTTGCGTGTGAAATTAGTTGATTTCAGCAAATAGCGATTTTTTAAAATTTTCGCATAACTTGGATAGAAACCTGTATAAAACCTGGGTAAGTGCCATTTGAATAGGCTAGGCCTATACAGTTCACTAAAAAAACACAACTTAAGTCCCCAATATTTGCGATTCCTAAATATGAATGCATAGAACCGAAGGAACGGAGTGTTATGGTTAGCGGAGAGTCGAACACGGCGAGAAGGTGCCGGATGGACAAAGAAAAATTGTCTGAATTTAAATTGGGAACGTAATAACAATTTTCTACAAATAAGTACAATAAATTGGAAAAAATAAAATATTTCCAAAAGTATTAAGGGCCCAGCCGAACTACCATTGCGAAGCGCTAGCGTACACCAGGGAAGAACTTTCAGCAAGTGCAATTTATTTGCAAGCCACGATACTTTATTGCCTTATAATTCCCGGACAGCACTGCACTGTGCGCTCTGAAGGTAGCACAACGGATGCAATTCCACCGGGGCAAAAAGTTGTACTTGGATACTTTTTGGACTAACGCCCTAATTGAAAATACTTTGAAACCAGTTGGAATAAATTTATTAAATAAACCTATACTTTGCAAAAAGCCAAGCTATTGAGGCTGGATGACATGAAACTTCTTCAGTGCAACCGAAATTTAGGTCAGCTAAGTGTTTGGGAATGGACCAATAGCTTCTAAAGATTTGCATTTCGATTAATAAAAAACAAGTTAATTAGCTTAATTTAAAATTGAGTTACCGTCCGTAGAAATGCACGGAATATTAAGAAACAGACGTAAATGAGAGTTTACATGAATTTTTATACAATTTTTTGGAAATTGGCGAGCCTATTCAGGAAGGTGCTACAACTTTGGAAAAGAAACCCACATAGCCAAAGGCTACCCATCAAGGCAATACAAATGGTTTAATTGCGAGCATTTGTTTTGGACACCGATTATTTGAACGTTCAGATTAATAAAGAGCCGGTAAAATAGGAAGAGGGAAATATCAGTTTATTATATGATAATTCATACAGTAGATTCTGGCAATTTATTTTTTCGGGATCTAACCACCTTCGACCGCAATCTTTCAGCACAACTTAATATTGAAAGCAACTTGCGGCTTACGAGATACGACGCATTCATTGTCTTAAACAACACTATGCGGACGGTAAAAAAATTATGTATGCATTATTTGGTGCAGGAAGAGGTGACATAAATACAATAGGTGGCTTCGTAACAGTTACAGAGAGCGTGATATCCCACGCGACGTCACTTTGGGAAATTCGAATATTTAATTGAAGGAGCAAGTAGGGCTGAAAAGAAAGTTCCAGAAACTGTTGAAGCAAATAGTGGAGAGAATAGTACTGTTATCTTAGAGGGACATAAGAGCCTGTGCGCTATAGAAGAATCCGAATCGGTAAAACCAGAACCTGATATGTCAAATCTGACGGAGGATAGAGGAATATTCACCTTACATTAAAAGAATCTCCACCGTCGAAATGACGTTAATGCTAGCAAATGATCTACTAGTTAAACAAAGATCAAAAAGGATGCTGTATGTAGACCAAGAATGCACAAACTAACGAGCCAAGAAATGGCTGGAGGAAGGCATC
The DNA here is from genome assembly GCA_963966595.1 of Physocephala rufipes. Lineage (NCBI taxonomy): Eukaryota > Metazoa > Arthropoda > Insecta > Diptera > Conopidae > Physocephala > Physocephala rufipes. The sequence continues at coordinate 6,357,027 of OZ016504.1, read as the reverse complement.
ATAAAACCAATCCAGTTAGGATATGCATCGCCGGTAGTTTCAGTAGCAACAAAGATGGAAGTAAGAGATTTTGTAAAAAGTTATTATATGTACCATTTGGAATATGCAATGTGTCCGCGGTATTTATCCTTACATTTTCACAGTATTAATGCTATAAACACAACCTCGCGACAGTTGTCGCGTCGACAAATCTAAACTCTGCTGTCGCCGAAGTTTGCAGAGAACATCTGTTTGTTTGTTTATCAATTATATTCGTTTGTTTGATAAATTTCTGTGGGAAAATCGAAACAAAAATGGAATTTGATGAAGATGAAAATTTTATAATAGAAACAATGTGTTCCGTATTTCAAATAGTTGGAATTGTTTGTGTTGTATATGAGGTACGTTTTGCTCGAAGTAAATCATTTTTAAGTTGAAACGAATAATCTAATATAAGATCACAAATAGGCATATAAGCTCAACCAAAGAAGACGGCAAAGGAGATGGTGGGTTCGCCCAGCAAACTTGGAACGGGATCGGTTAGGGTTTTTTGAAACGTGTACCAAACAACTACAATTGATTGATAAGGAACATTTTTACAAAGCGACGAGAATGAATAGCGAAAATTTTATAGCCCTACTGGAATTGCTGCGACATAGGTTGGAACGACATTCTTACCGTAAACCAATTGCTGTAGAAATTCGGTTATCAATCACTCTTTTGTAAGAGCATACACCTCTTAACTTACATATTGCAAGTTTTTGTCGCAAGGATGCAACGTACAAGTTTTGTCGTGGGCTCACAAAATTGGGATTTCCACAGTACGGAAAATAATTTATGAAACGTGTGAGGCAATTTGGGAGGAGCTACACGATGTCTATATGTCTCCGCCAAAACTCACAGATTGGTATGCAAACGCGAACATGATATATGAGAAGACCGGTATGCCTCATTGTTTAGGAGCAATCGATGGCAAACACATTTCTATTGTTTGTCCAAGAAAGAGTGGGTCGTCGTATTTCAATTATAAGAAATCGTTCAGCATTGTGCTCTTAGCCGCTTGTGATGCAAATTACACTTTTACGTTTGTGGACGTGGGGGCATTAGGCAGCCAAAGCGATGGTGGGGTTTTTCTGCGTAGCTCCTTCGGGAGGGAAATTTTAAATGGCTCTCTAGCAGTTCCACCCGAGGATTACTTGCCAGGGAGTTCACAAAAATGTCCTTACTATTTTGTAGCAGACAGCGCTTTTCCTCTAAAACCGAACATAATGAGGCCATTCTCTGGGCGAAATTTATCCTCCGATAAAGAATGCTTCAATAAGACGTTGTCTAAAGCTCGAGTTATAATAGAGAACGCTTTTGGAATTTTGGCGAACCGTTGGAGAGTGCTCCACACAAAAATACATGCCGACCCAGACAACGTTGACAAAATTATTTTGGCAACAACAGTGCTACATAATTTTTTGATGCTAAAACGCGACAACCAGTACCACAGCAGTGAGTTAGTAGACAGAGTTGAAGGTGGTATCAACATCGACGGAAATTGGAGAAGGGAAATAAATGCTTTACCTTCTATGAGAGCAAATCCAAATCGCTCTGTAAACGCAGCTTTTTCCTTAAGAGCCCAGCTCAAAGAATTTTTGTATAGAAATAATTGAAAACAATAAATAAATATTTTCATTTGATAAACATTTTTATTTCATATTTACATTCATATTATTTATTTACATGTTTAAATTATTTATTTATATGTTTAACATAAAGCGAGGTTTCGCCGCTCGCAACTGGTTTAGAAGTTTTGAAAATCACAGGTCGATATCTCCTAAACTTTAAGGAACATTCCTACGATGTGAAAATAAAATTGTAATGTAATGTAGATTAAATGTGTAGATGAGTAGGCCAATTTAAGCGTTGTGGCTGTCGATAAAATTGTATACTACGCGTCGGCATTCTTCAAATACCGACCGTTGTACCAATGGCGGTAATTTAGCATCAACCAGCTCCTGCACTAAGGCTGCAAAGTAGGTCTTGATTGATTCCTGCTTCCGTTCGCTCCTTTCCACCATGGTATTCGTTAAAGAATCCAAACTCTTTTGGGCCGTATGGATTAATTGGCCCAATGCCAGATCATTCTGAAATGTTCAATTTTTTATAAACTGATATGTATGATAATAAACTAACTTTGTCAGGTTTCTTTCTCTTTTCGGAACATCCAACAGATGTTCCTGATGAAGGAAAAGGCGAAGGCACAGAATCCGACAACACCTCTTGGACAGGCGGCGAAAACTCCGGGGCAGGAACTGTTTGGCAGTGTAAAAACTCCGGTGCAGGATCTGTTTGGCGTTGAAAAAATTCCGGCGCAGGAACTGTTTGGCAGTGTGGAAACTCCGGTACAGGATCTGTTTGTAAGTGTGGAAACTCCGGTACAAGAACAGAGGACATATTGCTGATTGTACTAAAAATGTCCTTATGGTTTACATTGTTCATTACGGAAAGTAAAACCCAGCAATTTACCTTCTAAAGTGCTTCGTTCCATGAATAAAATTCATCGCCTCCTCGTGTTTCCAGCGACGTTTCCGGGTGGGTACCGCACTGCCTGAGGCCAAAAATCCTGCTCGTCTACATCGCCTGCTCATGTCCCGCAATATATTGCCTTACTATTATATTGCCTTACTTGCTCAATAAGAACTTCCTCTATATCAGCCATTCTGAAAATATGGAATCACTATAATTTTAGTAACTATTTTTAAATTTATTGATACTCACTCAAGAAAAATTCGCCACAATGTCTGTAATTTCAGCAAATTTCAATAATTTCTAATGTCATTTAAAGTAAACAAATGGAGAAAAGAAGAACAAGACGAGCGACAACCAAAAAATAGTAGAAAATTTTCTACTACTGTCGTTGTCGTACGCGTCAGCAGCGCGACAGTTTTACTTTTTTCTCAATTCCCATAAGACTGCATGTATTTTTGACAAGTCGCGACGGTGTACGACTACTTGTCACGAGGTTGTGTTTATAATATAACAGCTTTGATTCAAAATTGAGTACAGTTTGTACAATGAGTACAATTGAGTATAATTTGTCCACATGGACCATTAATCCCGCCAAAGACAAAGGGGAAGGACTTAGAATGTTGAAATTAGTTCTCTTCATACGCATCCTATTCTCCGGAATTATTATATTCTTCCTCTACTTCTTCATCTACTTCTCTCTCCCTTCCAAAACAACCTGCATTCAAGAATTTATCGTCATACTTTTCACTCATTTTTGTTTTAATTTTAGTAATGATAAAAATTTTCACCATTGAGAAAATATGACAATTTTTATTTATTTTAAGCCTCGTTTTGCCGATTTGTTCTTCTTCAAGGTGGAGTATTTAGGAATATGTGTATGTTTTGAGACTATTCAATACTCACTGACTCAATTTGTAGTTGCTTACAATGTTTAGTTTGAATGATTTCAATCAAATTATTTTTGAAGGCAAGATCAGGAGATTTCGACTTAATTTCAACAGTTTCAACTTTGAAATTTCGAAATTTTGTAGATTTTAGACCTTTGCAATCACCATTTTCGTTACTCACGGACAGAGATCTTCTGAACGTACTGCGCCCTTAAACCAGCTCATAATGCTATTAAAATTAATTGCCGAAATTTAATGTCCAGGTTTTCGGCGGGAAGAAGTGACCGTTTTGTTTTCTTAAGGACGAGTTGTAAAATACTTCAATTGCGTATAACACGATATATAATTTAATGAATATCTTCCTCACAGTTTATCTCAAATGCGAGGATAAATGGATAAATTTACGATGGGTAAATACCATACGATGAAAAAGTATTTCAATATTCAGTGAGAATCCATAATATCCATCACAAATCCCTTTTTCATCATTCCAAGCTAATTTTATTACGTGACGTGTAAAATAAATCCATCTGAGTAGACAGAAAGACAAAAGCACTAATTCTATCGGTAGACATTTGTGCGTACATTGTATTTGTACTTGTTTGTAATTTCTACGGGTCTTTCACATAAGCTGACTTTTATTTAAAATTTACGACAGTCAAACAGAAAATCATAACTCGTCATCATCTCTTTGTTCACCCATCATCATCAAACCATTTCAGACGACATTCATCGCTCCGTGCTCGTAATCATTTGTTTTCTTTTTTGCTTTGGATCATCGCGACTACATTTCCTGCTACAAGTTTTTTATTCCGTGACACACAATCTATAACACTCATGATTTAACGGCTTCTGTTAAAACAAATGCCTAACAGCCAATTTTCGTTTGATGCCAAACCAGCCAATAAGTCATGAAAAGAGTGAAGAATTTAGCTTGTAGATACGGGATATGAGATTGGTTTAACCTCCGGATCCAACGGATGTTAGGACGTAACCTACGGTTAAGCTAATAAAAATTAAGAGAAATTGCAAAACTCCTCCCATGAAAAGTAACCAAAAAAGCGACAATAATAATATTGTTCGCCTACGTCGGTTTAGTGACCGAGTAACAGAACAGACAAGTTTTAGAGAAATTTATTGCGATGGTTCGCAAAAAGAAGATGAGAGAAACGGAAGGAAATAAAACGACAAGTAAACTTGGCCCGGAACTTAACTATGTTTGAAACTTTTGCTGTCTTAATATCTGCTACGTTTTCCAGAAGAACATTCACACACTTTTGTTAGATTTTGAACTGCTCGAGTATTGGTTTGAGCAGTACGCTAGCATGAGGATTAATGACAAACCCAAAAACTAATTATTAAATATACAAAATTTGAAAATAATGAAACCAAAGAGACGACTATGGTTAAAGCAATACATCCATAAGATTTTATAAATAATCTTAAGTAACGAATTGGTGACACAGGCACTAAAAATTTACAACCGTAATGCACTCATTAGTATAATTATTTAACATAATTAATATAATTGCGCTGAATTTTAAGCAACAAAAACAACAGTTATGTCCAGCCTGCCTTGTGATTCTCAGTGCTGGATTGAACATTTTCTCTTCAGGAAGGCATTAACAGATTTTCAATGCTCTTCAGCAAAGCGAGCTTCTGGACGGTATGATTCGACGCGAGAATTCATTTGACGGTTTTGAATGAAATTTGTTATATTATCAAGACACACAATGTCGAACATTTTCGAACAAAGAATTTTGCAGCATTTATATTCCGCACTTACGTTTCAAATAAATGATACCGCGACTGACACAAAATCTTTTTAACCACACAGTTAAAAGAGTTAAAAGAGTATAATTACTTACTGCTTCCGTGTGTAACGCATTAAAGAAGGCGCGGAATCTATATAAGTTCAGGCCAGAATTCTATAGCCAAGATGTTGGTATTCGATATTATCGCTCCAGAAAGATAGGTGGGACACACCCTCTTTGTTATGTGTGGATTTTTTTGACAATAGTCGTATTAAAGATGAGTCAGTAAATCTAAGTAAACATAGGAAAGGGATATATAATATTAATAAGGGTGTGTGTCGCCCACTGATTAGGATCAAAATAGATATTTATTCTACGAGTTAAGTTTTATAAATTTCGGCCGGCCGGAAGTTAGTGTTCTTTAAACTGATAATGTTAATATAGTTAACCACATTCAGTAAAATTAATTTTCTTCATGAGCAAGATTAGGAGGAAAGCATCTTTCATATTTATTTCAAATATTCGTTATTCAATCCATATTATTGATTTTGAAAATGTTCTAAAATTTTCCCTCCTCTCAAATTTTCTATAAAAATTGAATAAATATTTAAACAATGGGTTTTAATTACCGTGCTTTTTTCCTTCTCCGCTTTTCTCTGTTCATTTATTATTCATTCAGTTCTTTATCCTCTGAATAATCCTTCGTATTCGTTTGGTATATTTAATTGCCTCCTTCGAGAACTTTGACATGAACCGCACCCTCTTGGGGGAGAACACAAGGTAAAGTAAAGCCAAGGTGGGCAATAGAAATGGAAGTGAATTGGATTTCCATTATGCTAGAATACTTTTTTAATAAGATCCATTCATTTTTCCAATATATTTTCGGTTGTAGCGCAGGATCGAACGGACGTCGGAAAAGAATGCTTCGACACAACGAACAATCAGAAACTTTTTCTAATGTTATTTTATTACAAATTATAGAAGCATAACTTTCTAGTAAACTTTCTCTCCCTGTCTCTCCCTTCTTTATACTATGCACCCAAATGTGTAGGCGTGTCTCTCTGTATATAACGCATTGATATAGGAATAAAAAACAAATATTCAAGCGAAGGAGGCAAAGTATTATAAGGAGCCAAAAGTATATATGTCATAAGTATAAAAGTATATATGTTGGAATCACGTCTTGAGTTTATTCAGCCATGCTCATCCGTCTATCTATCTCTGTCTATCTATCTGACATTCTCCCTGTCATGAGATTAAGGCTACAGGAGAGCGGAAAGGGATATCTTGAGGTTTGGCGTGTGTTTCAAATGCTACGATCATTGTTTTAAATCACTACGATCATTAAATTAACCGCAATGCACTAATATTTTATGAATGCTATTCGCGTTATTTATAAATGTTTGCTGATTTTACTCACATATAAAAGACCCATAATAAATCATTCACGCAACACTCTGTCGCCACGCTTTAAAATTGTTAAAATTGAAGGGCCCCATTCCGTCATTACCGTCACCAATCTAAACACTTCAGTTGGACATACTTTCAAGGCAAGCACACATGGTTAAAGTTTCGGCATCAATTTCGTTTTTCAATCAAAAATTTCAGTTTTTAGAAGTGAATTCCTTTTTCTTCATTCGCATGCCCTGAAAAATGTGGCGTAAAAAACGCCAAACAAAATTTCTGTCTTTCGCTTTGCACAAATCTTAATTTCTTTGACAAATTTGCTTATTAAGCATTTCAGCTATAATTTATGAATTTCAAAGGCAAAATAAATGCAAAGGAATCATCTGCCGAGATTGGAAATACCTTTTCACATTTCATATGACGAGCAGAAGTGACTTAAGGTAGAGATTAGCTTACCATCACAGCTAGACGTGATGGTATCACAGCACGCGTATCGTACTCTTCTGAAAAGTTTTGTTAAAGTACTAAAATTTTGTTGATAGTGAAGTAGTGTACATTAAAAAAGAATTATTGATGATTTATTCATTAAATTTTCAGTAAGAATTTGAGGAAAAGTTAAGCAACTATTGCAGAATAAATAATCGGAAGGAAGGAATAATAATCGGAAGTTAATACGCTTTTACGAAACAACAAGTCTGCACAAATTTTCAACATCCTTTGTCTTGTCCGGTTTCATAATCTGACATTATCTGTCTTTTAAAAGGCAGAATCCATAGTTACAATATGTTTTGACCTACCCTGCTCTGACTTTGTTGATTGTGCGGGGTTTATTGGCTAAACTGAATCTTATCACACAAATTTTAATCATGTAAATGCGCGTAATTTTTAAAAAGTTTGCTATTTAGATTTAATATAATTTACTATTTGAGGTTTAATTTAATTGTAAATGTGAAAAACCATGGCTAAAAAATTACACCCTCCTTCTTCATACGAATTCGGAAGTTTAACTGAATTTTTCATAATTTAAAACACTGCCATGGCCATTAAATTGACTCGATATTTATTAGTATGAAATGTGAAACTAAAGAAACATAAACGTTCTTCATTTTCATTATTCAAATTGTACTCAAGTTACTTTTGAAATTATGAAAACACCAACACAAATCACGTAGTAAATACTTCTGTACGCTGTAAAAAGGCACAACAAATCTCCAAATATATTTATCTTAGTCTTACATCAAGGATTACATCGCGCTGTATGCTCTTTTAACCGACAGGAAAAACAAAAAACCCAATTCAGCATTACTTTTCGATTTCCGTTCAAGCGAAATTCATACTATTTCATTCTTTCTTCATCTATTTAGTTGTTTGTGTTCTGCGTGATAACCGCAAAATATTTTACCCTGGAGTTCTGAGAAAGTTGAAAGTGAGGTTTGCTTTATTGTCTGTTGTTTTTGGAGAACAAATACATACATATACTAATTTTTAGTACTATTTCGAAAAAAGTGGAGTATGGTCAGATTATTTTTCCGGAGAAGTATAAATGGATAGAAAAATCAAAAAGGCAGTTTTCATAGGGGAATTACATTGAGTGAAGAAATAAATCTTTTGAAGTTTTATATCCGTAAAAGCTACAAAAGTTGTCATGATATTAATCATTAAATTCGATGGCTTGTTAATCTTTTTATTAAAATTTACGCGATCTGCATTAATAGTGAGCAGCAATTTGATTAAACCCACTCAGCAGTTTTTATGGTAAACTTTTCTTCTCAACTCAGTCATACGGTCATACATTTCAGTCATGCATTTAATAGTGAGAATGGTTTTGAGTTGAGGCATAATTGCATTGAGGAAAATTGTTTGTACCACACGAACGCCATTGAATAGTTAGTCTAACTTAGATAAAGCAAAACAAAGTCCTTAAAAAGGCTCGTCAAGGCTGTTTCTCTTCTTACTTAAATTGAAGACTGAGCACGGCACCAAGGGAAAGGAAGATTCCTTGCAACTGCGATCCTTGGATATGTCATATAAACCAACCATTACGCACAAATAAATACATCCGCATAACTGCAATACAACACATTTTTGCATTCGATGCCATCTGCACATCTATTTCCGCCTAAAATATTTACATTTCTTCCTTCATGAAATGAAACATGAAATCCTATTCGTGGGCTCATTCATTCTACTCGTCATCACTAGTAAGCTTTATAATTTCTCGTATACGTTCCAATTACGTTCGAGTGATTTGCATAAAGTGTTCACTTCGGGACCAACATGACACAGCTGTGAGTTCCACTGCCATTATTATTAGCCCCTCTCTCTCGACCTTCTTGATACTATATATCCACAGGTCTCAGAGGATCTGACATCTGTCTAATGCAAGACTTTGACATTGAAAAAAAGCAATCAAAGTCATTCCAAAGGCAAGCATCTGCTGGGCCAGTCTACTAGATCTTATCCTACCAAAAAGTAACAAAGGCAAACCCAACAACAGTAACGGAGATTAAGAAAAGGTTGTAGAAGTAATTGGTGAAAGTTTTTCATACCTTCCAGTAGTAGTTTGATATGATGGTACGGCTAAGATGAAGTGGCGATAAAAAAACAACAGATGAAAAGTTTGATATTATTTCGAACTCGTAGTTATTTTCACTGAACTGAAGACTGAAGGAAATGCCCAGAAAAAAGAAGGAATGATTGTTAGAAGAGATGAATGTTTCTTTGAATGTATCGCAATTTTTGTGGACTGTGCTCATAACTCATAAAACATCGATTTCATTTTTTACTAGTATTTTTTTAATGTGCATTACATAAAGCAACGAATTAAGATATTTCTTAATTCTGGAAACAACAAAAAATGTTATCGACACCATTGATTATATTTCCATAATTTTTTCGCCTGTGAAAAGTCTTCTAAAGCCTTCTGAAGGCTTAAATTAAAGCCTTGTATTCAAAATTAATACGAAATCCGAGCAATTTCAATACAATTTCGATTCGGAATCATCAAGGCAATGTGGTGTTTTCGTGGTTCTTCGATTTCTGGCTGGACAACTTCATACCATCGTGGATGGTTTCTGTGTTCATTTTTGTTTCGATTTGATTTCAGCGTCAAGGACACAGTCGTACATGCGCTCGTAGTTTCCATTCTCCACACAGAATTGCATCTTTGTTAATTAAAAATTTTGCACTGGAACGATTGTGCTAAATCCTTAATGGACCAAAACTCAAGTTAATGCTGTATTACCCCGTCGTCTCCCAGAACACCGACGGTTTGTAACATTTTGGTAACTCATACATATTTAGCGTACCCATAGCCAGGAAACAATAAAAGGTCACGGTGTTGATAAACAACTTTTGAACGTCTAATAGAACACATGCCGAAGGGACTTCACTGGGAGATATGTTTAATGAATCTCGATAACATTACTATCGTGGGGGGACCCTGATGACTATCTCAAGAGTTCGGAAAAAGTTTTTAGCCGAGATTAAAAACAAGCTTAGCCCAAACAAAGTCGAATTTTCACTGCTGTCTTGCGGGTAAATGCAAAGCCTTCTTCAAAACCGAAGCAACGTATCTCAGCCACGAAAGCGTTACAGAAGAAATTTACACGAATGAGGATAATGAGGATAATAAATTGCCACTGACATGTCATCTAGTATAAATATGTCACAGACTGGATCGTTACTCAATCCGAATCCGGTATTGAAGGGAACACATCATACGATTATAAAGTGAAGTGCACTGTTAACTGCTAAAACGATTTAACTAACATGACAGTTTGGAAGTGGTGAACTTGTAAAAAGTACGTTACTGGATAACGTGAAGCTTGTGAAGTTAAATCCAACGACAAATTTGATTGTTTTAGGGGATTATCTATTCTTTCTTCTAAAGGAGCCAGTAAAGATCCTTGAAAACTGGGATGGAAGGATGGTTACATGGCCTTTAGTTTAAATCTTTTAAATCATCGCCAAGAGAATTTTAACTTGGTATTGGCTTGAAGCAACTCACGAAAACGTGAAGGCACCACGAGCAGCAGCAAAAGTCAACGATTTATTGCAAAATAAGTGATTATTTCTGTTTACGCAGGAAATAAAAGAATGGAGAAATGAATGAATTGGGATAGCTCTCCGAATCGAGTTAACAATAACAATAATAATTATGATAACGATATATTAATTTCGTGAGTAATAATTTTGTTATATATAAATAAGCTTTTTTATATTCGTCGTCGGCCTTTTTTTATTCTTTTCTTATTGTGCTTATTTTCCTCATTTACTGTTTTTATTTATTTATTTCAGGTTTCTTTTTTGATTTTTCTTTATTTATTTCCAGACGAAATGATTTCATGGAAATTGTATCCTGAGCAATTTATGTTCCAAATTATTTACAAACTCATTTTTATCCAGTTTCTTTGATTTTTTTAGAGATTATCGACAAAATTTGAAATAATATTTTGTCGAAGTGATACAAAAAAATACTAAAAAAATACTAAAAATGATGCTTTTGCATCACCATTAGTTTTATCCTTGCTTTTCCTCTAATCTTATTAATTCTATTTATTGGTGGTGTCTATATTTTATATCTTCTACTTTCTTCGTAGAGAAATACGGTCTCTTTGTAGCAATCATGACTGCGTTCTTTCCTAATGGTAAAGCCTTAAACCACAAGAGAAAAACTTAATAAAGAGTTGCCTCAGTCATCGGATGAAAGCTTTCACAAACGCACAACTTCCTCGACAGGCAACAAAGAGTAAAGTATAGTAATCTCTGTGTTGCTCATTTTCATTTCTTCCTTCTTTTTCTACCGCGTCAGCATGTACGATATCCTCACAGAACCGGCATATCTACGTGTTGGTGAGAGAAATTAATGGAAAAAATTACGAAACTAAAAAAGGCATCTTCAGACGCATAAACACAAAAAAATACACAAAGTAATTTTTGTAATCGTTTTCTAAATGAAATCCTTGAATGAAATTGTCCCTCCGAAATTGATTACAGTTTTTAGGTCTTCTGTGGATTCAATCAAATTACTTTTGGTCTTACTTTAATACTTTAGCTTTTAGTTACCAGTAGGATCAGTCGTTAACTAACATTCTATTTATTTAATTGTTTCTTTGACTATGCGTTGATTTCTAATTGTTACTTAATATTTTTAAATTATGATTAAACTATTAAAGTATTGTTATCTCAAACTACTCTAAATAATTAGTTCATTCTCATGTATTTAATTCAATTAAATTTCCTCCAAATTGTACCTTGTGTAATTATTTCAACGGAACTCCTACAAAAGCGCTAACAACTGAATCGACGTGTGAAATCCTTCTGAATTTCCGCACAAAATCTCACTCTGGCAATAAATCCTACTTAAATGGAATTATATTACGGAAAAAAATAAAGAACAAGTAAGGCTCTGAATAGGGATCTGAGCCAGAATATACACACTTCTCCACGCCCGCCACTTCTTTTTAATGCTTTACAAATGTGGGAACAAACTTAATACAACCTAACCTTTTGGACGTAGGGTATAAAACAAAACTGAGGAAGGTCATGGTAAGGAAAGGCTATTGCATTTAACTTCTTTTTGAATTTCTTGTTGGCAGACACAGTCTAGAAGATGGTCGGGCGTCCTCGCGACAAGACTGAGGTTGTCACATTTTTTCTATTTTATTTTTGTTATTATTGTTATTTCCTTTTGTAATGCCGTTACGTATTAAGGAAAACTTAATGAGAGAGACAATGACTTTCTGAAAGGGTTAGTGTTTGCCCGTTCGAACGAATATCGTCGTTGAATGTTTGAAGCGACGACCTCTTGTTACATTTTTTCTCGCCCTTTACTTCAGTCCGTTTCAAAACTAAGTCATTTAAAATAAAAGCGATCTAATGCCGGAGACTTTATTCTTTTCCGAAATCACAAAAATGGTTTATTGTCGGTCCTTTCAAATGATATGATTATTCATAAAAATAGACCGACTTATGCAGCTTCAGGTTCAGGAAAAATCACCAATGATATCAAAGCAGACCAAGTCTTAATTCATAGATTGATTTTGGCGTGATGTGGGTTTGAATATCCCCATTTCTTCCTTGAATGGATGTGAGTCCTTGAATAATCTGCCTTGATTCACACGAGAAAGGAACAACTCTAAAAGGCTAGAATCCGTAAAAACAAATAAAGAGTGAATTAGCGCGTTTGCTTTCCAAAAAACCGTACCTTCGAAATATCGTCTCTAAATAAATGGTTTTTGACATTGATTTCACTTTTGTCTGCCTTTGCGTCGTTGACTTGTTGCTAACTGCTGGATTATCGCCGATTTAATTTACTCCTTTTTCTTAATTGCATTTTTAAAACGAAATTCTCGCGTTAATAAATCTAAAACAAATTTAATTAATTAAATTGATGATTTTTGTAGAAAATTTGCTCAAGATTGCGCTTACTCTCTCACCTTCTTAATATTAAATATTGCTCGTTTTTATACCCTACACCCGAAATAACAGGATATTCTCATTTTGCACTTTCGTTAGTAACACATTAAAGAGGAGGCGTGGTAGGTATAGGAAAGTATATATACTCTCGCTCGGAATCTCCTCCGTAGACGATTTAGCGATACCCGTCTGTACGTATGTTTGTCTATCTGTGGAAATCACGATTACAGCCGATCGGAAAGAGGAATCGGCGTGCAATTTTTGTCATAATGGTTTCAGATTGGGAAACCAATAAATCTGTCCTTTTCAGACAAATTTTGTAAAACCCCGCTTTTCAAACTCTTTTGGAACTTTGGAGCTGAAATTTTATGGCCGAGGTGGCAGGGTTGAACATTATAAACCCGTTACGTAAATATTATAAATCCACAAAAAGGGGATAAGAGGAAGTGGTGATACTAAATTAACCAAGAAAAGGAACAGTAATATTGAAAGGGGCTTGTCGCGCCCACTTAATATGGGATTTAAACCATACATTTGAATTATGTGTGTAGTCCGAGTTAGCTTTCTTATTCTTGTCTCTTCTTATTCTCGTTTTATATTTAGCTTTAGCAATGATCTCATCAAAAACGCACGGCACGCTTGAAAATTTATTTGAATGAATTATTCTAAAGAAAACGGTTTGACATTGGCCCCTTTCACTAAGTTGGCAAAACTCGAGCACTTAGCGGTATTGACATTAATAGCAAATTTATAAATCAATTATCGACGGAGGTTAATTTGAAAAAGGGAATCTGAAATATTCGGTGAGGTTTAATATATATTGATTTGATGTGTTCAAATTTGCAAACGACTGTACAGTCGGTGTTGTGACAAATCTGTGCTTAGATTTCATGAACGGAGGTAATTAGAAAACCTGACAGGTTCCAATAATACTTGCCGTTTATACAGACATGTCATATTGTACATAAATTATTATTATTTATTAGTGCTCGTCCACAACGTTATTTTCACGAAAGTGAAGAAATTTCAATTGACAGAATTACTAATTCAATTGTCTTTCTATTTGGTACAGACTAACAATTGAATCCCATTGTTAAATCCGCCAAGGATAATGTTGCAAATAAAGTTATGAATAAAGTTATGAAGAGCGTGATCTCAGAAGGTCACGCCCACAGCTATATTAAAGATCCCTTTCTAGTGAAACGAAATTAATAAATTCTTGAACATTCGTTCAGAAGAATTTGGCTTTCAGGTGGAGAATATATTTCTCCCTTACTATTTGTTCCCTCTTTTTTCTTTCTCCTAATTCTTCAAACACTTTCTTATATATTTATAATATTCATACATAAAGCAAAACTAATAAAATCAAGGATATAATCAAGCATATATGCTATCTGGATGTAATCGAATTAAGAACGCTTTCATTTTCTCAACGAATTGGGTTATGGAATAAGAGAGAAACGAGTTTGAAATACACATTACCGTTATTCAGGACAATATTGAATACCCCAAATATTTAAAAAAAATTAATGCTGAGGGCAAATATCAGGCAGAAGATCATTAATCAGTTGAACATACGGGTATCATTTTACCCAAGAGACGGCCATTATTTACGACTGCCCATGGCCTTCATGGCTCTTGTTCTAAGAAAACGTCGTCGGACAATCTAAATTCACATTTTATTAAACTGTGTAGTGACTGAAAGTGAAGAGCGAGGGGGGAACAGTAAACCGTTTATGTAGAATTGAATCTGGGTTCAGCTTACCACAAGCATTCATGAAGGACGGGTATGGCATTTTTTCGTGCATCTTTCCTTGGAGTTTTGTTTATATCGTCTGTCGATATGCAGGAATCGATAATGATTTGTGAGAAGCGATAAAATTCTTCGCGTGCCAAAAAAACTTTTCAGTGGCAACAATATCATTATTTTTGTGATTCTATTTTGACTAAAATTTGAATCTATTTCCAAAATTGTCGAACTAAAAAGCAGTATCATAAGAAAGAGAGAGAGGAACATAAATTTACGAGCTATTTGCCGAAAACAAAGTGGAAATGGTGACGGAGAATAAGGTAATGGAGGAGAAGCAGATATTCAGCCATTGTTTGTGTCCTTAATAGGATAGGATACAGGATGCAATTATTGGATTTCAATATTGAAATATTTCTGTTCCATAATGTCGTCAATCTATCATTTCGAAGTCTTTCTGAAAATAATGTCTTAATAATGGCTAAGCCCAGAATAAGTAAAACTAAAACTTTTTAATACTTGATTTAATACTTTCAAAACAACTGACACTTTTTCGAAATAGATTTTACGACACTCGCCTCTTTAATAGCAGGAGAGGGTGATTGCACATTTCTAGAGAATTTTAGAAACTTCTTGGATTTTATGTAAGATTAAAGGAAAGTAATAGCCGTGTTTACTCCCCGAATATATTACGCGAATGGTAGGAACGGTTTTGTTCAGGGTGTTCTGATTTCTTTCTTTTATAAAATAATGAATATTTTTACATTTTACAGACTTCATCATTTGATGTTTTTTGAAGAGGACGTAAGGCCCTTTTGGTATCATTCCGAATAATATCATAAAATTTTACGACAAGAAACTAGAAAAATCTGTAATCTTTGGAAATTAAAAAACATAAAGCTCTTTACTTTGTACGCTATTCAAGGGATGCGGTACGAAAATTGGTATTAGCGCCATCTTTCATAAAATGAAAATGATCCATCTGTATTTACCCAGCCAGTACACAAGCGCACACAATACAAAAATTCATTTCAATATATCTCCCGCCGTTTCGCTTCAATTCAAGCCCTAAACTGTATCGCTGACTACGAGTTAAGACCTCCAATCTGGGACTATCTCAAAACATCATTCTTACAGTACCTGCATACTTACATACTCATACACATACATACGTATTCACCCATGTCGCAGACTATCTTATGATACGCCGTCTTTTAGTCATTCCTTTCAGTTTATGATATCAAAGCATGCATGAATGGTTTGTCGATTTAATTCTTAGATTTAATTTGGCTTTTCCTCATTCTTAACCAGTCAGCTTCTAGAATCGGCTTAGGACCCCACCGAGAAATTTTTAAATGATTCAGCAATCATGAAAAACTAAATCACGTAAGATGAGTTTAATAAAATATAAAATTTTTTCAATTCAAGTTTTTTCCGAAATTATTATCGGCCCAAAAAGTCGTGAAATATTTCCCAATCGTGTGATCAAAGCTAAAGAAAGAATCGTACGTGAAAGAATTGTATCAATGGCAAAACATAAACGCTTAGATTCCAAGGATAACATTTTATTAATGATTGGTTATTAAACGATCATGCTTTTCTTCTTCTTTAAAACCATAACCATTTCCTCGATATAATTAAGAGAATGATGATTAAATGCTCAAGATATTTCAGGAAATCATACACAGCGCTAATTGATTAATATAAATAACTGATAATAATTACACTAGATTGAAAATAAGGAAGAGGGAAGTGTATATACTATCCAAACACAAACATGACATTATCTATCTTTAAGACTTCCCACGCACTGTTCGTTCGTATACCTTAATACGATAAAAATTTTAACTTTGTCTGACGTTTTGGTGTTAAATGAACTTAAAGATAATTCATAATTATATTGGGTTTCAAAAGAACCCTGTATCCAAAAGATACCTGTAGGATAACTCAAAGCTTTCATTCATTCAAAGCTTACAAAGTTTTCATTACATTCAAAGCTTTATAGAATCTATTTTAGTTTTTTTGCAATCAAACAAAAATGAGTGCCAACGATAAAGACATGCATGGCTGAAACCAGTTTATAAGTAAGCCCAATCTGTTAGTTATAACTAAAGATTACTATAAAGTCAAAAAGTGGTAATAACATTCTCCCTGGGTCTATACGTCCTCTTGGTTCTAGCTCTCTGCCAATAGTGAAAACGGAAGGAATTATCTTCTTTCCAGCGGCTTTTACGCACGTCGTCTTACTTACTATTGTCAGTGCACTTCCCCACGGATTCTCTTTCATAAGTGAGTGAATGAGTGTACGATTGGGTGTAATGATTGGGAATAATCATTGATGATTGGGAATAATGGGTGTGAGGTATTTTCTGGCATGCAGGTATAATTTGAAGTTGTTCGTTGACAACCTTGAATTAAGATTTACTTGATGATTTTGCTAGCGAATAGCGGTAGATCAATTCGATTATCTATTCGTTAATTTGTAACGATTATATTGTTTCAATTCTAGTCGCGTCAACAAAACAAGATCCATCATTAAGATTCAACAACAGAATCCAATTAATAACAACTTATTTCTTTGGTGTTGTTGTTACGTTCATTTTATTTGTTGTTCTGATTTTGATAAATAATTTTCTGAAATTAATAACTAGTCATTCGCCATTATCTTCATTTTTGATTTTTTTCAGTAAATCTAACCAATAGTCTTTAGAAGATGCAGCAAATGTATCCATGCCTATTATATCAAAAGTACGCGTGTTTGTTGTTGTTGTAGGCATAATTGTTCTTTCTCGCCAGTAGTGTGCTAGATATTCGGAATTTTCATTACTCAAACGACCAACAATTTAATAAATTTATTACATGATAGAAAGTTTCTCATATTGAACGCCATATTGTGCCAAATTCTGAAGAAGGTTTCAAAAACAAATAGCCAGAAAGTATAATAACAAGAAGAAGAAGAAGAGATGAACCACTTACCTCATGAAATTACATTTCTTGAGGTAAAAGGATTCATTTTGTCGTTTCAGTTCTGAGCAAAATACGAAAATGCTATTTATTCCCTTTTTCCTCAACCAAGGAAAAATTTGTTTTTGTATCTTCTTGCCAAGAAATTCTTAATGACTAAATTGGAAAAGTGGGGTGAATTTTACAACTAGAAACCACATTTATATAGAAATCAATATATGCACTTATGGACGCTCATGCCGTGCCATGTACGTGCGTGTGTGTGCGTATATATGTGTCTGTGTATGTGTGTGTGCGAGTTCGTGTGTATTGCCTTTCAAATATAAATGAAAGAAGTTCGGTCATCTTCTGCCCCTATCCTTCTACAACTTTACCATCGTATGTTTTTGTGGATTGAACAAACGTTTCGCCTGTAGAAATCGTCTCCTATGGATATATATACACAGTTAAACCAGTTAAACCACGCACTAAAAATGCAATCCATTCTCCACAGAAACAAAGTCATTCCGTGCAACCTGAATAGAGTTTCATAAAAGAAATGTTTTTTGAAAAAGTTCGCTTGAATTGAAGAATGAAAAATGCAATTAACTTAATTTTTGTTGTCATTGTTGTTGTAGTTGTTATTCGAGTACTATAATTGATCTTTAAAACCGCGTGCAAAATCCATACGCACATATATACGTTTTTGGTATCGTGTGCACATACGAAGAAACGTGAAATATCATTGTATTGCTTTTGTCTCATTATCAGTTAACCCACCGTCATTAAATTATGCATCCATTCATTCATTAATGAAGAGAATTATTGACAAGAATTCGAGAAAATATCAATGAATTGATTAATTTATTATTTATTAAAATTTAATTCATGCATTCGCGGGTGGCTACATAGTCTCCAACGTAGTCACAGAATATTGCTAAGGACTTTCAGATCCGACTGCAGTAAACGCTAGAAGAGATTTTTACCAATTTAATTTATGAAGTTGTAATATTTTAATAGCGAAATTATTGAAGAAATATATCCCTGGTTATTAACTTGAATATTAGTCTTGACTCAAGTAACCCTGAACCCTGAAACTCTATCTAATTTTAAATCATCAAGCAAACATTACCCGAATATAATTAATGATTTTCAAGCCATTTTGACTTATACTGACTTTTAAAAAATATTGGCTTGTAAATTATTGTGATTTATTAATAATCTTAACTCATATAGTAATTTTGCTGTTAAAATAATTTTTATGTGAAACCAATTTTCATTTTAGCCTTCCTTTGCCGCAAGAGTCAAATTAATCCGAGTAAAGAACGATTTAAAAGGACTATTTAAAAATAAATTTAAAAATGTTTCTGGTTTCTTTATGAAATTATAACTAACGAAGAATTCAGAAAATTTGACACTCATTCATTGCTTTGCACTTCAACTGAATTAATTGAATTGTTAATTTTCCAGTAGAATTTTTCAAAAGTTATAGTAGATTTTTTTATAAACCGAATAATTTTTGATTAACTGGTAGAGAAAATGTATTTAACCCACGTTCCACCCAAGCGTAGATTACAAAAGATTTAGCTTTACGATCAAAAACTACCAAAAATTACAGACCGGAGACAAGTGGCAATAGAAAAAAACTCCAACCACGAACATGAAATTTACTTGAATCAATTGTTGCGCTTTTGACCTATTGACAACTATTAATATTCGATTAATTTATCTGCCGGTTGGAGGAGAAGAGGGTGATTGTCTATATAATTAACAATGAATTAACAGGGTAAGAAAGTAAGAATTAGATCAAACTTAAGGTTCTTTCAAGTTGGTTGGTTGGGAATATTTGGTTCCATAAGACAGCAAACAACTTGTTTTGCCACACTGACAATAAGCAAACAAGAGAAAGTGAACAAATAAGAAAATGTTCGCTCATAAAGTCGAGTTCAAACAAATAAATCACAACGAATAGTACATGTTTATTACTTTGGGTCAATAAAAGTCAAAGCATTAAAGTGCTACAACCGAAAACATTTAGTGATTTGTTACGAAAATCTTTCGTAATTCTTTGAAATAAAACATTTTCAGTTTCCTAGGAACTAGTAGGACAACGACTGATTTCTTTATAGGTTTTGCTTTAATAGGAAAAAATATTTGCATACATAATTTTATACATTCAATTACATACAATTTAATACAATAATTTGCATACATTCTATATAACCGTCGGTTGTAGCAAAAGTAACCATTCGTTGTAGAATTAAACTCATTTGTATACATAAGTACCGTGGCAGCTTTTCACCGATGTTCATTCTTGTTTTGAATCAGTGAAGAAGAATTAAACGAAGCAGTGCATTTCTGTTCTATTCATTCCTCGGACTGTCTAACGTTTATTTGCTGTGGTTCATAAAAATCTGCACATTCAGCCGACTCAATTTTAGTGAGTGCGGTGCGCACCAATTTAGTATAATTTAGTCTGGTGGGCCATCCAGACCTTTTGTAAAATAAGTTCAATATTGTGGGTGGTTTCGTGGAGCCTGGAATTTAATTCCGTATACAAACCTTAAAAGTGAAGAAAACATGTAGATATATTCATATTAGGTATCACAAGCCATTTACTCATTTACAGTAGCAAACATCTTCAAATAATAGAAATTAATTAATTAATTAATTAAATAAAATAATAGAAATCAATTGGATTTCTTCCTACAGACAGACAGACAAATAGCCAGACGACGAACAAGGCTAAATTGCTCGGATGTCCATATTTAACTAAGAACACGATTCCGATCCAGAACATGTATACCTTTACATAATTATTACACCTCCTTTAACGCCCTACGGATGTAGAAACAAACTTAATACAAACTGAAGATTTGGATTGAGGGCATAATAAAGCAAAGTAAGAGGCTCTCCTAAGTGGGCTGCATGAACCATCGTTCGTGATTCATAAAAGCCACTCCCACAACAGACTTCAAATAAAAACACCAATGTAGGAAGGATTAATTTTGAAACAGTGTATGTATTTCTATAAACTGTTATAAAAACTATTTAATTAGGCTGCTTTCAATACTGCTTGGATCAAACTAATTTTAAACTAACATCCTAGCAATCTAGAGACCTAAAATTTTAATCATGGCTCAGAAATAGATGACAATACAATAATAGACATAACTCAATAACTCGTGCTTAACTTAAGATGAAAAGTTTCGTATCGCCTCCGATAAAACTTAAACATATTGGCGCATATTCAGTCTATTTTATTACTACACTACTTGTGTAAACTTTGATTTAGCTTTTACTAAAGTTATTCATAGTCGATTTAGTGTCGTATTATCTGCCTAGTATCAACTTAAAATTTAGAAACAACTTGTCCGGTCACTAAGTTGATGCTAAAGAAATACTATGTACAGAAAAACAAAAATGTCTCCCAATATCAGAAATTGGCAACATTATGCCGAATATGAATAATCAAGAATAGTTGGCAGCACCAATGCTATTTATGGGAAAAGGAATAAAAAAGTACTCAAAGCTTTGGAGTCCATAACTATAAAGTCGTTACAAAAGCTATAAAGTCGTTACTTCGTGGCGGCTAACACCAAATTGACTATGAATAACAAAGAATTTTAAGTTGGTACTTAAATTTAAGTTGGAGGTTTGTTAATTAGTACCAACTTAGTACCATAATTATGAATATGCGCCATTGTGTTTGGGTCAGAGGTTCGAAACTTTAACCATAAATCAGACCTGGATGGCAATGTGAACATTAAGCAATAAACGAAAATAACCCTTCCGAATTTTTAATCTCAGATTGAACGTGGGTTTTTAGTTTATAACATAATTTTTATTCTCAACCAGTTCTGAGCTATGATTAAAATCTCGCGCCTCCGCTCATCAGAAGCTTGTGTGAAAGCTATTTACAAACATGCAGCGACTTCTGCTGATAAGTTTCTTATTTATCTCATATTGTTATCCAGTTCTAGGCAGCGAATCAAAATTCCAGCCTCTAGTCACCGGGAAGATTGTTGAAAATCAATATCAAAATATGTTGCGAACATCTTGAAAGGGACCAAATTTCCTTCCTCAAAATTGGCTTGTGTGTTTATTTTCTGGTTTGTATTGTATCGTCATGCAGTTTTGAGCTTTGATAAAAATTTCCGGCCACTACCTCTCCGAGAAGCTGGTGAGAGATTAATTTCAAACTTTGTACCAAATGGAAGAATTAAACCATATTTAACGTATCATAGTTACTTATTGCATTGTCACTGCTTATTATTGCGTTGTCATGCAGATTGGGTTATGGTTAAAATGTCGAACCTCTTACTCATCAAGAAATTAGTTTAAAAGCGATTTGAAAATTAGGACCGACATTTTGGAAGGACCCAAATTTTTTGCGATGGGTTGGGATGGCATGGAGGCTATTTTTACGCTGAATAATGATTGTTTATCGATACTGAGTCATGGTGCAAACCTCAAGCTTATGGCTTGGCAGGAAATTAGTTTAAAAACGTCCCAAACTTTGAACCGAAGGAGACTGAAGGAAGGGCAGCAAGCTAATAAGAAAGTAATAAAAAGTAATTTAATAAAAAGTTGTAATAAACGGGAAACATATATACGCGACGATATTTAATAAATTTTATTTATATCCTCAAACTCACTCACAAGTGGACAGCTTCAAATATAAAAAAAGTTATATAAATTAATCATTAAATATTGCATTCATATACCGAGTTCATTACGAGATCTGGCAAACTGTGATGACGGCACCTCATTATACAAAGATGCCACATAGTAAAGATGAACCTTATTTTTTCTTATAGCAGAGGTTCAATACAGGGTGTCATTTTATACGAATGTTATTTGCACAGGAAATTCAGTAAAGGGAATTTATAATTCTACGTCAGTCTATTGTCAACCATTATGTTCCCCCTCAGAGATAAGACGAATTTATAAATAAAAGTACGAATAATGTAAATCAAGTCATAGTAAGAAATTCGAATCTGAAAGCTATTGGAAATGTGAAAACCTTTCCATCAAACCGTGTCATTCATGATTTGGAGATTTTCTCCCTCTTTTTCTCCCTCTCCCTCTACATTTTGTCTCCTCTCTCTTTTTCTCCTTTGCTCCCAATCTCCCTATCCCAGGACACTTCCCAAACTGATATTAAATTAATTAGCTTATTTAATATTATTTCTCGCTCTCTACTTTTCTTCCTCCTTTTCTCTTGTTTTCTCCCAACCTTTAGATACTTTCCTTAATTAAATTGAAGAAATGGCAACCAGAATTTATATCCAACTGGTCTCCCTCCCTTACAAACCATCGATTATTAAGAATCGATGATGCAGATTATTATCGTTCTCTCATCGCATTAAATTTAAAATTCAGGTGAAAGAAATTCGAAGAATTTCTAAGAAAATATTCAATGAAATCGATTAATATTGAATGCAATTCGAACTACCTTAAAGGTATTTAAAGGCATAATTAATACATCGAAAGAATAATTGTTGTTGTTGCTACATCCTCAATTATTATTTTGTTATCGATAAATTTTTATATTTAGATTTATTCTTGTTTGCTGTGATACATATTGGAAGGAGGTTGATTGCTCTCACGAGGACCATATTTCTTATATCGAAGACCTTATCATCATCATCATTACCAAAGTAAATATTTAATCCTCTCTAACGTTAGGAGTTCGTTAAAAGAGAAAACAAATAAGAACGATAACTTTGGCCCGGCCGCACCTCACGCACCCTTCGCCGGTGACATAAATTCAATGTTTGATCCTAATAGTCAGTGGGCGGTATATCCTAATTCTTGTAGTATGCTAATATCCCTAACGGTTATCCCGGTTATGAAATTTTATATTCAAAACTGAAATTTAAATTGGGAAATCTTGATTAAAAAATCTAGTAGGCGCGATAGTGATCAGATTTTTGATTTTTGCAATAAAGGAACTATTGATGAAAGAGAAATTACAAAACGATTTACAAGACGTATTAGAAGACAATTACTCCTTGTATGTTTATCATGAGACTATAAAATCATCTGCGTATCTCGTCCAGTCTACGAAATTCCTCTCTAAATATTTATAAAGTCATATATACTATGAAACGTAGGCGTAGCTTTCTGATTTTGCCCTTTAATACTAAACAGCCTATGACGACAATATTCGTTCAACTGCAGTCGTAATTTCCACAGATAGACAGATGTGACTGCATCTACTTAAGTTATCCTGGGAAGGTAAATGAATACATTTCTATAGCTTGCACGGCATTTTTAATGCGTTACAGCCGGAAGAAATGGGTGAATATACCCTACCCATTCGGGTGTAGGGTAAAAAACCAACTGTAAAGACTCGTAAAGACTATTTCGTTACTCTTTCTCTATCGCTTTTGCACTCTCTCACCCACTGTAGTTACGACAAAACCTTGTTGTCAAGAAATGACTTTAGGCAATTTAAACGGTCACTTAATTTTTTAAGTTGATGTAAGGACGGAGTGGCAGGATTGGCACCGATAATTTTTGGATGAAAATTATCGGTGTGTAGATGTCGATAACAATTTGAAATAGACGATGAAATTATTTTAAATGACGCACGAATTAATCGGTGACAGTTTTATCACTATTTTTACGATTTTATTCTGAATTTATTCATCTATTTATAAAATTGTCAAACTAGGAAGCGATATCAGTATATTTTTCACAAACAATTCTCAAACAATTTGCCCTAAATGAGTATGAAATCTATTGGTTATGATTAACATTATTGTCCTCTGACTTCTGTATGTGAAATGATTATGATGATTAACATAATGGCTGCGGTATTTGTTACGTTAGGAGATAATGTAAAGCAGACATTGAGGAACTGACGATGTCTCAAATATTTTTATACTCTTCTGAGTGTCAAACTAATTCAAAGACAGAAATATGGAAAAGAAAATTATGCCTAATATTAATCTAACATTAATGCTATAATTCTTGGATCTCAAAATTTCAATAATCGTGACGATGAACAATTTATCTTTTCGAACAGTTTCTATAGCAATAATTACATGTTTTAGGAAAGAGGAAGTAGAGAAAGCAAAGTTAAATCATTCTAATAATAGGTTTAATAATTTTGAAGAGCTTTAATTCCGTTGAAGGAGATTGCACCATATTATCGTTCTTCCGCTGATTGAGCTAGATTCCAGTTTCAAGAATGCCTAAAAGACACATACTGGTCCACATCGCACTAGTCCCATGATGCGCCATCTTTAATTTGGTCGCTTTTGGTCCATGACATTAAATTTCATGCAATCCAAAGAGTTTTCAGATTCAGTTCTTGAATTTAATTTGACTTTTTCCTAATCGTGAGACAAATTTTGATCACGGAGTAGTCTGGCAATGGAAAAATTTTAAATTTTAATATTAAGCAACTAATTCTCAGGAACTTTCTTGAAACAAAAAGAAAATTGATTTGAAACAATTTTGCGCATGGAGTGAATAAAATTAATTTCAATGAAATTAGTTTAAATCTATAATTGTTCGCTAGAGCAGTTTCTCGGCAGCAGGTCATAAAATATTTGGTAAGCCGTTCGTCGGGTAAATTAAATTGTCAAGACTTAGCTCCAATTACGCTTGGTAACAAAAGTTTTACATATCTAAATGTAAGCAAAGGAGCCTTCTTCAGGTAATTTATCTAGTCTAGCTGTTGCGTCGAAGGAAGAAAATTGAGATTATTTTCGTGTTAATTCTCATGCCCGCAATATTTCAAAGATTCAGAATATTTTCGCTAGAAAAATTCGTTGCGTTAACGTACTTACAACTTTACGGCACGCGCTAGAGTTATAAATTATTTTACATAAAACGTAGTCAGTAACATAAAAATGGAAACACATAAAAAATACTACCCGATTTTACAAGTCACAAAAGCATATGTTAAGCCGAAACTATTTGTGACACGAGGCTAGAAGAATTTAGAGCCTCCCATAGTCTTCCCAATGCTTTCCACACCGCACAAACATTTAGGTCGATCCAAAAATGTTATAACTCTATATTCTTCAAGTCACAAATGCACACTCATGAACTTTGCCCCTTATCTCATACATCATTCTTGTCTCATCTTTCCTATCTTATGTTCATTCTTCATATCGCAAATGTCCCGTAAAGTTTGCGGGTTGATGACACTTAATATGTCCGTTGCTCTTTAAAGCCTTCTCTACGGAAAAAGTCCTTCGTCGACGAGACATTAATTTATCAGGACACATTACTTTGGTCGGTCGTAGCAAACGCCTTCATATTCTGCTACTTCCAGTCGGGTACTTTCAAAACCAACAAGAAAACATAGAGGAGGGGACGATAGGGGTTAAATATAATTTTCTTGGATTCTCTTTCTTACTGAATTCCAGGCTCTGGCCAAGGGAGCTTTTATACTCTACTATATATTTTTGTATAATTTTCTCTCATTAAAAATACATCGTGATGACTCGTGCATGTAACAGCTAACAGTGGATTTCGCAGTTTTATGATTCAATTAGTCTATACGTAACGCGACGGAACAATACAAAGCAGGTTGACGGTGCGTCATAGCAATTAGTGAAGCTGTCAACACTTAAGTTAATTGAGTACGGTCGAGAAAGTGTGTTCCCTTACTCTATTCCAGAAATATATATTAAATGTATATTAAACCTGTTGGAATATAAATATTTTGTACTTTGTAATAACATCACTTCACTTTATAAAATATTGTATTGAATTGTTTCTATTGATTTTTGTATCAAATATTTTTTCGTTCGTTGAAAATTTTTCATTCGACTAATAAAACTTCTTCAAATCGGATCAAGATTTTTTTCACTCTGAAAAATAATTCCAATAGGTTATGGGCCCAGGACCCATTCTGAAAAATTGAAGAAAATGAGTTCATCATCGATTTACCAGATTGATAAGCTGGATGAAAACAATTACCAAACATGGAGCGTACACATGCGCAGTATTTTAGTATGCACGGAGCAATGGACCATAGTAAATGGTACTTCGAAGAAGCCGGAGGAAAATTCACCAGACGCTTCAAAATGGGTTCTGGCAGATGAAAAGGCTTTAGCATACATTATGCTAAGCATTAAACCACCTCAAATCAACCACGTGAAGCATTGCAAATCTTCTAAAGAGGCATGGGAAAAATTAAGGGACGTATACTTACCACAGGGACCAGCCAGAAAAGTAACGCTGTATAAGAAACTGCTCCATCTACGAATGCTGGATGACGACAGTTTAACTGAACATCTCAACAAATTTATGGACATCGTAGAAAAGCTGATTGAAATTAACATTGTAATTCCAGATGAACAGTTAGTAATAATTCTACTTTCTAGTCTTCCACCCTCTTTCGATAACTTTGTCGTCGCTATGGAAACAAGAGATACGTTTCCAACTCTTGCAACCTTGAAGCAAAAAGTCATAGAAGAAAGCGAACGTCGAACCCTTCAAACAAATCAGATACCCAATCAAGACGGTGAGCAGCAGGCCTTTATAGCAAAGAATCAATATACAAGACAACAGAAAGGAGACTTTAAAACTAAAAGCAAATCCAGATTTGAAGGAAAGTGCTTCAATTGCGGAAAGAAAGGACATCTGGCGGCTAAATGCAGAGCAGAACGAAAATTCAATAATCAAAATACGAAGTCATTCACACTTCCAGCGGGTAGCGACTCTCATGAACTATCTAAGAGTGTATGGTGCCTCGACAGTGGAGCAACGGCTCATATGTGTTGCAATAAATCAATGTTTAGTACACTAAAGAACCACACTGAAAGAATTGAACTTGCAGGTAACAAATACATTCAAGCGGAAGGAATAGGTAATGTAGCTATTAAATCAAAGTCAAACGACGTGATTCTTAAAGAAGTTTTATTTGTTCCCGACTTGCAAGCAAACTTTATATCTGTGTCGAAAGCAGTAAAAAACGGTTTGGAAGTAAGCTTCACCAATCAATTTGCAGAGATCAAAGAAAACAATGGCAGTGTAATATTGAAGGCCAAAAGAGTCAACAATTTGTTCATTTTTGAAAACGAATCAAACAAATGCTTGTATGTGAGTAATGAAGAAGCTATGAAATGGCACTTACGTTATGGCCATCTTAATTTCCAAAGCTTAGCTGATCTTTCTAAGGAAGAAATGGTAAGTGGAATAAATGTAAAGAATATTCCAAGTAGTTTACAATGCGAAACTTGTATGAAATCAAAAATTCATACTAAACCATTCCCAAAAGATACACAAAATCGTGCTGAAAATATCTTAGACTTGATTCACACGGATTTATGTGGACCGATCAATAAACGTTCATTAGCCGGAAATTTATATTTTCTCACATTTATTGATGACATGTCGCGAAGAATATTTGTCTATTTCATAAAAAGCAAAGATCAGGTTTTAAGCAAATTTAAAGAATTTAAGTTAATGATAGAATGTCAGACCAGCAAACGCATCAAAGCAATACGTAGTGATAATGGCACAGAGTTTGTCAATAAGCAATTTAATGACTTCTTAACTGAAAACGGCATTGTGCGGCAACTAACAGTTCCGTACACTCCACAACAGAATGGAGTTGCGGATCGAGCCAATCGAACATTGGTAGAAATGGCCCGTAGCATGCTTGTTCACTCTGGTCTTAATGAAACTTTGTGGGCTAAAGCCATAGCAACAGCAGTATATTTAAGGAATCGGTCACCCACAAATATTCTTAACAACAAAACTCCTCACGAAATGTGGACTCAGAAAAAACCGAACGTTAAGCATATCAAAACTTTTGGATGTATCGCTTATGGTTTAGATAAGACACTAAGACAAAAGTTCATGGCAAGGGGAAGGGAATATGTCATGGTAGGCTATTCGTTAACTTCAAAAGCCTATCGATTGTACGATCCAATCAAACGAGAAGTTGTAGAAAAAAGAGATACAATTTGATGAAAGTAAATTTTTAAAATGCGAAGGAATCTTAGAGCAAAATAAAGAAATCAGAGCAGAAGCAATCGATAATATAAATCTTATCGATTTTTTAAATGAAACTGTTGAGCCTAGAAGAAACGAAACAAATTTGGTTTCAGAAGAAGAAGAGAACAGTGGGCTAGAACACTCGACGACTTCGGAATCTGACAGTTTTACGGATGCTGAAGAGATCGTAAATGACGAACACATTGTCGAAACATTGCATCTTCAACATCAAGAACCAAACCGGCCATTACAACAGCAACAAAAGATTGGACCCGGCAGACCTAAAATTATTCGAACAGGTCGGCCTGGACGGCCAAGAAAACATCACAACGTTTTAAACTTAATGAGTAGACAAATTTCTACACCAGCAACAGTCGAGGAAGCATTAAATAGTCAACATTCCGAGGAGTGGCAATGTGCTATGAAAAAAGAATATGATTCGCTTATCCGAAACAAAACATGGACCTTAGTAGACTTACCGAAAGATCAGAAAATAGTAAACTGTAAATGGGTTTTTACTCTTAAGAAAGATAAAGAAGGTCTTATAGAGAGATTTAAGGCCCGATTGGTTGCAAAAGGTTGTAGCCAGCAATTCGGGATTAATTACAAAGAAACTTTTTCACCTGTAGTTCGCTATGCAACTATCAGAATGTTGATAGCATTAGCAGTCGAATACAATCTTCACATGCATCAGATGGACGTAACCACAGCGTACCTTAACAGCGATTTGCATGATGATGTATACATGAAGCAACCAAATGGTTTCATTGATCAACGATTTCCTGAAAAAGTTTTGAAACTTAACAAAGCGATTTATGGACTTAAACAATCCGGTCGCGAATGGAATATTACATTAGATAATGTACTAAAAAGTATTGGTTTCATACCTTGTGAATCGGAACCATGTTTATATAAGAAGAATATAAATGGGGCATACAATTTCATAGCTGTATATGTTGACGATTTAATTATAGTAAGCAGCAAAGAAGAAGAACTTATAAAAATCAAAAAAGAAATATCTGAAAATTTTGGTATTGTTGACAAAGGACAGCTTCAGTACATTTTAGGTATGGAGGTTGCAAGAGAAGGAGATATTGGAAGCATTTCATTATGTCAAAAGCAATATATAAAAGATTTATTAAAACATTACAATATGGAAACCTGCAGAACAGTGTCAACACCTTTGGACCCTAAATTTCAAGTCAATTGCAATAATATTGAATGTCAGAAAGTAGATTGCACATCATACCAATCATTAATTGGATCTTTAATGTATTTGGCTTTAGCGACTCGTCCTGATATTTTGCATTCCGTGTGTAAATTATCGCAGCGAAATACAAATCCTCACGTTGAACATTTTGCGGGAGCAAAACATATTTTACGATACTTGTCAAAAACAATAGATTTAAATCTTCATTATGAAAAGGATGGCAAATCAATATATGGATATGTAGATGCTGATTGGGCTTCAGACAGCTCAGATCGGAAGTCGTACACCGGATACGTCTATTTCTTAGCAGGAGCTGTGTTCTCTTGGGAGTCGAAAAAGCAAAACTCTATAGCTCTCAGTAGTACAGAAGCCGAGTACATGGCTTTATCTACTGCAGCCAAGGAAGCTATATATTTAAGAAAATTGCTTTCAGAAACGGAATTGCAGAAAACGGAAAATTCTATTATCCTAATGAGTGACAATTTAAGTGCACAGCAACTCGCAAAGAACCCGACATACCACGCCCGTAGCAAGCATATTGATGTTCGTTATCATCATGTTCGAGATGTTATAAAAAACAAACAAATAGAAGTTAGTTATGTATCAACAAATGAAATGGTTGCTGACGCATTAACTAAGAATTTGTCAAAATTAAAACATGGCAAATTTAGAAAAATGTTTGGTTTATATTAAATATTTTTTTGTAAAGTGTTGAGAAGGAGTGTTGGAATATAAATATTTTGCACTTTGTAATAACATCACTTCACATTATAAAATATTGTATTGAATTGTTTCTATTGATTTTTGTATCAAATATTTTTTCGTTCGTTGAAAATTTTTCATTCGACTAATAAAACTTCTTCAAATCGGATCAAGATTTTTTTCACTCTGAAAAATAATTCCAATAAAACCTAAATAAAAAAGATAGCTTTGTGAAACTGAATCGTAGACTTACGGATAAATCCCAATTTTCAATAGAATCATGTGACGGCCAGCCAGTCTCGAATAATCGTTAAGGCGTGATGAAGCGACCGCCACGTCACGTTATGCTACGTCTAGACTAATTGAACCATTAGGGCAGTTGCAAATGGTGGTTACCTGGCGGTTAAAAATTACTCAATGCCTTCCTCGCGTTTTTGGCCCGTCGTTCGACATCGTGTAAATTGTTGGATGCCGTAAATTTACATAATTCTTGAATTTCGTTTGCTTAATGTATAAAATGTTCCAAATGAGCAAATGATTTGTTGTATGTTTTATTTAGAAACATATTTTTAGTATATAGATGCGTTTTAATGCGTTGCGGGTGGCATGAGATTTTTACAGATTAGGTAGAATAGTATATAAACTTACAAGCCGAAGTTAAACAAATCAACTGCAGAACTAATCTTCTCCTCTAAGTTGTAACTTTCAATTGCCTTAATAGCAATATAATATATAGTAATATGGTTTTGCTAATACTGTGTGTTCGCCATGTAAACGCACTTAACTCATTAGTAGTAAGTAATTCCGAAGGGTTAATGACTTTTGTGTGAGTACTTAATTACGGTTCTTTATGTTGGGTTTTGCAATAGTTATAAAACGAATTTGTGTTGTAATACCATCGCACAAATACATGTCGTCGTTAACATGGCCATAGTGAAATAGCAGTTAGGACTAACATCCTAATATTGGTGAAATTAACGAGAGAGCACGTTACGAAATTACGAAAAATTTATAACAAAATTCTGAGTCGATGGTGGTGGAAACTCTTCTCCAAATCTTCTCCAAATCTTCTTCAAATTAATCCAAATAATTAACTCCACATGTGCTACCGTGGTTAGCTTTTTGTTTACAATTCATTTTTATTAAAATTAACCTAAGACATTACTTTGCGAACGATATGAATTCAAAGTACGAATTCACAATATAGAAATTAAGATCTTCTGTTTTGTTAGCCTAACAGAATGAGAAAAATTAATTAACCTCAGAATGCAAAATCGCTATCAGGGTGGGTAGGGGTTGCGAGGAGGCTCGTGTTGTAAATGAGATGGCTTGAATACACTCAAAGAGACTACTTCACTTCATGTAGAAACTTCAAACATAATTTCAAATAAACAATCAGGATCAGCGATACCATAAGGACAGATCACGATAGAAATAACGTTGAGCAATATGCGCCGATTTAAGAGAATGATGGTAATAAAACTTAGTTTTGAATAGACTCAATCCAGTAAATATAATAACCAACTAAGACGAAATTAAACAGTGAAGATTGCTACTAATTTGTCTCCAAGCCTAACTCGATGTCGGGTGACTGCGTCATTAAAAATTTCAACAGATCGGCAACCCCATCGGCAATCGCAACCCTTGTCAACAAACAAATATAACAGTCGTAAAACGGGCATCAAATAGATAAAGCATACTACAAAATGGGCCTGACAAGATAAATTTCGAAGAGTTTTATGACTAAAAGGCTGTCAAATTCATTAATCTACCGTTTTGTGCAAAGCGTACTATTTGCTCCACACTAATAAGGCTCCTAAAGCAGAGCTTGTTGTCCAGAATATGGTAATTGAAGAATTTGGCCATCATTTCTTCACACTTTCTTACGTTCACATTCGTTCAACTTGTAATGAAAAATTTCACCGAAGATTAAAAATCCAATTGAAGTGACAGCGCATCGTTTTCCTTATTGCAGGATAGCAAAAGCGTCATAACGTCTGCAAGTATATAAACTTTTATAATTCAAATAACAACTAAAAGTAATGGTTCCGGATGACAACCTTGAGGAACTTCTGAGGGCACTGTATTACACTTAGATACTGGTATAATTTCTAATTCGTTTATTAATATTCATTGAGGTCTTCCTTGGCAATGATTCTAGATTTATATCATGATTACCATAATTCATCGTGAGAACGTCAATAAATATTAAAATCAATTTAAATATATTAACACGTTATTAGTAGTCGAGTTCAGGATAGGTAGAAAGCCAATGCTGACAATCTCATACTCATTGCAAATATCAGTCGTATTAGACACAATTACCATCAGATTATTATCAGTATCAGACACAATTTTACCACTGAAGTCATCCACGCATGTTGAGTTCCTTTGCAAAAACGGGCAAAAACGGGCCTTTACAAAATTCACAAATCTAAAGAGAAACGCATTACAGGAGAACGAATGGAGTATTATCAATGGAGAAATATGCCACTAATATCATTTAATTTTTATTCAAATTGCTTCATTTTGAAAATGACAAAATTCGGCCCACCTAATATTATGAAGTAAAATTGCAAAGCTAATTTTTTAGTCTCTATTGAAACTTTTGTATGGTCAAGATGAAATTGCATCGGACTGTTGGTGGTGCACCCGCCACGAGTGAGTAAGTGAGTTAGTAAATGAGTTGGTAAAGCTAAATTAACAAAGAAAAGAAAATAGTAATATTAAAAATGGTATGCACTGCCCACTAAAGGTTAAGTTAGCACTATAAATTTGTATTACGGGGGGAGGCTAACCTCAGCCTCGGCCAGGCTTACTTACTTCTTACTCACTTACTTCCTTTCACTTTTGTTATAACACAATTTTTACTTGTTTTGAACTCTAAAGTTTACACGATATTGCAGACATCCATGCATCAGATGGTCCAAGCTATATTACTGTCAGCACGTTCCACAGCTATATTGCTGTGATGCCTTCTCGTGTGCCTTCACTGTTGATGTTATTTTTGCCGTGTCCTCTGTTTAGAACGCATGGACAGCGTTTTATGAATGATTGCTCATTATAATACCACACTTATTATTATTATTCTGCTTAGTCTTGTTATCCTTCTTTTTCTTCTTGTTGTATTTGTTCCTTATATATTATTAAGAAAATAATGATGCCTAAGATATTTTAAGAAATAATTAATATTAATGATTGAAAACGAGAATTCGTGGTTGTCTGAAAGAGGTATGAGATGTAAAGGGGGCACATTTTAGATATTTACAAACAAGAAATAATCCCCCATGTCATAGGGATGGTATATAGCTTTTAAATTTTGCATTTTTAATTGTTTACATTTCTAACAACGCAAGATTTTAAAAAGAAACAACGGAGGATTGAGAGAAATATAGTAAATGTAGTAAATTAATAAACGTTTTTATAGAGGTTTCCAATAACGGTGCAGCATAACCTTCTACGGGGACCATACATTAGGTTGCTAGTAATATTAGGATATCTCAAATGATGAACCGACAGCGACTTATAAGAGAGGTTGTCATTTTTAACAGTTTCAAAGCAGCGCTCGTCTATGGACCACCTCCCTGTGAAATTGCCGACCATGACTGATGTTTCGCATTCAAAAAATCATAAAAAATGTCCTAAGGCTTGTTAATACTGAGAGACAAAGTTGCAAGAAGCACTATGTTCAAACGTATTTAGGTACTCAAATAAAAGGAAGGCGAACGATGACGATTTGTTTGAAAACCAAACTCGACAAGTTCGGACTGAACTTTTGCACAAAGCCTTAAACGAAATAATCATTACATTTCATGCCTTTACATCCTTTAACCCTTTCTTAATTGTTAGCGGCAACACAAGAATTTCTCTTCCTCTCTATTTGATTCTGCGCACGTCGTCTCGCTCATTCCTACGAAAGAATTATTCACACATTCTCATTAAATGGTTGAACGAAAGTGAAACTTTTTGTGAAAGTCAGTGGTGTGGCGCAGCCAGGAATAATGCGTGTGAGATATTGTTCGACCAGAATCAGAAGTTAGCTGATTTGATTTTTCTTATGATAACCTTGAATGAAGATTTACGTTAAATAATTGGGTTAACGAGTAATGGTTGTCAATTCGATTGATCATTTGCCAATTTGAACCGATTAAAACAATGCTTTTTTCAATGCCAACCACGTAAATGAACATAATCCATCATTATGATTCCGGACGGAATCCGTCTATTTAATACTACTTGTGATCTACTTGTATTTTGATGCTTTTACGAAAATAATATTCGAGGATTTCTTATTGGCGAAGTATCTCTTTCTCTTTCCACTTAAAAATGTGGTCTGTAGTTCTCAGTGATAATCTCTGGTGAATGCAGCATATGTACCCTTAGGCATTATGTAATAAGAATGTGCTATTTGTTGCTGTTTTTTTGTTGTTTCTGGTCAGTAAAGTACTAAATTCATTAAGAACGGGGTGTGTGTCACAAAGTTCCAAATATACAACATAACATAAACCTAAATGGTAGAAGACAATTTTATATAGAACAAGAATTAAAAGAAGAAATATAATCTTAAGAAATAACTTGCTACGTCATCATTTTATCAAATTGGAGGACCATTTCATTTCGCTTTATGAAGTAAACACATTTATTAAAAAGTTTTTATTAGTTTGCTTTCTATCCCGTTCGGGTCAGATTTTGTAACTGATGGTAAACTAACTTTCCGGCAACTCAAAAACTTGAAATTTTAACTGTGACTCACAAATTACAACGATAATGTAAGACAATGCAAGCCTTTAAACCACAGCCTAGAAGTACGTGAAAATTCAATATATATTAAGTACCTACGTGACTTTGAGAACAGAAATGTGCAATTCTAAATGTTCGCCGATTTTTTTATTTTGCACATTTTGTCGTTTGACAAAATGTCGCGTTTCTGCGCGAAAAAGGCTGTGATAAACAACTTATACTAATTTTCATAAATTCATATAATTCCAAAAACGCTTTTTTATACCACTATAAAATATGCTTTATATATAAATTATATAGAAATTATGCTTTAACTATAAAAATTTTATAGTTTAATAGGTATATGTTCCTTCGTCGTTCGTTGACTAAAAATTGTATCACACCAAAAAATATTGCTTGTAAAATTTTAATAGAAAGTCGTAAAACGAAATATTCACTTAAAAAGAAGGCTGATTTAAATAAACCGAAATTATTGTCAATTCAGAAAAATGAATCTTGTTGTTTTTCCTTGCAAAAACATTCGTAATTTTAATAAGAAAAGGCTTTAAAAAGCATTAAAGAATTATTTTTATTTTACATTCAATTTTGATAGAAGTATGTCCGTCTTGCCAAGGACCCAGATGATATCGCGGCAGCTCTGGCTTCAGAGCCATCATTTTCAAAGAGACAGCTCGTGTTTTAATTTTTTATATTTTCATATCGATTCCAAGGCCATGGATTTGAAAAAGCAATGAGTCTCTCTTTTGTAAATAGAAGGATTTTCAAAACTGTTTGATTCTTTCATTGAATTCGCTTGGCAGCTTAAAAAATTACTCAGGGATAATTTCTAATTTTAAGCCAAAAGACGGAACTTTCAGACTCTTTATAATTGGCGCGTTAATCGTCTGTTAATTATAAAAAGTTGTGAAAAGTTAGCTTTCATCTCATTCGTCCCCAAGAATCATTCCTAAATTACACAGACATCACTTTAAAATGTATGAAAACATTTACTGTAAAATTTTTAACACGTATTTGTTCTTATTTATTTAAGTTTATGTCTTTATGAGAAGTTTGTCTCCTCTTCGCGTTTTTCAAATTTGACAGAATTTTAAAGCCGTTAATTAAACAATGTGCTGCGACTCCAAACATGGCGCTTTGTTGAAAATTTGCAATTTTAAGTAACTGAATAGACGGTTAGAAAATCACAATCTAATTGAATTGTATAGTTGACACCCTTAACACCTTTCCACCTCGTTGCTTCGTAGTCAACACTTCGTTAACACCTCGTAAACGTCTCGTTGAAAGCATCGGTATCAACACTAATATTTGACTAAAAGGATATTCGCTGCTCACAAAAGCCAATAAAACGAACTTGCCAACAGGATTAAATTCCGAAATTACAGCACGTTGGTTGGTGCTTGAACAATGGATTTAGTGAATGCCTTTGCGGTTATTCACACTGGCTGACGGCTGATTGGGAACATATGCCATCACGTGAATGACGGTAATTCGTATTCATAAACAGAGGACCGCACAGGATCGAATTGCGAATCACTTACTGCCTCTGGTTCTATTTCCGTGGCGACAGGAAGTCCTTAATTTATCTATATCAATGAATTTGGTTCTAAAGAGTTGAGCTCTGCTAAAAAAACTGAATATTGTTTAAAGAAAACCAAGAAGC
The DNA here is from genome assembly GCA_963966595.1 of Physocephala rufipes. Lineage (NCBI taxonomy): Eukaryota > Metazoa > Arthropoda > Insecta > Diptera > Conopidae > Physocephala > Physocephala rufipes. The sequence goes on along the minus strand of OZ016504.1, from coordinate 6,320,090 downwards.
ATCATCATATTAAAGAAGTAAATAAATACTTCACCGTCTTTTCTTTTTCAATTCTGCGAGAGTATATACTTAAAAGCCTGAGGGATTTTAATTAAACTTTCAAAAATTTATTAATGAAAGTAATTAAAAAGTTCCAAAAAAGTATTGAAAACAGACACAAAAAACTTTTACGTTCTTTCAAATAACTTTTTTTAATGTCACTTTCGAAAAAATACCAAAGGCAAAGGAACCATTTGAAATAAGGCTTAAGGGCTTTCCATGATTGCTTTTATTCTCCAAAAAGTATTTTGAAAATTTGTTTTAAACAATTACATTTCTGACAGAGAACGAAGCTATCATCATCTGGCATATCTTCCTGTTTCTATTCTTTTTTTGCATTTTTTTTCTTTTTCTTGGTTAGTCTCTTCTATTCCGGTTAATTGCCTTTCAATATTGACACTTTAATTTTTTATATTTCTTGCCTTTCTTTGTCTGCTCCTTCTCCCCTTCATTATCTTTTGATTACCCTCAATCTCTTGACATATTTTATATTATTTTTATGTAATAGAACCGTAAAAGAAGCAAAGCCTTTAAGTGTTGACATCATCATCATCACATTTGGTCAACCACATCATTTTTATCTCTTGCAGAGGTTTAAGGTTGAGGTCTAAGTTGATGGATGGGATGTTAATAAAGGCGGGTGATAGATATTCTCTGAGTTTTAATTAAAAATTAAAAAATTAATTTTAATTTTAGTTAATCTGACTAAAGTCAAGAATTCAAGAAATCAAGGATCCTAATCGTGTTAAATGTTTTAGCCGTAACGACTTCTAGAATGTGTGAAAAGTTAATTTTAGTGTTAATGAAGTTAATGAATCTGAAGAATTATTAAACAATGGAAGCGTCTGTGTCCATTTAAATGAGGAATACGTAAATCTTTACGAAACTGAGTAAATAAAAATTGATTTTATTATTTCAATCTCGTAGTTTTCAAGGATTTCAATTGATAACAAAAGCCTTTATAAGCCATATCGAAATGCAGCGTACCGTGTAAACTTTTTTAATGAGATCCAAAGAAGAACCGGAGCCATTGATTGAATTTTATCCGTCCTCGACTTGTTTTGGTGGGAAAATTTATTCAGGCAATTTTTCTTGGTGAAAGAAGGAGCAGAAAAATAAAGATGGGTGGAAGTGGTTTTATTAATGAAAAGTTAATGAAAATTAAATGTTTAGCAATATTTTTATTGGAATTTCGAGCTCGTCAAGACGTCAGTACATTTAAGAAAACAACAAAGCGTTCCCAACTTCATCCTCAATTATTTCACGTTTCTTTACGTTTATAATTATCACATTGTATTATTTCACTAACTTCCATTTCGATTTCCCCTTCAATGTCCACTTCCGTTTCCTACTTGCCATTTTCTTAGCGATTTGACAGATGTTTCTGTTTCAACAAATCATTGAAGGTTTTTGAAGGCAATTTGGAAATACCAATATATTCAAACGTTCTTTTGAAATACAAATAAAAGGGAAGACGAGCAATATGGATGGGTATGCAAGGGTATGCATGGGTAAAACCAAGCTTCCGGTAAGCCAAACTCCACAAGTTCGCACTAAAATCTTGTCTTAAGCCTTAAAAGCATTAGTCATTCACTTTAGCACAAGCTTTTTTGTTCTAACACTTTCCCTTTGTATCGAAAACACAATAAATTCTCATTCTCTAGTCTTCAAGCTCACTCAACCTTTTAATGAGAATGTAAAGAAAATTCATTCATAAGAAGGAGCGGGATGATATGCACAGAACACGCCGTCCCGATCATTCTTGTGAATGGATTTTTCACACACGAATTAATGAAACCTTGAATGAAGATTTACGTTAAATCATGATTTGGTTAATGAGTATTGGTGGTCAATTCGATTGATCATTTGCCAATTTGAAACGATTATAACAAAGCTGTTTTCAATGCCAGTCACGTAAATGAACATAATCCATCATTAAGATTCTAGACGGAATCCGATTAGTAACAACTTTCCTTTTGGGTGAGTCGTTTACTTGTTTTAACGCTTTTACGAATTTACGAAAATAATATTCTTGAATTACTTGTTAGTCCACCTCGTGCTTCTCTTTCCACATTCAAAATATTGTTGAAAATGTTCTCTGTTATTCCAAGCGATATCTCGTTATCTGCAAAAACCTTGCTATTTTTTGTTATTTTTTCTAGCCAATAAAGTGCTAAATTTTTTGGAACATTCTGCAAAGAAAGAAGAAAGAGGAAAAACGTTATCAAGAAAGAAGAAAAAGGAAAAGAAGGAAAAATGAAATAGAAGTAAAAAGCAGAAGACGACGAAGAAGAGGCTTGTTACCTCACCAATTGATCAAAGTGGAAGGATTAGTACATCCCACACCCGAAGGTATTACCACTTGCTACTTCAGCTGTAACGCATTAAATGAGGCGTATCAGGCATAGAAAAGTATACAACTCATAAATTGATTTAGCCATATACGTCCGAATATCTGGCTGTCTGTCTATATCTATGTGTGTCTGTCTCTCTGTCTGTGAAAATCACTATTGCAGTCGAACGGATGGTGATACCGTCATGAAATTTGCCACCAATTTTCGTTGCCATCATAAGATGTTTGGCGTTTAGAATTAGCTAAATCCTAGAAGTGGCACGCCTACTTTTAATCCCTTTAAAGGTCGATCTCTCAGTTTCTATGTACATTTTCAGGCTAGAATTTTGTAGCCTAGATATAGGCATTAGATATTATCACACAACGAGGATGGGCGGCGCATGGACCCTTTACGTTCTGACAAGGATTCTGTTAAAGATGAATGCGTAAATCCAAATTAATCAAGAAGAGATAAACGTACTATTAAAACTATTGCACTAATTATAATCATCAGACGGATATAGGATGTATATCCTCCACGCTGAAGCTTCGAGCCGAAGTTAGTGTCCTTGTATGTTTCGTTTTGCTTTTGATGCAATCATAAACTGTTTGAGAAAGACGCCTGCTGGAAGAGGAGGAACGTGATAATTGTTTAGATCATTAATAAATAGTATACATAAGGATGAAGCAGAGATGACGTTAGAATAAACTCTAGGATATTCTTAGTTAGGGAATATTTGACAAAATCTTGTGGGCCTAATAAAAAAATTTTGTTTGAGAGCAAACTCTAGGTGGGAAAGAGAGAGTAAGAGAAGGAGAGAGAGAGAGAGGAAAAATTTTTCGGCTTTCGTTTTACTATGTTGACAAAGAGGAAAAAAGAACAACCAAACCAAAATAAATAAAAAATCGAAGCCAAAATAAATAAATCACAATAAATAGTCCAAATTGATTCTCCTGTATCAATGAGGTAAAAGGAGAAACATTAGAAAGGCAGAATAATGTCAGTAATTTTGAATTTCTTTGAAGGGAAAAATTTTCAGTTAGTACTGAAAAAATGACTAAATTACTTCATCGGATTTTGCACTTAATTTCCTGATAACTCGTTGGCCAACAGCTGATTTCTCTACTTTATACATATCATTCCATATTTCTGAGTAATTCCCGCTTTAGTGGACAGCAGTTATTTTTTCGCCTAACCCTTTCGAATTTCTTCTGCGATGGTTTTTAGAAAACTGGACATTCGAACGACTCATTTTTTGACGATTTCAATACGAGCAAGTGAAGAAGCGAGAATATAACTTGAAAATAATAAACTTAAATTTTTATATTGTATAAAATAATTTTGAACATTTCAGAGAGTGGTCCATAATACGAGGTTGGAAAATTTAGATTTTGGCTTTAGTTTCTAAGATTGGCAGCTTTTCCATTGGGTGCATAAGAATTCCTCCTAACGACGTGTCGAAACACTTACCTGACTTCACAATATGTTCAAACAAGAAGTCGAAATAGACACACATGTGCCCCCAAGATAAAAAATCTCATTAATAAATAAAGCGTGTTTTATTCTATTTTAAAATCGACCCGATCCAATAAAATACCTTTATGAATAATATAATTATTTAAGTAAAAGGAGTATCAATAAATTATATCAAAATATATGACAGATATTGCGGAAAGCTTTAAAGAGCTCTGAAAAGTATTTTAAAAAGATTCGATAATTATGCAATAAACTAAAATTGATAACAAATATACAATACACAAAATTCTATATGATAGAAGATATTTTCAAAAACATTTAGAATTATTATTATAAGTTTCAAAAACAAATAAAACATATCCCGTAAACCACACAAACTCAAAACATAGTTAGGTAATTGTTAACGCGTAGGTATTGGACATGTATTAAAAACAGGCAAAATCATATCAAGGTAAGGTACCTTCAAGGCGTACCAAGGTACGCAAGAAGGCAACCGCCTTCTGCAGCGAACACATATTTATGAGTCTTTATAATTCGATTTCTAGGCACGTAAAATGAATTTGGAGTCCAACAATTATTTTATTATTTAAAATCTTTACCAATTCTATCATGTTTTTTTAAAATATATATATAATGCAATAAAAACAAAGTTACATATTATTTAAATTAATATTTCTAAATGTTATTATATTTTGTTAGATAATTTCAGAATCAAACAATTTTCACTCTCTAATAATTTTTGAAAAGGAATATTTATAAAATATTTAATTCTAATATTTAATTCTCTAGACGTAAATATAATTCTGCTGCTTTGTATAAATTTGAACCAAATTGTCCACATTTTTGCTGCTGTTGCTGCTTACTTGGTAAAGTATTTGTGTTCAACTAGAGCCAACATCTGCTCGCTTGCCGTTTGATGATGTGAGGTTAGATGCTCTTCGATAACATCGCAGAGATGAGTTCCTGACTTCTGTGGACTAGCATCAATCCCTAGATTTTGAATCATTTGTCGATAAGACTTTACGTTGATTCAGTTGCCGACATTCAATTCGTCCGATTGGTTGTTCAATTAAGTTTCTAAACCACCGTAAGGATTTTTAGGAGAAAATATAACCTTGCAATTGTATCTGAAGAAGAAGGATTTATATATAAATATGATATATAAATGTATATATATTATTATAAATGTAAAATATGATAAATAATTTCCTTCCCTCGTCTGGAACAAGAAAATTAAACCAATGCTAAAGATATATCGTTTGGAGCAATCTTACTTACAAATAATGAAGAATAAAACATAAATTAAATAAATAATTTAGAGTCTCACTTTCAAATGGACAGTTTAGGAATAGATATAGAAGTTGATACAGAAGAAGCAGACCAAAGAGGATCACCCTTAAAGTGATGGAGTGATCAGAAGCGATTTATCACAGGTGGCCTAAATAAATTCTAAGTGAAGGACTGCAAATCGGGCACCGTTTGATGCGTAGACCTTATTTATCGGTGAATTATGCGAAGTCCAGACGATAAGGATGGATAAGGTCTACATATCAAACGCGCCATATCTAGAAGCTTTGGACAACATAATGTTCGCAGCAAAAATAAGACAATGAACTGAATTGAATTGAATTGAATTGCAGTGGGGAATTCTTTCCAAATTAAACAGCAAGCCAGGAAGATATCACTGGATCGCCGTTAAACGCGTCTTAAAATATATGAGAGGAACGATTAATTTAAACCTGGAGTAGATACAGAAGTGACTACAGGTATCCTTGAATCGAGACTAGGTCAACGATGTAGATAACAGGGAATCGGTATTAGATTATTCATTTTAATATTTCGAAGAAACAGCCTGAAACAGTATTATCTAAAAGAGTAAACAAAAATCATGAGGTTAAATCATCTCCCGCAAGAAATGCAAAATATCCCAGTTCGAACTAAATGTGATTTTCAGCAATAACAAGAGCGTAATAATCTAACGTTTCAATCACTATGAAGTTTATAAACTATAAGTATTTGGATTGCATTCAAAATTTCAGCTGAAATTATATCTTGACTAGCCGTACGTTTATATGTCTCAACAATCATCACCTGAATATCAAACTCATTTAGGAACCTAAGATTTTTGACTGTATTTGAAGCGACAAACCCCAACCGACCTCTGTGAGTCTTGTAAAACTACGTCACTTTCCTGGACTTACCCAAACTAACTCGAGCAGCACCCAATAGTTTGGCCAAAGATTCCACAGAAATCTTGTATCACACTCGACACATTTATTGGACATTTCAAATTCTATTTTAAGAAATTAATCAGCATAATCGCGGAGTTGTCGTCGCTACAGTTGAAAGCCTTTGACCAAGACGGACAGACGAAGAATGCTTGGTAATCGCAAGCGATCGGAAATGAAACTGTTATAAAATTGCTTACGGATGATGATTCCTGTGAGCTAAAATGACCAAATTAGGCCTTCTGGGCATTCTCAGTCTGATTACAAAGTACCCTTTTCGGGAATCTTCGAGGCTGCACTGCATATATATGAAGCAATTTCGTGAAATCAGTGGGCAAGAATGTACTCACCCACTAAGTATTGACATGCCTAGCAACAATAATATTCGGTGGTATGAAAAGAATAGAATTGATAAATTTAAATTTACTTTTAAAATTTAATTTTGCTTCTTACAATGTACCCATTTTCGCCGGAACTGTCAACCGCCAACCACACCCCATAGACCTAATGATAAAGAATAACGAATAAGTTGGTCAAGCGTATTAAAATCAATATGACTGCTCTCATCGCCGATTGAAACCAGTGCCGCTGCAGAGGACATTTCTACATATTCGGCTTCTCATTTACGATTTACAACGAAAGAAAAACGAAAGCAAGCATGATAAAAAACCATCACGTCATCTCAACATGCGTTACGACCATGTAGACGGACACGCCGCCCGCTGCGGTCTATCGCTGCCAGCGCATTGTATTTGAGACGCTTAGAATTTGTAATTTTTGGATGGCTACACCCCCCCCCCTACTACTTATATCGCTGCAACATGCGGCGCACTCGGCCATGACAAATTCTCGCCTTCGGTGCATGCAGTTTTTAAATTATCACCTTTTCTTATTTTAGACCATTCCACGCACGCCTCAGCTCTCCACAACCATTTAGATTTCTTACTAGGTGGCGGGAGCTATATAAAAATTCGGCCCCATTATGCCAACCATTCAGACTGTGATTAATTTCACCAGCTTGAACTTTACATATTCTAAATTTTGGATATCTTCAACCCTGCCACAGCCATTTTGAGGAGCAAAGATCTCTGAAACCTAGTGCACTCTTTGACCAAACGACTAGGAGCTGCAGTAATAAATCCATTACAGAAGTTAATATTCGAAAACATTCTCCCTCCTTAGTCTCTCATTCATTGCCCTAATTGTTTTCAACATTTGTTCTGGCACATGTAAACCTTTGGCACGAGGTTTTTGACTTTAAACCCAATCAAATAGGTGTTTTACTGGCTTTTCCGCAAATCAGTTAATTTAATCCCTTTCTGGATCACTCCTCATAGTTTTTCAAAATTCTATGCTTTAATATAGACAGACCGGATAATGGGAGTAGTTTTATTTCTGATATTTTTACTGCATTCTGAAATATTTTTTTAATCTGAAAAGTATATTTGAAACTGCTCAAAAAAAGTATATATTTAACTGCTGCAATGGCCCATCAATGCAGTCTCGGTATTGGTAGGTTCAATCAATACTATTTTCATTTTTCATAATAATCCTCCAGAATCACAATACACTTCCTACGTATGAACATTAACTTCTCAATTGCCTGCAGTTTCACGGCACCTTATCATCGGAAAATTGTTTCGAAAGGCGTCTCTTAAGGTGTGGTAAATGGTCCTCAAAACTCACGTTGTTTAAATGAAAGCATATTCATGATAATGCAACACACCGGCGGTCACTACGATATTCCTTAGTACGTCTAGAATGTAGTTTGACTCCTGCCATTGTTTTTCATGGGCGCCGTCAGCTAAATTTGCGCCGTCAGCCGTCACTGTTTTGCTTCTCTTTAAATTTCGACTGAATTCTTAAACTGAAAAGAACTAAAACCAAGCACTTGAAGAACTCGTGCTGACAAGTTTTATTGTTCCTTTTGTTTTATCATAAATTTTCTGTCTTTCAAATTACTAAAAATATCACGTTTACCCCTTCTTTAGGGAGTGGCTGTCGCCACTATAACTGACATAAATTTAGTTAACTAAAAAGCATTTTTTATTGCAGAGCCGTGCCTTTCAAGGGATTATATATTTTGTCAATTCGTTTAACCAAAAATGATAGAGTTAATTGTTTTCAATGAAATTAATTTTCTGAGCTAGAGGTATTTTCTCAACTATGTCGAATTAGCTTTAAAATATCTCGCTTACATTTTGGCCCTGATAAAACCGTGAAATTGATAGAAAATAGATTTAGAAATGTTTGATAAAGTGCTAATGATTAAAATGATCACACTAGTTTAATAGAATTGTAAACCCTTTTCTTTCTTTTCCTGTTTTTAGACTCTATCCGAGGCCGACTGAAGCCGCCTAATAGAAATATAAAGTGATCTGATTTGCTTATAGGCTCTTGGTAATTAATATAAATGCATGTTTTGGGCATTACAACAATAAATTTATAGTTCCATTGATCCATTTATAAATTCCATTTATAGTTCCATAGAGTTAAACATGGCGAATTTTGCGTCGAAACATGGTCCTCCCAGCATTACGTCGAAACATGGACCCAGCAGGCTCAGGAATTCAAAATTAATGACCAAAAATAATGACAATCACCGGCAACGGTGTACGTTACATAACGTTGATAACAGACTCCTTTTGGCCCAAATTGAACGATATGGAATGTCAGTACGTGCCACACAGCGGACGCCACGATCAACATCCCGATTGGACGATTTGAGGGTATGATCGTCCCTCGAACATGTGACGTGAATTGGCCGTCAAGATCATGCGATTTGGCCCCGGATTGGTATCGGACCACGGAGGATTATACTAATAAGCCTTACTAATACCCTTGGTGTTATCGATGTTTTTTATCATTACAAAATCGCCGACCCTGTAGACTTTTGGTGTTCTCTTATCAAAATGATCTTATTATCCTCTTATCAAAATGTTCATTGGTATATTTTTGAATTTTCTCTATTTCATCACTACCCCGCTTTTAAGGTCTCTCTGATCTTCGTTATTTGACATCTCCAAAAATTCGCGAACGTTATCCATAATAGTACCTCTTTGATTCACACCAAATAGAAGCTTGCTAGGAGTTTCTCTAGTGATCCTATGAATTGAAATATTAATAGCGAATTCGCATTCTGCGAGTATTTTATACCAATATAAATTTTTGTTGTTATAAATATCCTTCAGTTTTTCCTGTTGGTGGTGAATATGAAATGCATTTTAGGCAGTTTTCAATATAAGTTTTGACCTTCTGTTGCAATTTCGGAAACCAATAAGTTCTTTGGATAACCTCCATTGTTTTTTCAACACCTAAATGCCCCATTTGATCATGATAATTATTTAATACTTGCGACTCCATTATTTGTGGAACATAAAACAACAAATTCTCTCCCCTTTTTCTATATACGACGCCGTTTCTTATTTCAAATAAATTGTCTTCTGATTTTTGCAGTTCTTTACGAATTTCGTTAATTTTCTCATCTTTAGATTGACATAAGGTCAAGTTAATCTCGAATGAATTATCCTCAACGACTAGGACAGTACTCATGCAGTTGATTCTTCTAAGGCCATCTGCATGTCCTATTTTACTGCCTTTACGAAGCTCTGTTGTATAGTCATATTCAATCATATTCAAGTAGTTCAAGCGTCCATCTAGCTATACGTACATTTATATCCTTTTTATTGAGCGTAAGAGTTAGAGCATTACAGTCTGTGATAATTTTGATCTGCGTAAGGAATATATAATCGCTAACGCCTCCAGTTCAAAACTGTGATATTTTGACTCAGCGTCTGAAGTTCTTTTCGAGAAATAAAAAATTGGATGAAACTCCTTGTCATCTTTTCGTTGAAGTAGGACAGCTCCGAAACCATGTGTAGATGCATCGCAATGAAGTTCTGTTTCATCCCGTGGATCATAAATCCTAAGTACGGGGGCCTCAAGTAACTTCATCTTTAGGGTCTCAAATGCTCTAAATTCTTCCATACCGAATTTAAATGGAACGTTCTTTTTAAACAAATCGTAAAGTGGTTTAGCAAGCAATGAAAATGATGGTATGAACTTTCTGAAATATGCACATAATCCTATATAGCTTTGAACTTCTTTAGTGTTTGTCGGTATTGGAATACGTTGTACAGTTTCAATGCCCTCTTTTGTAGGCTTGATTCCGTCGACTGACAATAGGTATCCAATAAATTTTACTTCCGTTTCTAGAAATCGACACTTATCTAATCTTAATTCAAGGTTATTTTGTACTAACTTTGAAAATACTTCTTTAAGCACAGATATATGTTCCTCAATGGAATGAGTTGCTATTAAGATATCATCCATATAAACTATTACTTCATCTCGACGAATATGTTCTTTAAGGACTTCATTTAGAAACCGTTGAAAACGTGACGGTGCTACTTTGAGTCCAAATGGCATACGTAAAAATTTATATTGACCAGTGGGTGTAATAAAAGACGTATATTTTATAGAATCTTCTGCCATTTTAATATGATAAAACCCGTTTTTTAAGTCAAGACTTGAAAAATATATCTTCCCTTTTAACCTGTCGATTAGGTATTCAATAACGGGTAATGGATAATTGTCTTTAATAAGAATTTTGTTTAGCTCACGAAAGTCGACACAGAGTCGAAGGTCTCCATTTTGTTTTCGTATTAAAACTATAGGAGATGTATATTCCGAATTACTTTCTCTTATTATTCCTTTTATTAATAATTCATCCAACAATTTTTTTAAATCCTGAATTTCAGAGTATGCTACTCTCCGTGCTCTAAACTGAAATGTTTTTGGGCTATTGACTTGTAGAGTTAACTCGGCTTTAATTTTAGGTGCATCTGGTCTCGTTGGTTCGACATAATATGTTTCGAAAAGGCTTCTAGTGCTTTTTGAACATTTATATGTATTTCCGGATTAATTAAGAGGTCGGACTTGGTATCTGAATTTGGGGATACTTCAATATTTAATATTGCCTTAATAACCTCATCTTCTAATTGTTCCTTATTAATAGCTGAATTTGCATAAAATGGATTTAAGGCGTCTTTTCCTAATACAGCAGAACTAATCATAGTAGTCTTTGGTACTACAAATAAATTCAATTCTCGCATGTTTTCTTTATTCAACCAAACTCTAGCTTTAGTTTTCCCTTTTATATTTAATTTACTATTATTTATTCCGCTGTAAGGACTATCTGACATATCAAGTTTTTTTATTAAATGTTCGGGTACGTTTAAATCCTTTATAAAACTTACTGCACTACCCGTATCCAATAAAGTTTCTACATAGAACTTTGTTTTTATAGTACCCGATAAAACGCCGAATTCGTTCCTGGGTTTTCTTGTAAAATCTGCTCCGTATTCCATTATGTTATTGATACCTTGTTTATTGTCATAGTTATTAAAAGTCCTTTTTGGACAATCCATTATTGTATGACCTTTTTCCTTGCAGGTAAAATAGGCATCCTTATCCAATATTGGTTGTTTGCAGTTAATGGCGAGGTGTCCAGCTTCGTTACAATTGTAGCATTTAACAGTTTTTTTAAGTGTGCGTGTTTCTTGTGTTTCCAACTTGAAATCGGGTTTTGAAAGCTTCTTGGTATCTAGAGTGATAGAGATATTTTTAAAACTTTGTAACATAGCTTCTTTTGATACAAATCCTTGCATCATAGCTTGATGTTTTAACGAGTTATTTGGGATTCCATCCATTAAGTGATCAATAATTTCTTCTGCCTCTACGGGTACTTTATTGGCCAGAATTAATTTTTTATGGTAATACTCACTAAATGACTCAGACGGATTCCAGATTCTCTTTTCAAATTCTTTTATTCGTAGAAGTCGATTTTCTCTATGATCAAACATTACCTTCATTTTTCCCAACAACTCGTCCATGGTCATTGTTAGATGTTCTGGGATAGAATGAAACCAATCATGCGCATCGCCTTTGAGCTTTGAACCAAAAAGTAGTTTTATATAGTCGTCACTAAGATTGTAAATTTGTTTCACAAGACGTAACTGTTCTTCCCAGCGGTGGTATGAATCTTTCGAACCACTAAATTCACTGATCAAATCACTAATCATGCTTAGACTTATGTTTCTTGATCCACTGTTTTCGCGTATTAGTAAACTACCTTGATTATCTGCAATTGACACTGAACCCATACGTCGCAAGCAAGCGTTTTCACGTTGAATAAGTGCTAACTCTCTTTGTAACAAATCACGTTCTCTTCGAATCAATTCAAATTCTCGTGATGAAACACTATTACTATCTAACGTTAAGATATTCCGTGGATTAATTAGCTCGTTTCTTTGATCAGTACCTTCTTCTGCCATACTTCCAGATGCACTATCATCTTCAGGTATTTCAAGCGGCATGCTATTCATCCAAGATGCGTCAGCTTGATTTAATCTAATTATTATTTCTGATTTCGTACCATTTGTTGGTAAGTCCATGGCTTGAAGCTTGTTTTTTAGCATTATGAGTGTAAAATTGTTCGGTTCGGCCATCTCCCCGTTGTGAATCGTCTTCTTGTAGAACTTCTCCTGCAACTGATGTATTTATTCAATCTCTTCAATCAATTATATATATATATATATATATATATATATATATATATATATATATATATATATATATATATATATATATATATATATATATATATATATATATATATATATATATATATATATATATATATATATATATATATATATATATATATATATATATATATATATATATATATATATATATATATATATATATATATATATATATATATATATATATATATATATATATATATATATATATATATATATATATATATATATATATATATATATATATATATATATATATATATATATATATATATATATATATATATATATATATATATATATATATATATATATATATATATATATATATATATATATATATATATATATATATATATATATATATATATATATATATATATATATATATATATATATATATATATATATATATATATATATATATATATATATATATATATATATATATATATATATATATATATATATATATATATATATATATATATATATATATATATATATATATATATATATATATATATATATATATATATATATAATATATATATATATATATATATATATATATATATATATATATATATATATATATATATATATATATATATATATATATATATATATATATATATATATTATATATATATATATATATATATATATATATATATATATATATATATATATATATATATATATATATATATATATATATATATATATATATATATATATATATATATATATATATATATATATATATATATATATATATATATATATATATATATATATATATATATATATATATATATATATATATATATATATATATATATATATATATATATATATATATATATATATATATATATATATATATATATATATATATATATATATATATATATATATATATATATATATATATATATATATATATATATATATATATATATATCTGAATCCATCTGAGAATCCTTTTAATTTAGAGCATTTAATACTTCACCACACCAACTTGATTTATTTAATGAGAAAGTGTTTTGAAACAAAATCTGATTGAACTTTCAAAGAGTAGGATCCATAGTGATAAAAAATTCAACCTACTCTATCCTGAACTTGTTGAAGTTGCAAGATTTGTTGACTATTCTAAACCTTATCACACCTACTTTAGCAACATGAGTGCATGTTTTTTTTAGAATACATTGCTGTAGAATTACCTTTATTGAAATTTTAAATTGGAGCAAAAACCATTGTACAAAATTTCGGCCCCTACCCTTTTGAAACTATGACTGCATTTTTTATAGTTTGAAACGCTGCCACGGCCACTAAATATCACATAAATAATAAATGGAAAACTCAAGATACAATATCGATAAACCCCTTCGATAACGAATCTTTTGATTCGAATTTTACTTGAGTCATTCCGGTAAAACTCCGGTAAACTCCGGAAGTTTTTAAAAACAACCAACCTGGAGATTTATTTTATTTTATTTTGATGCAAAAAAATTCACTGTGTTGTGTTGTATTCTTTCTATCTAACCTCAGAACACTTTGGTTTACAATTTTAAAAATGTAAGACGAAGAAGGGAAGAAATAAAGAAAGGAAGGAAAGAAGGAATCAAGGAATGAAGGGATTATAAAAACCCAAAAGGGATGTACCCAATAATTTCGAAACATTTAAAATGGATTCAGAATTTTTTTTTCGAAGCAAGAAGTTAACAGAACAATAAAGAGAATTGAATATTGTAATAGAACAATAAAGAACAGTATTAAATAATGAAGGTGTTTGAATGAGAAATTTCTTATACTAGAATTTCGTTTTTAGGAAATTTATCATTAAATTACATTATTTTTAAAGTTTCCTTTTAAAACTAAAGCTTTAGAGAGGCGAATTGCATAAATTATAAGCAAAACGGTGATCACGCCCGTCCCGTAATTTTGTATTGCAAATTTTGGGCTTGTCTCAGGCACGTGAAATTACCACGGGTTACCATTGAATCCATGAAGTTACTCACATGTTAACTTATATAAAAAGTTCTAAAAATTAATATTCTATACTAGAAAATTGATCGTATTGAAACTTATACTTACTCTCCTTGGATTAAATGAGGAAGTGATACTCCTCCCTATCTTCCATTTATCATAAATGTATGGTAAACTTAGATTCTTTGGCTCTGATAGATTTAGGTGCGTTTTTGTATATATTTGGGTGTATGAGTTCTATATTTGGGCGTGTGTTTATATTTTGGTATAAATACATCCTTTGGTCAGCTAGATAAAAGATAGATAAAAAGAATTGTTAGATAAAAGAGAGAACAAGCTTTGAAAGGTGTTTGAATTCAGTTTTCAACATATTTGAATTGCTTTGCATTAATATTTGCATTTTATAAAAAACAAGAAATATTTAGTATTTGATTGTGTTAGATTCCTTTTTATAAATAGCTTCAGGAAGGATAACAAAATATCCTTGAAAATTACAAACAGCTAACGGCAAAAATTCATAATCAAAAGGGTACGAACAAATACAAATGAATTGAATTGTGTAAAGTGTGTCCTTCCCAATGGACACCTTTCACTCTCTGCCTATCCTTCACTTTCTCTCACTTTTACTGCTTTATTGTGAATATCATGCACGTGTTGAAAATTATTTTGAGTTCATATTTTATAGGTAGTGTACTGCATTCATACGTCCAGAATATTGCTAAAAATCGTTGGAAACGCTCGTAATGTATGTTGCGAATGCTATGCTTACCTGAAGTCATAACTGGAAAGAAGAACACCTACACACACTTATAGACACATAGACACACATACATTCACATAATTGCTTCTAAAGCGCTCACATCCTTTTCTTTCGTGAAATAAAGCAATAAACTCTACAAGTGGCTCATTCCTTCCACTATCCGTCCTCGGTAGACTCTATTATTTCTCATATTTGCTAAAATCATGGTCGAGTGATCTGAATACCACTGGTACTATTATTACCACCCATTCCACCCACCTGACAGTTTTATGTAGGTCATATACGCACCGACATGTGGAAGACTTTTCAAAGACAACTATCTTTTGTCCAAGCGATACCCCGAAGCAGACAAAAAAAACAGTAACAATGACTTCAAGAAGGCAGCAGAAATGGATTGTGCCAGCTTTTATTCTCTACGGGGTGTTTGTTTGATGACGCAGAGGTAGCGGTAAAAAGGAGCAAAAGATGCAATGCGACGAAATTAAATCTGTGTACTAACTTCAACTCGTAGGTATTTTTAGAACGAAGTGTTTAATTCAACTCCCAAAGAAGTCCCCACAAGAAACGAGAAAGAAATGTGAGCAACAAATTTTTCTTTGATTTATTCACACTTTGTGGTGTGTCTTTAGAAAAGCTATAATTCTATTGTCAGTATACATTAGTTACGCAGAATAACTAAACTTTTTTCCAACACTTATCCTTGAAAACCGAGAAAGAAACTTATTAAAGGATTGGTCACTTCCAATGATGTTACCATTGACGATTCCTCCATAACATAATTGTCTCTTACAATTTTGATCTTAGATTTACTTTCTAATTTACATTCAACTGGAGAAACCCTACGACGTGTAATTAATTAAACTCCAAGATGGAATCATCAAAGAAACTGAGAAAAAACTGCACCCGATTTCAATTTCGATGTTAATCATATTAGGTGTCAAGTGCATGCATGCATAGGTTCCACTAGCTGGTAAAGCAAATGTATGGGACGCAATTAAATACTTCAAACGACCGTTTCACTGGAAGGATCGTAGAGAAATCTTTAATAAAACGAAAAGCGATTTATTGGTACATTGCCACGTCATCCTGAAGAATACCTTCGTTTTGCAATCGTTCACAAAAAGTACATATAATTGGTCTACTCATGACTAAAAAGAAAAAGAAAAATAAGAAGAGAAAGAAATTGCGAAAATTACTTTCAGTCTGAAGAAATTTGTATATTTTAGCCTCTTCTGGATTATTGTGGCTTAGAAAATATTTTGTTCTTCAAGGACATCTTATAATCGTAATACAATACTGCCATTGTTTTTCATTGCTTCTAATATATATATGCGATCCCACCCATGGTCAAAACTCTATTTGGCTAACGGATTTTATGACTTGTGTATCTGGCTCACATCTCTTTTGTGAGCCAAATATTGGAATAACCCACGGCTGTTTAAATCCAACTTATAGGCTCCTCTTTCTCGATATTAAAATCTGTTAATCAATAATTCCACATTATTGTGTGGGTGGTGGGAATCTACGTGTGTCATTTGTGAGTTGACACAATATGGATATGTGTTCAGTGTTTGAATGTAAATCCAAAACATATTGTGCAGATCTCAACGATACTGCAATTTCGGGTATTAAAATCAATTTATTCAATCTTAAAACCACCGCTGCTGGTTTCTGTCACACAAGTTTTAATTTTAATTTGTTTATTTTTCAGGATCTCAAGGACAAATTCTAATTGGAATATTGAGACTTTTTATAATTGAATTTATGGTCAAATATTGTCAGAGCAAAGTATTTGAAGATGTTCGTTGTGCGGTTTTATTTAAAAATTCTTATAAAAGCAATTTATCTCCAAAAGTTAGCAAAAATAAATATTTTAAATGTAAACATTTTAATAAAAACTTTAAAGGATTTATTAAATCTGGAATGCTAAGAATTGCACGTAGTTGAACATAAAAAAATTATATATTAAAAAAATTAAACACATAAAAATGAATTGAAAGCGTAAATTTCAGTGAAGAGTAATATGCAATTATTGTTTGCACAAGAGATAAAACATTAAGGAATCAACATAATTGTCCAAACCGAGTCAATGATAACAATAATAACGATGTTCTGTTTTCAAGAATAATAATTTGCTTTGGTTCTCCTGTTTTTATTTATATGTGAAGCGAAATGGGAAAGGTCCTTATTGAAATTATATACTGAAAAATATATTGTTCCAATTATTCCTCCTTATAAACTCCTTATAAGTTCCTTATAAACTCCTTATAAGGCCAAAAAATAAGGAAAAAAATTCTGATAATAATTTATTTACAGACTTGAAATTATTTGATTTACACTCAAGTATAAATATGATTTATCGATTTCATGCGAAACTAAAGTGATTTTTATAGGTCGTGTCTCGTATGGTTTTGGACTCGGGCAATTTTATACGGGTGTTTCATATCCTTCAAGGTTTCCATGATAAATAAAAAAAATTGAAATAATATGTTATCAAAGTGATAAGAAAAGCTCAAAAAACTAGAACTCTTGCATCATTAGTTTTCTCTTTATTCCTCTTTAATCTTATATATTCCGTTTATTGTTTGGGCCTATATTTTATATCTCCAGCTCTTCTGTTCTCTCTTGTTTTTGTCCCTTCCTAACATAAAAGCCCTAAATAGAAAATAATAAACCGCAACCGTATATCTTAATAAAGGGTTGCCACAGTAGGTGGATAAAAGCATCATTAAAAGGCAGCACACAGCGTAGACGGCAGGCGACCAGAGTAAGGTAAGATATGTTTTGCGTTACTCACTTCCATTCCTTTCTTTTTTGCTGCCACGTCCGCATGAATAATATCTTTAGAGCATCGATCGATATCTACGTGTCGATGTGAAAAATGAATGGAAGAACATTATGAAACTAAAAAGGACAACTTCGTACGCAATGACACCAATAAGAAAAGGCGCACAAACACACCCACACACCCGCAATGTGGTTTCAATAAGTGCTACTAAAAGTGCCTCGGCGGGAATACAGAGTAAATATCATAGACATATTATTGTTATTATAAAGCACAGTTTCGTGGGGGATAAGGTGTTCAGTCCTGTGGGCATCTAATCACATCCTTGTGAAAAAGTATTGCGTTATTATAGGGACTTAATTTAGGATCACGAACAATGATGTTGTCAATTTTTGTTGGACATTAATTATTCTTTAACCATGATTTCCCCACACAGATAGAGTATCAGGCTACTTGGGCGTTGATGGGTCTCTTTTAGGGCATCGCATTGTATTGTAGAGTGTACAAGTACCCAGCAATCTATATGAATGTGTCCTTCTCTAGAGAACATAAAACCGTCCCATGCTAATAAAAATTGATAAATTATAAGTCTGGACTTCTCTCTAATGAGTCTAGAATTCTAATTAACTGACAAGGCTACTCTTGGCTTCCATCAAATGACAGAAATGTACAGAAAAATAATTTTTGAAAAAACCAATGGCGTCTTGTGATCAGTGATGAGAAAATCTATACTATTTTCTTTTCCAAAACTTTGAATGTGTTTTTGATAAATGCGATTCCATTTAAGCCTTTTGCTTTTCAATTAAATTTCTTTATTAAACCGAATTCTGGAACTCTAATAAAAACACTTTTTAAAATTATTATTTAAATAAAATTGTCGGTCCAAAGTTGATAACGATCTTCTTAGTTTGATGTATTTATCTGAAATTTGTTTGTGTTTAAAATATTTATCAACAATTTCATTCCTCGAATAATTGTGTTGTATTTATTTATGTTTTACCTAAAGTATGCTTTGGTCTTTAGTTTCTGTTTATTATTTTCCTAATTAGCTCAAGATAATAAATGGTTTTTAACACGATTTTCTTCTTAGAGTTACTTTCCTCCAACCTCTTTCTTGCGCTTAATTATTCTAGCGGCAGACTCGCAAATTCATCAATAAACCGATTCGATATACGCGCAAAATCCCACTAAAGTTTTTCATAAAATTGTATTCTCCACATAAAAAACTGAGTGGACGAAAGAGAGAAAAGGAATGCACCCGTAGACTTTGAGTGAGTGTATATTGAGTGTAACTCAATGATTGAATGAATTTAGTGGCGTTAGCTCATTGAATGAGTCAATTTAAAGCTCGAGAATAAATATTGCAGGGGCATTATCATTTACGTTATTAATATTATTTGTTATTATTATTAATACAATTATTATTATTAACTAAAAATTAAGATATTATTAATTGAAATTATTATTACTAAAATTATTATTACAAAATTATTATTAAATTATTATTTAAAATTTACTCCCACCCAAAATATTTCTTCTTCTGTTGGAAAAGCTCACTTACGTTAGTGCCTCGTGTTCACGTGGCCGCTTTTTAGACGATTACGCAGTTGTAGCTGATTTCTTCATATTAATGGGTTAGGATTATGTTAGGTCTATTACCGGTAAAGAGCGATGGAAACAGGCCATATTCAGGTGTTTGTGGCCGATTTTTTGATTTCTTCGTCATTGACTTTTATCGAAGTACATCGAAGAAATGGTGTATTGTCCCTAAAGTGGAACTATAAAATTATGCAATAGATCTTAACCTACATACACAAAATCGTTGTCGAAAAGATATCACTCGAATCGTGATTTAAGCGGCTATAATTTTGATGAGCAACATTGATGGCGGAAACGTATGTGAAGAGCGTTTTTGTAATTGTTTTACTCTTTTTTTCAAAAACGAAATAATTGAAGGATCCTTCAAATCCTTGAAGGTACCTTTTAAAGTATGTGTTATTGATGAACGTTGTTTCGCTTTTACAACGATGTCATGTCATGGATACTTTAAAAAAATTTAATTTTTAACCAAAAACAACGCCGTAGGTGAAAATTTCTTTTTAAAAATCGCGAAATTTTTCTCCAAACTTTTCCATTACTGATTTATATTGAAACATGCAGAAACAGCGCCATAGGCATAAATTCTGCCTGGATTTGTTTCAACTAAAAATGTGTTATAACTTATAATAGAAAAATAAATTAAATTAAATTGTTTAAAAACGCAATGATTAAAACAGATGATGAAAAACGTTTTCCAAAATATTTTTATGGTACTTCTGTGAATAGCGTTTTTATAAATTTTTGTCACCTGTCACCGCCATTTGTATTTGTTACCTTTCGACCCCCTTTCTTGGGATTTTCGTGGAGAGGATTTTCACTTCAACACCTGTGCCAAACTTCAGCAAGAAAACTGTTACCCCATAAATTGTATTCAAAAAAAATGAAAAAAGAAAACACAAAGCCATGGTAATGGCCATGGCCATGGTAAGGAAGAATATTACAGGCCTTTTTGTTTTTGAATTTCTCGATGTCAGACACAGTCTAGACGGTGGTGGCTTTCTTGGCCACAGTGCACTTCAGAGTGAGTTGAGATACACATGCGCGGATTAAGGGCAAACATCTGGCATTGTCATCTAATTTTTATTTTGTCGTGATTTTGAATGCCGTTTGTTCTTCTGAAACGAATATGTCTCAAGAAAAGCGTTGTGATCTAGCGTTGTCATCTAGCGATGACAATTTAAAGGACTCTTTTCCAATCGACCGGGTCTGAGATACCCATTTCCGTGTTATTACAAACGCATTGTGTTGACAGTTTGAAACGACGGTCTCTTGTTATATTTTTTGGCTCGATTTTGTTAAAAACGAAATAAAGCTGTCGTCTCACCTTTAAATCGATATGATTTCGCATTAAAAGGGAGTATAAAGAATAATTTATGCTGCGTCATATTCGTGAAAAAATATCATCCTCAAAACAGCTGAAGCCTTTATGATTTCATGGGAAGGTTACGAACTGCTGTGGGTTTGAATTTCATTAGTCTGTATTTATGAGTCCTTGATCCTTATATTACTGGGAAAATTTTAAAAATGCCAGGCATCGAAGAGATTTCAAACAAAATCACCATTTTCTATATCATTGTAAGTGTTGTTATTGATTTCGTTGACATTTATTTGTACATCGCTTTGATTAATTTATTGCTAATTGCTGGACTATTTTTGGTTCAGTTTGAATTTTGCCTTTATTGTATTTTTAAAATTCCGAGAGTCGCGCGTTTAAAATTCAAAACAAATTGAATTAATTTAATTGGAAATTATTTCTGTGTAAACAACTTTTATATATGGTTACTTATGTTCGCACCTCTTTAAATTCAGGTTTCGCTTGTTTTCTTTTTATTTGACTTTTGACTATTTGACAAACAAAGCCTCAGTTCTCTCCCAGATCTCTCCATCAGCAGACAAGCTGATACAAGCTATACATGTTCACACAAATATACTTTTTCATCGGATAGGTGTGTCCCATGTTTTACATTAAGTTTGGTGCGGCTTTTACAATAATTTTATCAAAAACCCACGGTACGTTTGAAAATTAATTGATAAATAAAATACGATAAATAATTAATATTAATCATGATACATTTTCATCCAATTGGGCAATCAGTATTACTTCCACCCCTGCGCTTATATTCCACATAGAGAGGTGACTACATAACCTCACAAAACATAAAAAGGGCTATCGTATAATCATTTGTGATGAAATATCTTATGCTGAAATTTTAGCAAAAGGAATTTATAACTCGGATGGTCCATAAACTGAGCGCAGAGCAACAGTTGGTGTCACTGCCAAATCCCACAAAGATAAGGCAAATTATGAATAAAGTTATGAAACATATAAATCAAGCCAGAAAACTATTCATAGTAAGAGCTAAGGTCACTATCATTATTTCTCTCTCTCTCTCTTGAGACAGGAATAGGCTCTCTTTAATAAAGCGTCAATAACAAATCGTGGGATTTTTATTCATAAGCATTTGATATAAGATGAAGAATATGACCTTAAACACAGTCAAAATCGCAGCCGAACTCTCGTAGCATATCTACGGTCAGAACCGCAACTGCCAAAAGAAGAAGAAAACAGAAGACAGTAATACATATGTTTCACAAAACCGATAATCAATTTTTAAAATAATCAGCCTTTTTACTTCTTAAGTTTTTAATTACATAAAGCTAATATAACTGTTAATTCAGTTAAACAAAAGGAACATTAAACCAAAATAATTCATTAATAATTCAATACTAATTTATTCATTCATTAACTCAGAATTGAACTCAGAATTGTCAAACTCGTCGACTGCAACTGCAAAATTAGAATTAGCTTAACTGCAAGTAGGAGAAATCTCAACTGCAGAGAGGAAATAAAACTTTTTTCTCGTTTCCCGTAAGGACAATGTAAATTTTGAGAGTTCCAAATCGCAGTCAGCAGTTACGGTTCTGACTGTATTTAAGGTATATATCTCCCTCACTACAATCTTAAGGGAAAATCGACTCCCTCAATGAAATAAAAACTCCCTCTAAAAAATCTAAGCGAGCAAAATTCAGGGAATTAATACCTGACTGTGTCCTTCATAAATTATCGCTTATTAGTGATCGCTTTTGAAGAACGTTCTCTCTTACTCGTCGAATTAAATTGTGAAATGAAAAAGGAAGAAGTCGTAAAAGCATTTAATCGCTTTACATAAATAACTTTATTTAAAAGTAATACTAAATAGTGTCAACTATCTAACAGATCTTTAAATATGCAATTAATCCTCTGAAGGGAGAATGAGTATATTTGTTCACATGAGTTTTAGATTAAGTACGATAGAAGTGAATATTTTCCACTTTTGCTTGATTTTGGCCTTTTGTTAACAATCTTTAAGTGGTTTTTGTTAAATAAATTCTGTTTAACGGAAAGTCGATTATAAATATGAAAGGATATACAGACTTATATATAGTGAGTATTTGGGTAAAAAATTTTACGTGAAAACTGAATCAGAAAACAGAGGCGTCAGCATATTTACCGTAGGTGTTGTAATTAAACAAGAGCTGTTCTCTTAGTTTTTGTTGTTGTCGCATTGCCCAGTTTTACTCTAAAAGACAGTTTCATACATAATCACAAGCCCTTTAATCAAATTTTTATTATTATTACGTCGCATTTGCTGTTGCTGTTCCTCCCCTTTTTGTTCCTTTTGTAATGCTCCTCATTTTCATTGTGTTTTTATAATAATTATTAATGTCGTTTATTGTGGTTGCGTTACGGAAACACGTTTTTTGATGCCTCTACTGGTCTTTCCTATATCGAGACATTATCATCATCATCTCTCTTTCGACCTAAACTGAATAATTAATGAGTTTATCTCACAGATAATTCAATGAAAGATAAAAAGACAGATACTATTGCAGCCGCACAGTAGGTCAACGATAAATATATCATTAGTCCAGCCAGAATATCATTCATCAATAAAACACACGAGTCAAAAGCATTGATTTCCCTAACTCGTATTACTTGATACATAGAGTAAGAAATAAGAATAATAAAGTTATTTCTTACTCTATGCTTGATATCAGCGATGAGACTGTCATTATTTGCGTTGGTCAATCTTATTTCAAAATGTGCACACAAATACTGTTCAAAAGGAAAGAAACTAGTCGAACATTTATTGCTCAGTTTCAGAAAAACAACACACTATAATCAGGCACGACATTTCATAAGCGCGTTTCAGCGATTTATCCAAAGAAATAATCGCAGCCCAGAAGTCATTAAAGATTTTTAATAAATATTCAAATTATCTTGGTTACCACAAAACTTATTGGCGACAACATTGATACTATTTTTGTGATTCTATATTGAATAAAATTTACATTTATTTTTGAGATTCGCAAACAGGGAAACAGTATTATTCCATTACTCCGAGAGCAAAAAATTCGGCATGAATTTACGTCATAAATTCATAAACAATTTGGCTCGAATGAAGTTCGCAACTATTGAGTTCATTACTAATTGTACAATTACGTCTATATGTGCAATGATTGCGATATAGGTGACGGTGAAGGTTACCTTGGAAGAGAATATAATGAAGGTGAAGCAGATATTGAGATAATGATTGTATCGCCAATATTTTTATGACATTTTGAATGACAACCCAATACAAAGGTAGAAATTTTGAAAAGCAAATAATGTCTGATTATAATCTGGCATGAATACTACAATTATTGGATTTCAATATTTCAACATTCGTCCCCATTAACGTCGTCAGTTTCTTTTTGAACAAGACATTTTCAGGAGTCTCTAAAGATATGTTTTCATGTTTTAGGAAGGAAGAGACAGAATAAGCAGAAACTAAAGTCTTCTAATGATTCGTTGTGACAGATTTGTAGAGAATCGTAGAACTTAATTAAAAACTTTGAATACGACCTTGATCAAATCCATTAAACCCAACCTATTTGTTAACCGAATAAAAAGTCTAAAACCAACCATTTGTTAACCGAATAAAAAGTCGGCTTTGCTCAGAAATATCTGGCTGTTTCTCTAATGCAATGTAGCGAATATCTTTATCTAATAAAAAGTTCATCATTCTATCCTAATACAGCCTTCACTTTTGGGTATAGGGTACATAAATACAGAGGTAATTTCTATGTATTTCTACAATACATTTATAAAATTAATGTTAATACAAAATTAACAGAAATTTTAATTACTAAATTGCAAAATAAAAAGGCACGAAATTTTAAATACTAAATTGCAAAATAAAAAGGCACGAAACTAAACCAGTTAAACCGCCTCTTGCAGTAATCTTACTGAGGTTTACAAGCACCATATCCATTTACAACCATTTTTCCGCGGAAAGGATAATACCATAAACTAACATTTTCTATCAAAATTTCAACTGCAATTCAAAGCCGATTGTCACAGTTTTGCTACAGTTTGCTATGTCATAGCAATTTGTTACATCAGTCTAGCCAAACTTGTTTTAATAATGATTACCAACCAGATCTACTGGCTAAAATTTATTTTCAAAAATTCAAGGAATTGTGGCGAATTGTGCGTACAAGTCTCGAGTAGCATGATTAGAAGGACAAAATAACTCAAGGGCTAATTTCAGCCATATTTGAGCCGACAGGCCTCTACTGACCCCTGTGACCCTGGTAAAATTTTTCTACGCCGTTAACGTAAATCTTTAAACGACTTACCAAAAATAACCAGTTGAGAGCTTTTGACCATGACGAGCAGACGAAAGAAGTTATAAACGTCACAACCATAGAGGATTGGAAATGAAAGTGTTATTAAATTGAGTCCTGATGGGGATTTCTCTGAACTAAAAGGACCAGATTAAGGTCATGTAGATATTCTCTGCTTGGTCACAAAGTGCCTTTTCAGGAATCCTCTGAGTTACACTGCAAAAAACAACCACAAAAATAGATAAAGGGGGATTTATGTAAATCAGTTGAAATGAATTTCATTTTATATCAATATTCATTTTATATTAAAAAAATATAATTAGTAGGTTTAAAACATTTACAAGGGCTTATTTTCATACTTATGATTTGTTACTGTTAAGGATTTCTTTAGTTCTTTACAGTATACTCCTGTTATAGACACAGTCCTTTCCCCGAATCAACCTCACTCCTCCTACATCTATTGATAAGGATTTACCAATAAATTGGTAGAGCGCATTAGAATCTATGGGCCTCTGGCCACAAAGGATGTTTATGCATTCCTTTCCCATGCATTTTCTTTCTGATTTCCGGTTTACAATGAAAGAAAGACGAGAGTAGACGTTGAAAAAAGACGATCACTTCCGCAATTTCCTCCCACCAAGCTATCCCAACTGGCATTGTAAGCATGCCTGGAAATAACTTTTGAATCGGATTTGCTGTCGCAGCAACCTCCGCCAAACTATTTGTGGCATTTGCGAACATGCATAAGATTTCAACGAAGACGCAAAGAGGTGCAGCCCGCTAAAGCTCTACTCTGGCATTGCTGCGTCTGATAATGCTTTTGCGGTGCTGGTTATTACTTTGTTTGTATTTGTTTTGAATTCTGAGGTTTAATGGCCGTTGCGGTCCTTTTGTGATCAATGACAAAGAAACTTCAATTAACCTTCACGAAACCAATTAAAATCACATTCATCGCTTTAGCTCGCTTCATCATTGTGTTTTCTTTTTCTCTCGGGTCGCAGCAACCATAATTTGTACTACAAAAACATAATTCCCCATGACACACAATTCATATAACAGCTAGCTTTGGTTTAATGATCTATAGCAAAACCAGTTTTCGTGTGGAGGACGAATATGAGTGTGCTTTGGCCGTCCGACCTCTAAGTCGAAAGGACGTAAAATGGACGGTGGTTGAATCAACCAAAATGAAGAGAAATTGCAAAAGTTTTCCTAAGCAAAGTAACAACACAAAAAGCAATAATAATGTTGCTCGCCCCGTCGGTTTAGCTTATGGACGAATAATGAGATGTCCATGCATTCATTTGTAAGGGTGAAGAATTGGGATATCCATTTAGATAAAATAATTGAAAATTTTGCAGCAATTGAAATCTTGTACGCTTAATGAATATGCTACAAATAAGAGACGCTGGGGAACCAGAGAATGAGAATACCGATCCTTTAAATTGCTACAATAGGCGTTCAATATGTTCGGTATCAGGATTGACAAAAACTTTTATGGAATTATTAATATTATCACATTCCAATATACTCCCCTAAAGGCTCAATACATTTATTGAGACATCCCGATATAATACATCACACGTATTGCTCGTATGCGTCTCGATATTAACTTCTCGGTAGAGAGAAATAAGTATTAATTGCTGTCTTGGACTGTTTATCGTTAAAAAACCATTCCCGACAAAAGTAATTTCTCAAGTTCGGGAAAAATCAAGAATCACTGGATTTCAGCAATATAAGCAAGTGCGCAAGTAAGGTACACTGCGACCGTGACTCCCTTGAATTCCTGAGGTGCCTTACGATACCACTGCTTAAATAACCTTACGTTGCCACTGCTTGATCTCTTGCTCATTTTCAGGACTTTAAAAACAACGCTTATCATCACTAATAATTAACCTCGTTTTATCAGCAGCAATAATTTGATTGAAAACATTTAACGGATCTTTTCACACTAAACACTAACCTGTTTACACTAAAAAAACCTTTGCAAATAAATGTTATTATTTTAGCATTTTATTACCAATCAAGTCAAATTACGAGTTGTCCTTTTTTAAGATGAATATAGTCCAAATAACGTTGATTCAAATAAGCCAACTAAAATTCTATGTTTCACTATGTTTCATTACGAAGCTTTAACCGTTTAAGGATGAGGATTTTTTAACAAGCTTTTTAAGAAGAAATTTAACGGGTAATTCGTATTTAATGAAATTGTTTTTTCAGTTATTGAGTTTTTAACTCAAAGAGCAGTTTTTAATCCTTTGACCTTCATTAAAATAGTTTTACTCTTGCTATTAGACCATTGTATTGCAATGAAGGACTTGCGGGATTTTAATAGACTACTAATTGACAATATAATAATAATCGGTTATTTTAATATATGCCGTAAAGGAATCAAGCCCAGTATAGAAGACATTCTAGCAAAGGGAGCATTCCATTCAATATTGCGGTGTACCGACGTTGCTACAAAAGGAGGAACACAAATCGATTGGGCTTTCTCAAATTTTTCTGTGTCAGCAGTAAAATACATAACTTATGAGACCGTGCATAATTACCACGACGGGACAGCGTTAAATACTGACTAAGCAATGAATTTTATTATAAATATTAACCCAATAATTTAAATATAAATAGATAATATATTTATATAACCCGCCCACATTTTAGTTGGACATTGTTAACAAGAGATTCTGGAATAGGATATATAAGTTTCGGACAGGCTGAAGATAACGTTCTTATTAGTTATAAAAATTATTAGTGTAGTTCGTCGTACTTGTGTTATGGGACATGTTCATTA
The DNA here is from genome assembly GCA_963966595.1 of Physocephala rufipes. Taxonomy (NCBI): domain Eukaryota; kingdom Metazoa; phylum Arthropoda; class Insecta; order Diptera; family Conopidae; genus Physocephala; species Physocephala rufipes. Next base: position 6,291,830 of record OZ016504.1, on the reverse strand, counting down.
ACGCTCCTACCTGACCCTACAGTTTCCTATCTTGAGACATTATCATCGTCATAGCTCTTTCGACCGAAACTAAACATTTGACCCTCTCATTTGTTCGAAAAGGTTGCAATTAGCTTATCTCACAGATAGTTTTATTAAAGATAAATTATTGTTTCAGCCGGTTTGACGGTTAACGATAAATTTCGGGCGGAATACCATTAATCAGTAAAGCACACGATCCAAAAGCATTAATTTTCTATTGTAGCATTTTATCACAGCGATAAGACTTCCGCCATTTACGTTTGTCTGTCTCCTCTTTGGCAACAGTTCTTACGAAACGGTAATACAAAGTGACACTTCTTATTAGAATAAGTTGTTTTTTAGGGAAAACAATCGAGCTTGGGAATGACAAAGAATCAAATCTTACCCCCCCTATTCTGGTTCAGTGACAAAACTCAACTCAATGACACGTGTCATTCTAATGACTTATGTCACAAATAGCTTTTCCGGTTAAAATTGATAAGCTCTCCGGATAACATATGTCA